>JAHREC010000061.1:0-77872 GCA_020081605.1 Albifimbria verrucaria
TGTAATTCGGCTGATTGTCGGTGAGTCCATCCTATCCCTATGATGGCATCCGTCACGCCTAGGCCATCCGTCGTATTCCATTGAAGGTTCTGCCTGAATGGCGTAGAGTAGCATCACTGCCACTGTGTTGTGACCGTTGATTTGTATGCTTTGCAATCTATGCCTCGACATCGGCAGAGGAAACCATCGACCGAGGAAATACTACTGTTGCGGTTCGGGTCTGCCGTTTCGTGTTGGCTTGGTGCGTTCATAGAATGGTGTAAGATCCCCAGAGGGCCCGGTATTCTGTGGACCACCTACCACCGGGAGCCCACTTTTCATCGGAGAGGAGTCTTCGGGGTTTGGCTTCACGGGAGGCCTCGGCCCCCGGCCCTTCATTTTTTCTTCCCCAACGTGAGGGCGGTGTAGTTTCCGACGATCGGGCGAGGGTGAAATAGGGCGTTGGATTAAACCGCGCGGCACAAGCTGCTTGATCTGGCCCAACAAATGCATACCCTGTACTTCTCGCATGGTTGGCAAATACTCTCCTTCGCATCGCATAAACCATCAAACCTCGAACTCCTCCCATCCCATCCCAAATATTGATTGTGGTAATAATTTACGACAACCGCCGTTCCCATAATTCAAGAAATTGATTCTAAAACAACCAGTGTCCTTTGTACGGATACGGAACCGGGAAGGGGAGGGGGTACGCTGGGGTCTCTGCCATCAAGAGGGACTGACAGGAGCGGCTTGACAGCAGAACGAATGGACGTAGGTGGCATTTTTCTTGGTCCCTATCCGCCATCTATGAGGGCCATAGCTGACATGATTTCCAGATACCTTGAGAACAGGAGCTTCCGCGTGGTGTTTGTGCTTCCATTTCTCCAAGAGCTTATGCTCGTGTGATCTAGCCCACAATACACAATCAGCTCCATGCGAAGCAAAATTCCTCGCAAGCGATGCATTTCTATCACGACAAGAAATAAATTCTCTCGCCTCAAAAGAATCATGATTGCAGCCCATGTTCTAGATCTAGTCCCCGAAGAACTGAAGGCAACGTTATCCTTTGGGTTCTCCTGTGGGGATGTGATACGGGTGTGAAATGGGCAAAACCCGAGAAAGGATACCATCCGCAACAGTCTGGGGTTTCCCATCAACGGTGTTTGAAAGGGCCATCTCGGATGATCCGAATCCTGAATTGCGTAATTGAGGGAAATCTGAGGCTCGTCTGAAGGCTAAGAAGCAGATTCAGAATCCGTGTGTTACTGAAGATGTCTGAAATGGGGCTCCGTTTACCTGACGCTTGAGCGCTTCTCCAGAGAGATTACCAAGGCTGAGACTGTTATAATGTGCTGGTACATGAATTACCGGCTAATTTACTAAATTCTCAATGTTACTAGACTTTGCATGGTTTCAACTGGCGGTATTTATTCTTGTCAGTAACATTTCCGGCACTTTGTGGTGCTCAAGGAGATATACTCTCGCCCACTTGAGATGCCGACCATCTACGTTGTAGTTATGTGGATGATTGCTCCAAGTACCCTGTCAAAGCCTTTCAATAATATCCTGATAACCACCTTGGTGGATAATGCTCCAGGTCGCTTGGCTACCTCTTCTCTCGTCATGGTCGTCATCAACGTCATCAACCCTTCCTGCGACACCCTTGGTATCCCGTGGGCTGACACTGAGCTCCTGTCCCAGCCTCATCAATGCATTGCGTGCTTTGAAAGACTATTTTGTTGTATTGTTTGTTGTAGGCGTCGAGCATACCCAGCCCAGTGGTGTAGATTTCCATGTTGGTAGCAATATCTGTCCAGATGTCGACTTGCGTGCTGATTGTTACCGATATCGAACATATTCTCGTCACTGACGGCTTGTAGGATCAACCGGTTAATCATCCGGTTTCTCACCCCGTTTATCACCCAGTCGCGTCGCTCACCACCACCTGACGGTGTATCAACGTGAAGGTTGGCCAGTCTGTGTCGGTCGGGCACTCTAGGCAGTGCTTGTGTCGCTTGCATATAGTCCCTTGCGATACGCAACTGGCAGCTGCATTTCACTTACTTTAGCCAATTTCTCAAATGGCCCCTAGTTTCTGTGCCGAGACTTTGATAATTATGCATCGCCCCAAAAGTTGGAAAAAGTCACTCTGTTTTGCTTTGCGATGAACTCCTAGCTGCACTTGCCAGCTATGTCTGTCGCATGCTCACCTTGATCGACGGTCAAAGCTGACCGAATCTTCTCCAGATTTTCAGTAACGTCTCTCGATTAGACGAGGTCCTTGTCGTCTTCGAAGCCATCGCCTATGATATCGACGATTTCGCCAACTGCCCTGGTTACCCCTATCTTTCTCTTTGCATCTTGAACAAATCAGACGTGCCTGTGAGTTCTGTTTACTTCTATCTTCGTACACGCTGTACTTGATACACGGATTATTTGAAGTATCTCTTACTCGCAGCTGCCGTATGTGCCGCAGATGTCGTGTTAATTGGGGCTACCGATGACATTTGTTGCGTCGCCTTCGTATGAATCTTGGCGATCCGCTGCTGCTGGTTTATTGCAGGAATCGTCAATGATTTGAAAGGTATAGAGTATTGTAGCCCAATGTAGGTGTCAAAGCTATCCCTGCCGGGTGTGGTTCTGCGATGTTGTCATGAGTGCAACGGATAGCAGTCAACCCTAGTCATCCCGGACTACCAGTTCTCAACTCAATGTTGGCACCTTCATACTTGCGCCTTGTATGCCGCCGCGTGCGTTTGTACACTCTGCATATCATCTCAATGTTGACCAAATAAAGCGGCAAGATGTCTCTTTCAATACCAGCACTGATATCTTCCCCAACGCCGAGTCAATGTCACAGCCGTCATGTGTAATCCCGTCGCCATAATCGTCGTTATGCGTTGCGCTGCCACGATGGTCGAGGCCAGTGTTTGCTATACCACAAGCCCAACCGGGGCTGCTTCGCTGAGCCTTCTCCTCTTCTCCCTCGTAAGCACAGCCTCGTCGTCTGATTCTTCCTCGAAGCTCCCGTTGAAGACATCGTTATAAGCTTCGCGCTTGCGCTTGCCGTTTGTATTTATCTCTTCTTCTTGTTCTTGTTCTTCTTCCTGCTCCTCAGTCTCGTCTTCGTCTTCCCAAGTCTTGATTTCATCCGCGTCGAAATCTCCAACCATGTCTTCCCCAAACGCCTTGCCTAGACGTTCTCGGAGTCCGAGTATAGGCCAGATAGGAACCCTGGTGTATTCTATCTTGATTCCAGGAACACCCTCTTCATTGTCGTCTTGCGGGACGCGATTCGGGTCGTGAAATCGTTCTAGAAACTTGGCTGTTACGTGACCGGTGTAGACGAGGAATTCGGCTGTTTCGTTGTCATGAGAGAGGATCCTGAGCTTGATGTCTTGGAAATTTGGCCGCGGCGGCCTGGCATTGCCTGGCAACCACTGTGAACCCCTACGCGACGACGGTGGCGGCGTGCTGTAAAAGTGCCGTTGAGCCATGGCGAGAAAGATCCCCACAAAATGAGCGTCATGATCCGGGTTCGTTGGCGCCAGCGTCTTCGCTCTCAGTTGTTGCAGACGATACACTGGCTCGTTCCAGCTTCGATCCGGGCCCGAGCTACGCGATAAAGGTTCTTTCGTATTGACGCCAATTGGCCTTTGCTCATGTAGCAGAGCATGGGTGGATCGGATAGGTTGCCAGGCCCGGGGCTCGGACTCGAGGGAATGTTGAAGGAATCAGCCGGTTGCGTGGACACAGACTTGAATGACGACAAATTGTCGGTAGGATAACTCCATATGACTTGAGTGCGTATAGCATCTCTGTAGACGCGATCTCCGAAATAGAGGTGAAGCTCCGGGAGAAACTGCGGTCTGCCCAGAGCCTCAGGCCACAGCGTCATGAGGACGGTCCGCACAGCATTGGAACTGAGCAAAGGGTGCATGGCCCCAGGCGAAAGAATCTCCGTCAATGCATCGCTAAGTGTCGTGATGGTATGCGACGGGTGCATATGTCCCCTGGACGGTGGTGATCCGGGATTGTTGGCTGGCAAGGGTGTGCTGCAAGGGGGCAACTCGTCGAAATGAGCGCCGAGCAGCTGGCTGTGAAGGTCGGTCCAGCAGATAGGGCGCAAAAAGAGCGAAACGCCGGCATGCTGGCGCAGCGTGTCAAAAAGCGAGCCCTTTTCTGGCCGACGAAGGCGTTTCCTTTTGGGTTTCGGGGTTGCGACGCGGACAGTTCGGCGGCGCAAGGTGACGGCGGCGATGGCGCGGAATCGCCACTGCCCGACAACGGGTGACAAGATGCAGGCATGTCCAGCGGAACGCGTCAACGCGTCAATGGACTACGGTGAGCCTGCGCTCGAGCCGGGCTTTGGGTGAGGATGGATCAAGGCAAGGACGATGCGTGCAGTCTGCGCAAGAAACTTGCTTTAGCCATCAACGTTGTTGTTGCAGCATTTCGATGGATTGAGGAAAACGGAAACGCGAACTGTTCTGGTTAGCGTGTTAAAGTATGTTGCAATTTAACCCCCTCCCCGCGGCCAATTATCGTCCCCTACTCCGTAGTGACTTGACTTTTGTCTTGACCGAGGGCGAATCTCCAGCATCCCCACCGCCGTTGATCCCCTAACGACTAGGCACAAAAGAGGCAGCGACTTATTTTAGGCGTGTCCACAGAGCCAGCAAGGGACGGGGCTAAGGCGTCTCCTCTGACGATCCGATCTGGCCCTGTCCCCTCCCTTGCCTGTAGAGAGAGAGTCTAGGCATACAGACCTGCACTTGACATGGTGGCTAGTGGGGGCCGCCACCGGTGGCCCTATCAGCTGTATCCCCACATTACTGTGCCGTGCCTCCTACATCACAACGCAGTTGCTGACCTGCATCTAGACACAACGTAGCCAGGACCAAAGTGTCTACGCCGGGTGTAGAGAGTCTTCGATGCAAAAGTAGAGGATGCTGATGCGGTGGCCGCTCGTTTTTCCGTGTTTTATCAATTTTCTTGGGTAAATCCCGTGGTCCAACTACCTATTGCCTCTCATCCAGTTTCTTACTGCTCCTGATCTGACAAGCTCTCTTTCTGACCGGTCTCGTTGTTTTCTGTTATGGCGAACGGGCCAACTTACGGAGCCAACCCCAGTCTCAAAGGGCCACATGCAGTACTACATAAACTGCTATGGAGAGAAGGGGAACATTGGCCAACCACCCTCCCCTGTTTGATATGCTTGATGTGCAAAAAGGCCACAACTGTGACAGTTTGACCACTCGGGAGCTGAAGCATGCTTCCGTCCTGCCTCCCTGTCAATGCCTGCACTGATTCGTACAGCCGCTATGTTTGCCAGCCACTCATTGGCAAAGAGATGCTTGTGCTGATGTTAATCACCATGCTCCATCGGGTTTCGTTGAGTGGTGAACGTCAGGGCCTGGTGTCTGGCAAATTGAACATCTAAGACAAAGGGTCTGAGAGGAAAATGCACTGTTCATAAAGGAGATTGAGATAATGGCAGCTATTTCAGAAAATATACGTATGGGAAGGCACGATACGCACTCTCGCGGAATCTCATGAAAGGCTGGGCTGGGTTCGTCGCGCGAGCTATGCCAACGCGGGAGCCTCTTCCGGCGGCGGCGGCGGCGGCTACCTTGTCGGCGCCTATATGTGCTGTTCCCACTACGGCTGTCACATCCTCTACCGTCAGCCTTCTTCCACCTACATCAAGCACGCGTCTGCCGCTTCCTCCCTACGCCTGCGCGAGTTGTCTATTGGTTACTACTTAGAGGCAGGGTCTGTTCGGTATCATTACACTGCCCAGCGTCATTGCATCTAGTCACGAATTTTCGCGGATAGCGCAATCTTCTCTTAATCTCCCATCTCATTTCGCTCTTGCCTCTGCCTCGCCCTGCTTCGCCTCGCCCTGCTCTGCCTGCGCCCTCCACTTTTGCCCCATTCGCCGCCTCCCTCCCTTCCCTGCTGGCCGCATACGATCGCAATGAATTTCTTCCTCGTCCTGTGGGCATTGCTGCTCCCAATCAGTTTCTGCCTCGAGGTCACCCGGGATCTCCCTGTACCAGTCTCTGTATGGGCGTTGGAAACATCTCGGGAATCGTCTGCCATGATGACCAGTTTTCAACTTCACCAGAGGGGTTAGAATACAAGGATTGCATTGAGTGCCTTGAGAAAAGCATCCATTTCAATGAAAACCAGTCTGATCTCCAATGGTACCTGTGTGAGCATTATTTCTGTCTGATCGACGTGCAAGAGAACGACTGACAAAATTCCAAGACTATTTACGATACATGGCTAGCACATGTGTGCTTTCATCCCCGATGAGCCGTCTGATAAGCTTGCCAATTCCCCATGCATTACGGATGATGCTTGCGGGCAATTAGAGGCATACCTCACAGCCGACAAGCTATCGCAAGACAACGAGCAGATGTTCAGTTACTGTACATCAAACGGAGGCAGAACTTTCGGTGGCGACATGATTTGGGGTTGTACCAGCTGTCTCCGTTTCAGCCGCAACCTTACCTATCTTCACAATGGTAAATGCTTCACAGTTTAATGCTCGGCATATTGGCTGACGTATGCACATAGCTGTGACCGCACTTGAAGCCGCCTGCTTACAAAGGCCGAAACCTGGGAAGCTACTTAGTCTCAGCGGCGGCGTACTCGAACCAAACCCAATCGAAATCGTGCCACCGACCGAAGACATCCGTGACAGTCCCAACGGCGCCAGGACCGATAATCTAACACCTGGTGCCATAGTCGGCATCGCTCTCGGAATTGTCCTTGCTGTGGCCGGGCCTTCCACTCTCATCATCATGGTCTGGCGGCGCCGGAGAGCTCAGACCAGGAGTAGTACACGAACAGCTCCGCAGTCATAAACAGCGCTACTGCGATGATATGAGGCTCGATATTCCCGGAGACCCTTTGGGCGGTCCTACATGTTTTGAGGTGCTGTCTCTGGGGCTGTCATCGATGGTACCGAGGAATTTGCATATGCCGAGAGAGTACTTGCCGCTTCCGGTGGTAACTGACGGCGGGGACACACGTTGGCATGAGCGGACGATCGCGCGCTGTTCCAATGGACTCTTTCTATATCGCCCCTACATCTTTTTGTCTCGCTCTCTGCGTGTGTGTACATATATACATATATACATCAATGATATAGATATATGTATTTGCATCTGAAACGTTCTCTGCATTCGTCTTACAGGAAAAGGCAAGGTGTTTCCTCATGCCAATAGACCAAAAGCTTCATCAATGGCTCTGCATAATGCAAGGGCATTGCCTTGCCACACATTATAAGCCTACAAGAGCCCTAGGTCATGGTCTCTGTGTTATAGCTGCCATAGCTGCTGTCCCTATTTTCCGTAGCAATTCGTCGTGCAGAGCAGATTGACACCACCAACTGTAAACATTCATATTTTGTGTTAGTCCTGCGACGAATCATCTGCCTAGACTGCATGATACTAAGAATTTCACTGAATTTCAATGAATTTCATTGTATCAAAACCTGCACGGCTACAGGATCATTTTATCTTTGTTATACTGTGGAGATGCTTTGTGATGTTGCCCATTGCGGAATATGGTCCTCGCCTGCAATGCTGTTGAGTGAGCAGGTTCACATGGCCGGACCTTCAGTGATCAACATTTCCGAAACTTGGAGAAATTGAGATCAGAAGCACCACTTTAAGGTTTACAATGTCATGTCTTTGGCTGGTGAATGTTGGTATGGAACTCATTGAGCTTTGAACTATCCCTAAATCGTTTCCTGGGTCCCGAGCCTGAAGGCCCCATTGGGCTCATGTTGCCATGAATAACATGAAGGCCACAATATATAACGTATCGTCCGCCCGCTCCATCAGACTATCTTGTGCTGCAAATTATGATGGTTTCCAGAATTAATAGCACATGGAGACCTGGGAATATGAACACCAGGCATACAAGGGACGGAATATTCTAGTAAGAAAATTGCAAGCAAGGTTAAGCCCTTTATCCATTCAGCTAACTGTCCTTGATGGAGAAGCATTCCTCACATCCACTGTAGTAGTGGTTTACGCTCGCGTTCAGGGCCGACAGAGACGGAGACTGCGGTAAGTGCATTCGAAAGTCCACTGATGAGACCCGGAATGACAGTATTGATAGACCTACTGGGTGACAGACGTCTTACTTACATCGACGCGGCCCCAACCAGATGCGGGCAGCTTTCTAATCCCAAGCAAGGCTCGTCACCCTAAATAAACGATTGGTTGTGTAAAATATGCTTGTCTAGGTCAAGGATGGTGATACGGCTACAGTCCCAGTTTCCTCTCACTCGCGCTCTTTTCCCGCGCCAAGGACGATGACTCTGTGCTTTGGTGTTTGCCCGCGCATAAGCCCTGAGCGAGCTACAGTGCTACATCGACATTGTCGTCATAAGTGGGCAGCCTCAGTGATTAACAATGAATGCGCAGAATGACAGGGGTAGATCCTCGCCGAGATGAATGACACCCCACCCGTCAACGAACAATCGCTTCGCTTTCGCACCGCTTACCTGGATGCACTGCTACTCCCTGTACTAGGCTGAGACTGGTGGGGTATGCATGGGTGAGGACGCGTTTGGGGAATTCCTCGCTAAATGACCCACAGGGAGTCCCTGTGAGTGTTCTGTCATGTTCACGAGTCGAAACCATGCTTGCTCTCCTCACTAGTATGACATGATCGTTACCCTATGGGTATTTCCGGCATACGAACAGCTATGCCTGTTCTCCGTCAAATCCCCCAAATTTAAATTGTGACCAGGCCCCAGAAGAAATGCACTCGTGGTCTGCAGCTGTCCATTCCCGCCAATAAAGGTTCAAACGATCGATCGAGCATTTCTAACCAAACACGGAGCCTGGACCTACTTACATCGACCGAACAACCTTCATCCGCATAATCTCGCCGGAGGCATAAATTTATCATGGATGTCAATATTTACCTGCAATATATTCAGCATTGCAACAACTTCAGTCCAGATCATGCTGAACTGTTCAAATTCTACCTCGGTGGCCATGATAAGCCGCTTGGACTCATTCATCCAGACTTCATTGATGACTTGGACTGGGAAGTTGAGGGATTCATTGTTGACAAGACAGAACGCAAGGTCACTGTGAAAGTGAACCTCAAAGATGAAAATGCGTCTGTGGTCCTGTTAGAAATGTGTATCAACCTTATGAAAACGAATAGGAAATTTCCCGGATTTCAGAAGTGGCTAGAAAGTTACTACCAGTCACTGAGAGACGCCAATATCACGCCAGATATTCATCCAATTCAAGGCCTCCCGTGTCAGTCGACCACTTTCGGCGTTCCAAGTGCCCTCAGAGGTGTTCTTGGAATCGTTACCAGCGGCATACATTTAGTTCTTTACACAGAGGATGGCGCCTGGGTAGTGAAACGTCCTGAGTCTGCGACTTACTCAGGTAAACTGGACCAACTTGTCGCGGGAGGTATGGAGACACGCGACAACCTCGATCCCTTAAAAACACTCAAAGAGAAGCCTTCGAGGAGGCCGGGCTGAAAGTAGATACATCAACGATGGAAGTATTTCACCAAGAGAAGTATATAGGCAAAATTGAGATCCGCGGTAATCTCTCGTTCTACTGTCGGAAAGACAAATCCGCTGGGCGTGAGAAAGACCAGCTCGAGCCGGGGGTTCGATATATATATTATCTCAAAGTGGATGCTTCCTTCATTGCCAAGCAACGAGAGAAAGGCATGGGTATCCCAACGCTGTATAGCATCAGCGATTTGGAAAGGAGCATCAATGAGAAGCAGTGGAAACTTAGCTCGGGGCTGGCTATGGTGCATTTTCTTGAATGGCGTAGGGGCTTGAAAAACGATAAACTTCGTGCAGCACTTAGGCGGAAGCTCCTCTGAATGATGGTACTCGAAAATGGTATAGGCGGTTCAGTATATAGAAGCGTTCTATCTCTTTTCAAAATGACATGCTTTTTCTCGATCGTTAGGACGAGTACCACCACTGCCCGCATTTCATGGCCGGTTACTGTGAAGACATAGCCAGCAACATCGCAATTATGACAAGTAAAGACACACATTATGTGTCTTATGATTAACAAATGCTCCGTAGAGATACGAGGCAGAAAAATTCGTATTCATCGAATATTGCAAAATATGCATGGCTGCCCATTATTTATGAGGGTGGACGGACTGTAAATGAATAGCCTAGGTGTACCCGAGTCATCCACAACACCTATCTATCACTTGCGATGCACTCATCACTGACTTTGCGTTCACAGTCTTCTGCAATAGGATAGAAACCACAAAACAGTTTCCGGAAGCTTGGTACAACATTCATGCCAATCCTACACAACGTAAGAGGATGGAGTTTTATTTACGCTCGTCACTGCGATGCACACAAGCACTCTAGGAAATCGACCACGGCTTTCAGAGTGCCATTGTTGCTGCATGACTACGCCTAACTAATGAGGCGACTCCCATGTAAGCCGATCTTAACCCACTCCACTTTCTGCACAAAAGTCAGTGCTCAAAGCCAAAAATGGACAGCAAAGCACGTTTCATTGGTGCAATACTCTAGAGTCGAAGCATGGCAGATCGGCATTGCACATTGGGGTTTATAGCGGTAGTGAATTCTTTGGGACTTTCATCTATCATGACGTCTAAAATTATCGGCATGAACTCCGCCTTCTTCCTGGCCCCGTTGGCCTGACCTTGTCGACGGATCCCGGCGATGTTTCACTACAGTCTACCTGCCATATATACGGACTATCTACAAGGCATAAGCTCCTGAGCCTACGCTTTGACACGCTTTGATGATAGCGACGAACGGTCCGGTATGCCATTGCGCTTGCTTCCTGATTGACCACCTGAATAGACATTATTGTCAACTTGGCGACACGGATACTCAATCTGGGTGTCCTTGAAGATACTGTCTTCGGTGCAGTTCGTGCTAAAAGAGGCGATGTTAGGGCCTCCTTTGCAGTGAGGCGCTTCTCGGGGTTGTACTCGAGAAGTCCCTTTAGAATATTGTATCCCTCGATATCTAATGAGTCGTTGGCTGTGGAACCGGAATTGAAGCTCAAGTTCACCTTGTCAATGGCGCCATTGTACCATCTTTTAAGAGGTTGGTTGTCGTTGGAACGGTCATAACCACCACCAGAATAGTCCCGGCTAGAAGATTTGTTTCGGCCTTGGGCTTGTTTATCTCGTTGATAGTGGCGACTGCGTGGTTGGCTGTGGCGATACTGGCTTTGGTGTGAGTAGGCATCTAGTTGGAGCCCGCTAAGCTGCTCGTAATGGGGCATTCTGGACAGCAGAGGCTAATTTCCTCGGTCGGCAAACCCATGATGTCTATGATTTTCTGCATCTCATTACTCTCGATGTGTAGGGCTGCTGGACAGCTGCGTGAGGTGGTGGTGAATGATCTGGAGTGAGTCGTGCTCGGCGTACTCAAACACCAGGTAAATATCATGCTGCTCGAGGATGATCTCGACAAGGGCTAATGATGTTTCCATGGCGTATCTCGGCGCAGAGGCTCATTTCGCGGATAGCAATCTGCGATACACTCGTGTAGCTAGACTGTTCGACCCTATGCCCATGTACAGACTTGAACTTCTTAATGGCCACCATACTGTCATCAGGAAAGCCAGTTCCTATGTTACAGGACGGGTCGTGCCTTCGGACACCTCGCCATAGGTGCCGCTGCCAATAACACCGTCGATGCAGTACTTTCTAGCAACGTGAATCTTGAGCTCATAAACTATAGATCGGCCAGATCAACGGTAAGCGGGTGATAGAGAAGACCGCCTGAGACAATGAGGAATGTAAAGATCTGATTAACGTAATGAGAGAGCCGTAGGGGAACTCTACCTCCACTGCTACTTCCTCGATGGCCGCTTCTCCGCTCATCGAACCAGCGGCCGGACCCGAGGCACTGGTTGTTTAGTTCGTCAGGCTCATAGGAAGAAGTCGTGCTCGCTAGCATATCATGATGATGTGCTTCCGGTCAGTTTTCAATAGCTGTTCCTTGGTGGCAAACATCGAATCTACAGACTATGATAGAATCAACTAGAAAGGAGCGGAGGGAAGATGGGAGAAAGATACAGGCGCAAGCAATTTTTACATGCGACCTTTTGGCCTTGTTGACGGCTCCTGGCAATCTCTCTCCGGTGCAGGTGCAGGCCTGCCCTGAGTGAACTCCCCTGCTCCGTCCAATAAATACCCTTGCACCTGGAAGGGAGATGACGGCGAAGGGGAGGTGTGGCTAAGCCCAGACACGGGTATGGCCCAGACATGGATTTGATCCCATCCGTAGTGGGACCCTATCAGCAAGAAATGGCAACGGCGGGTTATCCACACCCTGATAGCGTTCTTCTCCTCGATCGTTGATATAAGCGACTGCCAGCCGCACATAAATTACTGCCTTAAATCTTATTGGTCGCCTTCTTTTCTTATACAAGCCCGACTCTGCCCGACGTTCTCGAAATTCCATTTAACCCACGTACCATATTGCTCGTTGCAGATGCCATTCGCCCGTTCATAGGACCATCTTGCCGCTAACGATATTCACGAAGAACCTCTCGTGGAGATTTGATCTGGCCATCCCTAGAGGCTAATCTTCCCACCACCACCAGCTGTTGAGGGACTCGATCATATTCGGAAACAGGAAGGCCCCTTTCCCGTACCAGTCACCTCACCAATACGTGTGCTCGCAACCTCAGGAGATCAAATCGTAACTAGCTCAAAAGCACGAAGCTCCTAGGTAGCATAGATATCTTTGCAACGTCTTCCTTCCAGCATTTTCATTCTCCCTTTCATCTCCCTATGGCACGGCCCGTAGGGGTTTTATCTCTCCAAATTCCTCTATCCAGACTCCGGCGACCGTCCAGAGCGGTGTGCTCTGGCGGAACCCATGCATTGGAGACACGCTGGCGGGCAACTATAGAGTTGGGGACTACAATGTGGACTACGCGGGCCAGGTGACGAGTCCGGTCGAGCAGGGTCATACTCAACATGTCTTCGAAACACCTGCTCACCAACACTCGCAACAGCAGCAGCAGCAACAACAACAAGGGCACCAGCACCACCATCAGCACCACGTCCATC
This sequence comes from Albifimbria verrucaria, assembly GCA_020081605.1. Taxonomy (NCBI): domain Eukaryota; kingdom Fungi; phylum Ascomycota; class Sordariomycetes; order Hypocreales; family Stachybotryaceae; genus Albifimbria; species Albifimbria verrucaria. The sequence continues at coordinate 13,081 of JAHREC010000061.1, forward strand.
ATCAACAGCAATACCGCCAGCTGCTACAGTACCCATCTGACCCGACAAGCAGTCTACATGAGCCGTCACCTACACAGCACGGCAGCTCCCATGGCCAACATCCATCGTTTGGTCAACCTCATCAGCAACACCACACCGCCCAGATTCTGATGGATCCTTCCCACATGGGCCATACGCGAATGGGACCACCGCCGTTCGGGCATCCAGGTCCGGCCGTGTCGCCAATCTGCCAAACAATGCCCACACCTGGGCATACTCCACACACGCCGCATCCTGGACCACGAAGGAAGCGGCCACGCCCTCACGATCTTGATCTTTCCGTGGCTGTGCATGTCCCAGCTAGATCACTCCGACATTGAAAGCCTCCAACCGACTCCTTTGACAGCATCGTTTACACACAACGCTGCTGCAGCCATCGGCGCAGACCAGCCTCCAGCACATCATCGCCACCATCTACCTGAATTAGGACCGCCATCTAAACGCTTGCGGCACGATGAGCCAGGTGGCGGGGCTCCCAGCGTGGTCGGACAGGCTGGGATGCCGTCTCCAGCACCTCGACCGCGAGGGCCGAAGCTTAAGTTTACGCCAGAGGATGACCAGCTATTGATCGAGCTGAAGGAGCACAAGAATCTCACCTGGAAGCAAATAGCGGACTTTTTCCCGGGACGTTCGTCAGGTACATTGCAGGTTCGATACTGTACGAAACTGAAAGCCAAAACTACTCAATGGACTGACGAGACAGTAAGCGCACGACACAGTCCGTGGTTGTTGGATATGGGTAGGCTGACATGACTCTGATAGGATCAAAAACTTCGCACGGCTCTGGAAGACTACGAGAACGAAAAGTGGCGCATCGTGGCCAATAAAGTCGGCACAGAATTCACACCTGCGGCATGCCGTGAGCGCGCTGCAGAACTGAACGGCGAACCGCCTCCGGGTCTGCCACCTCTGCCAGGCGACTCAGCATCTGAGCCTAGGGACACAAAATGCACTGACTGTCTCCGCTGAATCGAAGCTGCGCCCCGGGAAGCGCGGTGAGAAGTTGGCGTCGTCATCAAGGCATTCCCGAATGAACTGCAAAGTATGTGATGACATGACCTTCCTACCACCGATGGCTCGGCAACCTGCCGTTGCTTAATGCTACTTCGCGAGAACCTCTACTGGATTCCAAGGGTGCAAAGCGAGGACACCATACTAGAACCCAAGCAGACTGGTGAGGCCGGGTCCGAAGAAAGCGCCCTCCCTCTTCATGGTTCGGGACATGAAGGGCAAGAAGCAAAGTGGCTGGTCATGGGCAGTTTCTCCATGCTATAATCCTGGGCCATTGGATTGCTCGGTGTTGTCGAGAATAAATGACTTCACTGAACCAGGTCCAATTTGACTTGCCCAGTGTGTACGATCACGAGATAAACGAACGCCTGGTTTTTCGAAAGATATGCCAATCACGTTGTCTTACTGTTACCTATTGGTAACATTCTACCATTGGGGTTTTATCTATTCCCTGTTCATCTGTTACTAGTTTTTGGATCATGGCCGTTTTTCCAGGTCTCTCCTATGCTCTGTTATCACGACAGAATGCACGATATACAACTTGCACACAGCACACAGCACACAGCACACAGCACACAGCACACAGCACACAGCACATACATACTTTGAGTATACATTTTTCCTTTCTTATCATGACAGAGTATATAGATTCGATTGGGGGCGGTATTGCGAATTGATCAGGCACACACATCTTCTGAACGATAAAGATGGTGAAGAGCGATTGTTTATTCATTGTTCGTTTCTTGTGGTTGGGCTCTTTTAGGTGTGTATTTAACCTCACATTTCCATCACCAGCGGCCCCACCTGACAACAACAAGCGCTAATGTTGACCGCTATACGGAACTACATACTGACGAATCTTACTCGCTGCTGTAACCAAATACACGCCCTGCACCTAAGAGGGAAATGCCTGGGGAGAGCCACATTCAGCTCAACTAGTGACATTAAAAACTAGTAACTTGTCTAGTTTTTGAATGTTCAGTTAAAGGAGTGTAAACGCCTATAGAGCTGGTGATATGATATTGGTGGGTGGCTTTTTGTGAGGTATGATGAGACTTGGCTTTTTCGCACACACACCCTTTACCATATGAAGGTCTCCTAGTTTCTAGAAAGTTTGTTGCGCAAAACTCAAGGAGCACATCATGAGGATTTGATTCTTGGTATTGAGTAATCGCAGCATGTCCAGTCTCAGAATATTTATTCGAGTTATTTTGTACCTCCTTCGTCTTTCAGTCTCGGTAACTACTATAGGACCTCTATACCACTGTAGTTGCTGCTCAATCTCGGCGGCAAAAAGCCTCTTCAACTTTGCACGATGCGACTTATGAAAATTTCAAGAATGTAGAGCACGTGGAAGCCAATGATAATGTTATGAATATGTCGATATGTAGGGGACAAAGTAATTCGGTTACGATACCAAGAACAACGATAGAGCTCTTTGTCCATTCAACCAGCTGCCCTCTTCGAAGCATCCCTCCCGTTTACTATAGCAGTGGTTTACGCTCGCGTGCAGGCCCGACAGAGATGAAGCTTGCAGTATGTGCATTCGAAAATCCGCCAATGCGGCCCGGATCGACAGTATTGGCAGACCCACTGAATCAGCGTGTTGTCTGACTTGATCATCTGAAATGTGTGCGGACAGGAATTGGCCATGATTTTTTCGATGCTGGGACGACCAATTGAAGCTGGGCTGGGTCAGTATCAGTAGTCTATCTGAGATGCGTGGTCTGAGTGTACCTCTGGAGACGATGGGGTTCCTGACAAGCCAAGAAAATTACGCTGGCTATGGTTTCTTTCGATTGGAATGGAAGGACAATATAGACTTGGTGACAGACGTCTGGCTTACTTACATCGACGAGGCCACCGCCAGATGGATGTGGGTGTCTTTATTAGGGGTGACCAAGTCCGCTTACCCTACACGAGCGACCAATTCACGACTGAATCGTTGAACCATGATTGATTGTCAAGGTCAAGGATGGCGCCCCGGCAATAGCGCCGGTTCCTCCTCCTTAGCGCTCTTTTCGCGTCAACAACGGCGACAATCTCATGTATTAATGAGTGCTGCGCATGGGTCGCTGACCAGGTTATCACACCATCTTCGCGGTGCCGCTTCAATGGCGGGCCCTTGTCAGCCCACCTGCCCCTGCTGTCTCGATTGCAGCGAAAGGACAGCGTAACATCGGCCAAACAACCGGTACAGCACGACAGGGGAAAGCCTCAATGAGATTCTACCTGTAAATGAATCACATATTCGCTCACCTCCCATAAGACTCGTATCCCGTGGCGCAGAGAGGCTGTAGAGACGCCTGTGCAGATGGGAAACTCGCCAAAGACGGCTCACCACAGGACCATTGCATGACAGTATGAATTTGAATCAGCCGTAAGAAAAGAACAAGAAAAGTCGTAGTTGACCTCGTATGGCTTTCAAAAGAAACGATAACCACCATCCATGGTGCATGGCAAGGCCGGATGGAATCCCTTGCCCTTCCCTTCCCCTTCCCTTCCCCTCCCCTGCCCGTTGGCACCATTATTGTGGAGAGGTCCAACCTGACAGCCAGGCTCGACTGGATGAATAGATGTTCGTCGCCACCACCCGGCTCCAGTCTCTTGGGATAAGCTCTGTCTAATACCGCCGAAGCCTGCTTGCTTTATTGCCAGCTGTTGGTAGATTGGTAGAATCAGAGACTGGTGCTATGGGCGTATTTCCTCCCATCGATTCTGTACCTGAGCAGGGCTTGTTATGGCGATGCGACCAATATTGTGCCTTTATGTCGCATCTCGCCTTGTCCCATCTCCCTTTGTGGCCTCGACCTATGCGATGCAACAGTTTATGCATAAATCGTCGAGCCATGGTTCTCAAGAATCAGACGGTCGGTGATGAGGTTGTTATGCATCGCGTATCTCAGCGGCTCAGTTCCATTCTGCTTGTCCTGTGTTGATTTTGTCGCCACCGGCGCTAGTTTCATACCAGCACCTTCCACAACCTTTTTCGACAACCAGACAACCAATGGCACCACATGAGGTATGATACAGCACACCTTGGTTCTAGGTGAGTATAGTGGCTCTCTCGGAGGGTTCTGTCATAGGGCTCACAGCAGTCCGTCGAATATCGCATCACGTACAGAGTAAGATCAAGCGAACCCACCCAGCTTCGCCTCCACCGGAGCATCCACCCAATCGCGGTTCCACGGTCGAGCCACTCCACTCTACAGGGCAAATGCTCGGTATGGCGGCGGCTCCACCACGCCGGGGAGGGCCGGCCGTGTCGAACGTAGGCGGGGCCCACTAATCTCAATGGTGAGTCGGCAATCTCCATAAATTATATGGCCCCGGCTTCTCTCTGTCTCGATTTGGCACTAATATGGTGTACGATAACCGGAAACCATCAGCTCAGGAAAGAGTAGGCATATTATACACCGACGAGTTTCCGATTGGCATGGAGTGGGAATCGTGGTCGGTTGATTGTTGATGGGACAGGGGAATGTTCATATTCTCGACTATAACCCATGGTGTGTCTGAACATGGCCCATAGGAGACACAGAGGAGACAACTGATGATCTACCCACTGTTTCACCACTACCTCCGACGCCGGGTCACCGAGATCGCGATCGGGGTAGTGCCCAACGAAGGCGTGCTCGGGTCTGAAGGGAACATTAGCCTTCCCAATTGGGATATTTGCCACTGTATGTAATGTATAAACCTTAGAAAAGAGTATCCTGAACATGCCTTTCATCCTGCAGCCAAAATGATGGAATCTTGAGTCTCGATAGCTCGAGAAGCAATGTGCAAAGCTGAGATCAGCTGGTGGAGGAAGCTTCTTACCAATGCAAGAGTTTCCTAGCTCGCAGAGGAATGTTTGCCGAATCCTAAGGGAGCAAGCGGCGCATAAGAAAACTCGTCTCATTGTGTCTGGACGTCTGGATCGACCGATCCACAGAGCCGTCGTCCTTGCAATCCTAATACCCAGCAAGTTTGCCTTCAAATACGATTCATCGTCGATTTGGGCCATCCCATCCTCGTAAGCTTCGGGTTTTGAGCAAACCGTTGTCGCGAAATTTGAGATAAGTCACTTGGGTCCCTGTCTAACTTGACGTATTTGTTGTCGATTGAAGCCCCTCACGGCATGAAGGAATGGTATCAAAGTTTGATAGTGTTGATGGAGAGTGGGGAGCGCTGTAATCAGACCTCGAGAGGGTAGTGGATGATGGGCTTCGTGTTTGTCGGGTAAGATCAACCGTCTGCGGTCAAAGAAGACTGGTTAGCTGCTCTCTGTATACGATTCACGAGCGACATGTCTGGTGGGACGCAAATAGCATGTTAGCAGAGGGATTAGAAGTACAATTTAAATGGGGGTAAAGAGGTGGAAACCATGGAAAGAGGCATGTGCCGTCAAAAGCTTGTAGGTCCACTGATTGCGCCCGTCCTGGAAGTCGCCAAGCAATAGGCAGGATCGCTAGGAAGGGTCGCCACAAGCCATGCCAACGGTCGTGACATCGGAATTTGTCGACGTTCCTGCACTGGTGTTGTCCGTTACTGGTCTCGCCCACACACCAAGTCCTGCGATAGGCTACGATAGGCTGCGATCGCTTCCATATCATGCTCCTGAAAGAAGGCTACTCTCTTGTTGCGCTTTCGCCCCAAATTAATATTCGCTCGTGTTCAATCCATGCGCCATGTCGTCCAAGTGGCCAGCGAAGAAGACAAGATCCAAGGGGAGGAGATGCACCCTGGATCTGATGACTTGATTGATCTCCTTGTCAACCACTCGCCGTAGGCAACATGGAACAACCCCAACAGTTAGAAGCGTCGCCTCTGGGCCTTCCTGCAAAGGGTCGAAGAGATATGGTGCCAATGGTAGAGGTGTTGTAGCAAGTGTGCAAGGAACAAATGGTGGCAAGTTGTTGTTTGTTCGATGTAAAGAACCGTAATTTGGCGAGAAATTGAGGGAAAAGAGGAGAAATCAAGATTTGTCGCCCACTTGATCCTGTCTGCCTGGCCCAGTAGTGTGCGGAGAGATGCGAACCACTTATGATTCAGGCGGCCAGGCGGCGGTCAGGTGGAAACTGGTTCTGTCGAATAGTATTTCACCATACATGCCCGATTAGAGAGCCCTTCGAGTTGGTGCTGCCAGAGCCAGTCCGGCGAGCACCGACCCTCTCCGCGATGTCTGGTGCGCGCTGTTGATGAAATGAAGAAGCAAGTCACATGCTGGCTCTAGAAACGGCACATTTACATTCAATAACGAACTAGCGGGCCCATCTCGCTTCATTTTCTCAGACTCCCATTATCACATAAATTATTTTTGTCCCAAACTCATGGCTGAGGCTCTTGTTACTCTGATAGTTGAGCACGAGACAGTGAAATAGAGCATGCTCGAGAAAGTTGGGGAACTGGTTGATTGGGACCTACGACTTCTCTGCATAGCAACAAGCCCTTCGAGAGTAATTTTTGAAGATGCGAAAGATTGTACCAAGGTGAAGTGCGACCTGAAGTTGGCTGGCCTGGCTGTATGCGGTTACGTTGTTATTAGCGCCCTGCTGCCTCGGCGGCTCTCGCTTGGTATTCTCAAAAGGCTTGGCTTTAGTCATATCAATACTATCGAGACCGAGCAGGAAACTTCGCCAGCATGGGTAGGACCATGGGTTGGACCATAGGTCGGACCTTGCAATCGTGAATGGACGACATCCAATAGATGGTGTCGTTATGGGTGCCATTGTTGCCGGCATTTTGAGCTGGTCTCAGACCCCCCGTTACTTCTGGCGAACTGAGATACATTTAACCAGTTGGTAATTCGAGACTCATATGGTTATGTGCGAACTTGGCCCAAGCAGCCCCTTCAAGGTAAACTGCTTTCATGCTAGCTGTACATTCTTTAGCGGAGTTCAGGCCCCATTTGCTGTGATTGGAATCTTTTCTCCATATCTTTTAGATACAAGTATTCAGCAATAGTGAGCGTATTGGGATGTTGATTGAGAACATTATTCACAATTCTTTCAGCATCTTCTTCTTGAGATGGTGATGCAAGAGTGGACTCGGCCTGCATTGATGAACTGTATGTTCCCGTGAATGTTCTTATGGCCCCACAGACAGAGCAAAATAGTTGCTGTAGTGTTTGCTCACTCGATTGTGATTCCTTATCTTTGCGATGCTTGCAACCCTTCTTGCTCCCGTTGCACTAAAGGAAGATATCAGCCTCTTGAGAACTTCAGACGAATACGATTTGAAAACCCGCCAAAATGAGGAATAGTATCTGAATGCTATGAGCTCAAATATTATGCGAGATGCAGCGGAAAGAGCTAGATATACGCAATTACCTTCCGGTGTTTACGCTTGCAACTCGCGCATGGATCCTTCCCTCGTATCCGTTGATCTTCAGGAACTTTGCGCAGAGGCATGGTAATTGAAAGAAGAAATCACCAGATTAGCAAGAGTGTACACATATGAATGCCGATGCCCAAGACAAGTCGGTTAGGAGAAGATCTCTCGACAACTAAATCCAACTGTTCCGTAAGAGCAAATCCTTCCCGGTTGCTGAGTGCGGATACAGGAGAATTGGGACAACGCCTGGCTAAGCCGCATGAGAAAAATCGCAGTAAGAGTGGAGATGATTGATCTCTAATGCCCGAGCCAAAAACGGTCAACGAGCCCAATGCCGGACGAAAGAAAGCCCGATGGGACGTAACTGACCATTTAAGGCAAAGCTTCATCAAGGTGTCAGGGTCTTATAGCCTCGTCACAAGGCGGAGGGGTAATATGATGGCGGGTTGGTGGGATCGTTATTTACGTGCACTTTAACAGGGAAACCTCTGCTCCTTGACTTGCAGCTCCTCCCCTACGGTAGTACCTAGTTAGAAGTTGAATCAGACAAGAGGAAATGGGCCATGAACAGACGCTGTGTGATCGGCGGTGGCGGAAAGGCGAACGCTTCGGGTTTTTGTTTGGACCCGCACTCCGCATGGAATATAAACACCTGACGAGTAGGAGAGGAGGCCGCCAGTTTCCCATTGCCTCTATCCTACATCTCTTTACAATTGGTTGCTGACCGAACTAAATACAATGGAACGAAAACCCGAGTGTGTAGGTCGAATGCCGGGGTTTCGGATTCGGCGACTAGAAACCAAGGTAAGAATGGTCGAAACCCTATACCGCTCGGGTGAATTTCTGTGACCTGAGTAGTGACGGCGTCAACAGATCCCTACACTAATGCATGCGGATGCTGGCATCTCGATGAGTTCGTTAGGCAGCGACGTAGCCAAATCGCAGTTGATATCATTGTCGCAGGCAACAATGTCGCCCTGATTGTTGCTAGTATCGAAGCAGACCGACGGCTACCAAACAACATTTAACAGATATGTCTGGGTATTGAGAAACCTCGCAACTCCCGCTGATTTCCACTTTTTAGTGGTTCCTTCTGCTTATTCCGACATCCAACCCGTCTCAAGTTGTCCTGTTGTTGGTTTGCCTGCTGTTCAAGGATACACTTGGCATTCCAGTTCCTCCTCTGGGAATTCTTTGGACCAATACCGTCAATTCCTCGCCTCTTGCAGTAGGCATCAGCTTGGAAGAAGAATCATCTGATCTCCTAGATCGTCCTCCAGGTGCGTCAGACACAAGAACCCTCGAACCAAGGTGGTTGACAATCAATGTCATCATTCTCTGGCCAAAGGGTTTGAATGAACACGCGTTTATACAATATAACACTGCTATTTTGCGCCAGGGTAGCAAGACTCGCAAAACTGTGTTTCGTCTTGCCGGTTATATCTTGGCAGGTAAAGCACTTCCACCCCGGCTTGTTTACTATGGGATCATCGAGAGAATGGGATCATCGAGAGAATGGGATCATCGAGAGAAGGGCTTCATCACATTATTCAAGACCATCTAACGTAACCTGTTCCTGTTCTAGTCGGTTGTTAGTTGTTTCATCATCGTCTTCCCCGTCATCAATATCCATGTCGTTATTGCGATGTTGTTCAAGTACGAAGGGATAACATGAGAGTGAGCCACCGTGGCCCGATGTGGTGGTGATGTATATGGCGTGGGTGGAGGTGTGGTGTGGAAGGCGTTGAAAAGAGTTCTTAGCATAGGAAAGTCCAAGAAACATATTACCATGCTTGATGGAGATTGGTAAAAAAAATAGGGAGGAGAGAATACATATAATGTTATAGTTTTATCCATAATCTCATACATAACAATCGCTGCACCTTCATGCTGCCAATGAGAAGATATGAGATGAAGAGTTATTATATCTCAGAATGACCAAAATGGACCCTCCAAAAATCTCATTTCATCATTCATACATGTGCATGTTTTAATTTTCAACCATGTACGAGGATAGCAATGGATGCTGCACTGACGACGGGCCACAGGCCAAACGTTTAGAAGATGTCCTGGATTCTCAAACCAGCTGATATCTCGTTTATGGCCTCGATGACCTCGTCACTGTTAGAGTCGGCGGTTGTGCCGTTAGAGAGAGTGCCGTTAATAAGCAGATAATCATGACCATTGACGCGAACAGGCACGACGACGTCCTTGTCGAGGGCCGCATACGAGCCGTTACCAACAATCTCGTCGAGGATTTCCTCTTTGATGTCGCTGGCACATCCGCAGACGGCGTACTGTGCGCAGGCGCATTTGACACGATGCGTTTCTTCCTGGTCAGTGGTATGGTTGTGGAAGGTATAGGTTATGTTGTCATCGTAGTCGTAGACATAAGCGCCATAGAGCCAGACTCCAGGCCAGAAGGCCAGAGCGCTCCCGGTGAGCAGAACGGATACGAGAGAGCTTTGGCCGCGACGTTCCTGTGCGTTTCCGGCTGGGTATGGTATGACGGCGCCGCCTCCGTAGTTGTGGCCACCATTGTAGGTGGGACGAGTGCCGCTGCCTCCAGACGAGTAGCCTCCGGCTCTGCTTGAGCCGGCCGTGTTTCCAGGCCTGAGCCGTGACGCGATTAGATACTAAACAGACGACTAACAAAGCAGAGTGCGACTTACGTTGAGGTGGTGCCTCGTTTACCGCCTGACTTGTGGTTTCCACCGCCGCGACCTCCACTGCTACCACCACGACCACCACCACGGCCGCCGCCACCTCTGCGCTTACAGATGTTATTGCTTGGTTGAACGTCGCACCTTATCAGCTGACTGGTGTCATCAAGGTCTGCGCTACTGACAGACGCTGCGGCTACGGAGAGGAGAAGAAGCAAGAAGGGAATCAATGGTCTTAGCCTCATTGTGATGTGTGCTGTGGATTAGGTGTTGTGTGGTGAAAGGAAATCGCTCCTGGATTGTGCAAATAAGGGAATTTCGGTATGGCTGTTGGTGTTTGGTGAACAATGACAAGTAAAAGGTGAATGGTTAGATATATGTACTACAGTACTGCAAAACAAGGGTCTTACCCTGGTCAAGTGGCTGTGTAGGATCTATGTACTGGGTATCTTAATTCAAACCCAATAAACCTGTGGAGCTAGCTGGCCAGGGCGGACTCTGATATCTCTCCCATATTTAGAATTAACGTACGAAGGACAGGGTGCCTCGCACAGCTCAGTCAAGCGCTGTGTAGGATCTATGTACTGGGCGGGGCTGATACCTCACATCACTGAAGCCTTCGACGCTGAGTTTGGGACTGTCCTCCAGATGAACCAAGCGGGCAACGGAGAAGATGGCACGCCCACAGTGCGGAGACTTATGTTAAAGGTCGTATCTTAATTCAAACCCAATAAACCTGTGGAGCTAGCTGGCCAAGACGGATTCTGATATCTCTCCCATATTTAGAATTCAAGTACGAAGGACAGGGTGCCTCGCGCAGAGAAGGGTATGTTTGTAGCGCATCGTAGTTTATCAGGAGGCACAACTCAGTCAAGCGCTTTCGCCCCTACGCCACGCCAACGGTCAATTGCGATTCGTCCTTCGGTCTCTAAAAGTTCATTCAATTGATAGTTGCAGCTGAGGGTTGGATCCGGGTGTCTAGGCTTTTGCTGCGCCAAGCTCCGGTAGAAATCGACGAAGCTCGTCAGAGGGTGCCTCCAGCTGGGGCGCCGCTCTTGTCTCGCCTAGATGAAAGAGCTAGCAATGCCATCCGATAACAGGATTCGAGAGGGTAGTCGGCCTTTAGCCATATACCTAGTCAAACATTGCTTGATATCTCGTAGCTCACGATATGGCCAACACATCTTTATTGTGCAGGTCTGGCACTACGAGAAGCTCTTTCCCAGAGTCCCGCAGTTGTTGACCAGAAGTTTTGGCAGTAGGCTCCGTGCCAAGCAGAGGCCGTGCCGCACAGGGCCGTGCCGCACAGGGCCATGCCGGCGGGCCCGGTTCGGTTCTCCGGTATCCACCAGCAAGGCACAGCCAGGCTTAGTTGCCGACTCAAACGCAAATATCAAGTGAGGCACCCAACACGCATGGACACCTATAGAGCATGATGATGATGAAATGTATAGCATTAGTTCCTACTCATTCCTGACTAGCCGTACCTGTCATGTTGCCCAACCGTCCTTCCCACCCAGCCTCAGCCTCAGCTACCAGGGTACTGCACGTCGGAAGCGTATATTCCGCTCCACCTCAACCTCAGGTCTACCGTTACCAGACAGCAAATTGATTCGAACTCGCATCCTTGAATATTGTTTTCGCACCAAGCTTTGCGTCCTCCCCAGACTTTATGCCGTCGTATCAGGCTAGATCTAACTGTCTGCTGTGCTGAACCACTGAACCGCGGTATTGCCAATCCTAACAAATGTCGCCATGCTTAGCGTCTTTCTGGGGCATCTTTCGGTGTTAAGCGAGGCTCCCAGGGATGAACTTTGAATGGGTGCATTTTGGACATCTGTGTTCTTTCGAGAAATGTCTCAAAAACGTTAATTGGAGGCTAACATAGGCTCTTTTTGCAGCTTTGCGCAATCGTGAGAAAGAGTTAGGTAGCATTTTCAGAGAGGGTTTCGAAGGATACAGAGGCAGAATTTAATGACTAAAGAGGAACGACGTGAATGACAATTATCATCCGAAAAGAGAGAACATGGTGATGTATTTGTACCGTATCCTGTCCACTAGATCAATAGTACTGTAGGCTTGTCCGGAGATGTGGCGTTGTCTTACTTGGTTTTATTTTTGCTAAATCCCAACTTCCAGCTGAGATGATAGACTATGGCTTGTCATTACACGATACTCTGAGTCAAGCTCTTCACCCTTATGAATCAGCAAGCATATTGTACAAGGCTCAATCATCTTTGCCGCTCTTAGCTAACGGCCCTAGTTGGGATCTCATTATCTCTCACAGATAGATCATCTGGACATGTGGTTATCCTGTCCCTGGTTCAATCCGAATGAGGGAGAATGAACGTTATCGGACGTCGTATGGACAACCGTGTGCAGCCCATTGTGATAGCTACACGCATGATTATTTCACAGAAGCAGCAAGCATCGCAGATGGGCAGGTTACTCACAGTTTATCCTTCCTGAATCCCAACAGAACTTTTTCCATTCCGCTCAGCTTGGACATGTCTTGGTGAGCATCGCGCTCATGGTGGCGTGATGGGTAGTCACTGTTCATGACATGGAAACAAAAGCCCGAGTTCCCAAAAAGAAAAGTCATGCGACGGCATGGCATCAGTCCCATACTTGGCCAAGCCATGATCGCCTTGATAGCCATGCCAAGACAGCTGCTACAGCCACGAGGGCTCTTTCCCAGGTAGCAACAGGGGCCAGCCTTTTTCACTCGGGAGCAGAGACGTGGCGGCCCTATAACCTGGTAATTTATGCAAGACAGTCCGCTAGGAGACTGCCACATGCGCAGGAAAAGATGAGAGGTTGACCCCTAGTTTGAAGGCCCGATGGAAGCCCTGAGGCTACTTGCTATTGATGAATCAATAAATGACGTGTTTCAATATATTATCATGAGCTGAACCGAGGTGTGATTAGCTAGCCGACAAATATCGGGCTTGATCACATGTCACGTCGTTGGCAAAGAAAGGAAAGAGAAAGCACGGTCCCAGATGCACATGTACAAGAAAGCTAGTTCACAGACATTCCCAGGATAGGGAAATCCCAATACAAGGTTGCCAGGGTCGCATCGCATGGTCAAGAAAAACCGATTCAGAAGCCATCCAGGAGGTGATGTCTGAGCTTGCTACTGAGCTTATGACTGAGCTCCGATATGTTCATCAATTCGTATCCCGTGCACCGGCCGGCCAGGCTAGTAAAATAAAAAAGTAGGGACCATGCATAAGTACGATCAAGCTGGTACGGCTGATGACGCAAACAATTTTCCATAGTCTTCTTAGCGCCACTCAACTCATTTCAGTCAGGTTTGATGTGCCAAGGCCGCATCTCGTGTGTCGGCCTACATTCGCCGACACCACAAGATCGCAAGGTCTGTCACACAACTCGGTCCGTTTATACTACTATCGGTTAGTTCATCATCGTTACGAAAACACACCAGCAACCGTGTTTCCACTTCTTAAGCTACGCTCGTTTTGAGGTAGAAGGCATATCGTTGTTGTCATTAAGTACGTATAAGCATCTGACGGCCAAGGTAAGAAGAATCGCTAGGAGAGCTCGACCCCAGGTAGGACTCCCATACTTCAGGGGCTGCAGGTGTTTCAACAGCTGACTGGTCTGCCGACAGGTCGTCAGGGGTGTTGAAGAGAGCTGGTTTTCATTCCAAGCACGGCTTAGTAGTCGTCTCTTTTCCCGCCAAAGTATCCTGTCATTGGCTCGCTTTTGGACAGGTGTGGCACAGCGTGGACGAATGATTGCTTCATGCTACACCGTCTCTCCTCCAGCCATCCATGAGGACATCCCCTCCATACGATCATTGAGCAGATGGCACCCTGGTGCTGGTCTTGACTGTTACATCTAGGCTGTTCTAGATACTAGTGGGACGAACGCAAGCTTTGCATAATATAAGGAAATTAATTCCTTGCCGCGTCAAGTCTGGAGCATGCTGTTCAGATCACTTGGCGGGGAATGGAGGGTGGCGGCTGGCGGCGCCTCTGGCAATGAAAAGTCGTTTGGGTGGTTCAGACATGTCGTTGGTTGACCTTGACCCCTGCACCATGATGGGTGAGGGCTAGACAGGGATGCATATGCAGCATTGTCTCACAGCACACGGACTGCATCTTTGTGGAAGATCCCAGAAGATACACCCCTACCCTTGTCATGGTCGCATTTTGCCTAAGCACACGCCCGTCCTCTTTCGACAACAACCAAGGGCCACCTTCTGTTTCGATCCTCCTTCCCGCTCCTGCCTGGAATCAGATTGGCTGGCATGATCAGATCCCTTCTCGACAGGCAGCCAATCAGTCTGACGAGGACGAAGAGGGGAGGATGCAGGCTTGGCTGCTTCTGTTAATTTTTCAATTTGTTAATTTTATTCCCTTTAATCATTTATTCCTTTTTTTTTGTATTAGTCTCTATTTTCTTTCTTCGTCATTATTATTCATATTTTCCAGAGCAATACTCGAATGCGTGCCCAGACCATCAGTTTCTGTTGCTCGCTTTCTCGCATCGGTTTGCCCTGTCTGTACTCTTGTCCAATCTGGGTCAGCGGACACCCAAGATGCTCTTCTATTTGCCAGGCGAAGCGTCGAGAATCGAAAAGCTTTCTCAATTTCGGACATCACCACCATGGACCTCATCCGCAAAAAGATGAACCCGAACCGTGCTCAAGCAGAAATACATGCGTCCTAGGCTTGTATATCGCGCAATGAAATTTCCCTTCGCAAATGATAAGTGCGCTTCTGATATCTCCTCAAAGGGCATACAGTGCTGAGCAGAGGGCTCCTGCGACGACTCGCCTGGTCCAAACGCCAAACCGACCCCGCCCGGTTACTCAGGAAGTACCCTGCGTCAGGCCAGCAGCAAGAAGCTGGGAGTGCACAACCCTGAAGATCACCACGCGATGTGGCTACAGATGAAGCTGCGAGGAGGGTCCCGCCTTGTTAAGGTCATCAAACCGCTGCCATCTTCACATTCATGTACCGGCTATCGAGCTAAAGCTGACGTGTCTATTACTTCCAGCACTGCAACGACGGGCACTTCGACGACGAGCACTTCAATGACGACTAACGACGACAACGACGACAACGACGACAACGACGACAACGACGACAACGACGACAACGACGACGAACGACCACCACCACAACCTCTCCCGGCCACGAGCCTCCCATTTGCATCTCCTCCCCGCCCCAGTGGCACACTTTAGGTCTCCTGCTCTATTTATGTACGACATCCGCCTCGGCTGCAAGTCGGCCTTGCATAAACACCAAACTGCATTTCGTGCGCCATTTAGTGTATCACGAGTTCATCACAGGATAAAGTGAGAGGGCGAGGCTAGATGAACTGGCCGGTAGGGAGCGAACAGGCTAGCAGGAGCAAACCGCAATACCCACCAAGAAGCCGACTTCGGTTCATTGGTTTCTATGAGTCGCTAGCTTCTCATAGAGGACCAATGCTCAAGAGAACAAAAGAACGTACGGGGCGCATTGGTCACTCACCAGTACACAAGAATCAACCAGTGCAAATTGGTGTAGGAAGTAGTCTTTGCGTCTTCATCGTCCGTCAATATCGTCCGTCCTGCCGACCGTCCTGTCGACCGTCCTGTCAACCATCCATATCGCACATCCGTATCTCAATGAGAGAACCACAATGCAACCCCTCTTTCCCTGCGACCTGAACATAAATATCAAAGCGTTGGGCAAGAAGACAGAGGAAGACTGGGCCGGCCACCGAGGTGCGGCGGCTTGTTCTCCGACTGTCGGAAGGACATCTCAAGTTCATTCATGATTTCGACTCCATACATGATATCAAGGAGTCGCGGCAGGAAGCTGGGTCGAAGGGTTCAGGATCAAGGACAATGCTATCGATAGCCTGAGAGTCCTGGTATCAACTCACCACTCTTGGTCGAACCAGAAGTTTGATAAAAGTCCTGAGATGTTCCACCACAAAGGATGCACGCGTTCAAGCAGAGATGCCGGGGAGTACAAGCTGTCTCATGCGCTTAGACCAATGCACGACGCACGAAACCATATGTCGTCGGCGGCGAGTCTACAAGTGCTTCTGACGTGTCCTCGAAAATCAAAGTTATCACCCCTGATGGGATGCGTTAGACCCTGGGGCAGTGACACCAAAGTTGGGCCAAGGCATCTGACCATTCAAAGCGAAAGATGCGCCACGGATAGGATGGTGACGGCGATGCTTCTCGAGCCCAAGTTCTTCTTCCTCAACTGTTTCGATATCTTGATCGCTTGGCGAAGCCGTCACCAATCCCTCATCTCCCCTTTCTACATACAAGTCATACATACACGCGATCACATGCGCACACAGGCATACACATGCACACACGCACACATGCACACACGCGCATTCGCACACACTTTGGGCCTGGCCGGATCGGATCGATGTCGTTACGACGGCTTACACATCAGTCGGCCGGAGTTGAGTCGTCGCAATACTCTCTTGGCCAGGCAGACTACCCTGTTCCTCGACCATGAGAATGTTGTGGGCCGTGGTGGGGCTGGTTCCAAGCTAGCGTCGAGCTTAGAACACTTGGTTCAACAATCGGTTAAAGCGATCCATCAGTCATCATAAAAACTACGGTCTAAACAGTATAAGAAAACTAATCTGTCAACTGGATATCGGAGCATTCACTTGTTTCCTTCAGGCTTCGCCCCAACACGTTGAACGCTGGACAGGAGCTTCTGCGCTCTGTGTAGCACTGTCATCCAGTTATCTTTGCTATCTCACCGTCAACCCAAGCTTATCTGCTGCCCTCTGGCGGTGTTGCTTCCAGCCTTCGTCTTGCCAGCAGAGGCTCCACGCTAGTTGGGACGTGCCTCGAAGTGGGCCCTCGTAGGCGGCAAGATAGTTCGTCCTAGGCTGAAAGGAATGCTTTCTGAGTAGACTGGCGGTAGCAAAAATGATACAGAGCTTCAAATAAGCAACCAGCTTGATTGAATCCAGTCTGTATAGTGCTAGGGCGATCTGTGAAACAACCCTCATCCTAGAAAAGGCTGTCTTTGCATAGCGATGTATGGACTTGCCACATTCACTCGAGGGCATAGCTCACGTTGAGTCGACTATTCACTTAGTCTGCATTAATTCTTGTGACTTCTATGCATGTCATATCATCGGCCTCCTGCGTCTCGTCACCTGCATCTATCCACACAATCCACACAACATACAACACATCTCAAAGACGCCACGACGACATCGAAGACGTGGACGGCATCAAGTACCGGACTCCAACAACTGAGAGTGGAGGACATTACAATGCTGCGTGCCTGTTCTGATCAACCTGTACTACATACAGCATGGCCGTTTCCAAGGCATCAGATATGTAGCTTTGTAGCATCCACCTAGAAAGCACTTCGCTGATACTTCAAACTTCCAACAGCTCCCACGGCTATTCTATGTCCGGTAAAACTATCCCTTGAAGACAGCTGATATATACAATGCCGTGCATGACCGGGAGTCTCATATTGACCCATCAATGGATCATCGCGATGTAAAAGAAGTCATCAGGTACTCGGAAGGGGCAGAGTGGTCTGAGACCCCTGTGAGCGCTAAGCCGGCGGGAATACGGTGGGCTGGAAGCCTGCTGCGCCATGAACGACATGCCTACTTTGGGCCTCAGCCTTGTCGGTGGGCCTCCCTAGAGACCTTGCTCCACGAGCCTCCTCTGTGAGTCCCATCAGTGGGCATAGGCATCAACCACTTGGGTTCCACCGCTGCTCAGTCCAGCTGCCCTTCCAATACGGTATATCGCTTATAAAAGTCAAGATGCCCTCTTGAATTCTCACTCTTCCATTCGTCCTCAAATTCGCAGTTTCATATTCTTTGTTCCTGTTTCTCCCCTTCGTGTCCATCATGCTGTCTCTCTCACAACTTCCATACCAATACAACTCCAAAGACGACTATAACCACTTTCACCGCCGCGAGACCAACAAGACACCTCACGTCTCTCGTGATTTCGTCGCCTTTCCCGGCTTCGACCAGTTCTCTTCGCAGTCTCAACCGATCCCCGTATTGCCCCAGGATTTGGGCAACGACACTATGCAAACTGGTGTCTACGGTGACCTCACCCAGTTCACACCAAAGCTGGGCCGGTTCAACCACCAGCGCGAGTCCTCTCTCTCTTCTTTGGCGCCCTCCTCAGAGCCAGCGTCTCCCTTCAACCACAATACCTCAAATCTCCATATCGCCATAACTGACTCAAGCAACGACGTTCTCGGCGACATGCACACTCACGACAATACCGGTTCACATGGAAACTCGTATTACCAGCTCGCAAAGTCGATGGGCTCTTACCCAGGCTACCAAACTCTGGACCAGTTAATGTCGGAACTAGCCTACCCGGTTACGATAGGCCCAGACAATGAACCGCGTGCTGATCGAGGCCTCCTGCCGGCGCCGGATTTCGTCAACAGTTCAAGTCGTTCACATCCTGCGTCGGTGGCGAGTTCCATTGCTGGTGACTCACCGGCAACACCCACTGTCGGTGATGCTCAGATGGACAGTCGACGGAAGGGTACGTCTCTATCTGCAGCTGAGCTGCACACCAACGAAGTTGACATGCTGACAACTCTAATAGGATCTGGTGCCATACCAAAGCTAGATCGCACCATGACCGACGTTTACAGCGACGAGCTGTACAGTCCGAATTCTGCGATTACATCTACGTCGCCTCCCCAGAATCGCACGAACACCTCGCCTACCAACGACATCTTTCACTGGCGTGTCAACGCTGCGAATGGCCATCGTCAGAGTGCTGCCCAGTCACCGGCTTCAAGTGCCTCTCGTTCTCTTGGAGAATCTCGATTCAGAACCGGGTCTTGTATGGCACCCTCGCCTAGTCACGATTTCTCTGCTGCCCATGATAGCAATATCCCATTCAACTCTGCGCAAAGAATGCGTGAGCAGAACAAGGTGCAACAAAAAGGCCAACTATATCAGCAGCAGATGGCGCCGGCCACAGAGCCAGAGACGCCCGAGGCTATATCTCCCAAGGATGCCATTCTTGAATTCAACAAACCAGAGGTAGGAGAGCCTAGCTTCCTCTATTTCCCCAGGACTCAACCAATTTTGAAATGGATCATTTGGCCAAGGCCATGGTACCGCAGGCGGACAACCGAATGGCATGCTCACAGCCCGTGGTTAATAATCAAAATGGTGTAAATCACCAGCTCAGCTACCTACCATCTCACATTCCCATAAGGATTGAGGTACCGCAGCAGTATCCATTTATTGCACGCATGCGTCCCAGCCACGATACACCACCACCCAGGCTTAGCTCCGCTGGCTCAAGTTCCCCGAATCCAGTTCTACAACACCGGTTGGGCGTCAACGACCAACAGGAACGGCGGCTGACGGCGGCACCTACACCTGCACTTATCACGGGTGCACTCAACGATTCGAGACCCCGGCACTCCTACAGAAGCATAAGCGCAAGGAACACCGTCAGACGCAGGGCCTTGGGGCACCTCGCCCTCACGAGATGGTTAGTATGACATCTGGCCTATTGAGTAACCAGGCAGGCCCACATCGCTGCGACCGAATCATCCCTGGCACTGGAAAGCCCTGCAATACGGTATTCTCGAGGCCATACGATCTTACCAGGCACGAGGACACCATCCACAATGCCAGAAAGCAAAAGGTTCGCTGCAACCTCTGCGCCGAGGAGAAGACTTTTAGCCGGGCGGATGCCCTCACCCGACACTACCGGGTCTGCCATCCTGATGTTGAGCTACCAGGAAAGCACAGTCGTCGGTAAGGGGTTTGTAGACATGACGTTGACCCAATGTGCCCATTGCGAGCATGATCATGGGCCACGAAAAACGACGCCATCGTGTATCGCAAACAGTCTCAGGGCCGGGGATAAATTGGAGTCTATATTACTGAATTGTGCCTGCTTAGTCCTAGAGTCAGTGAGACGAAGGTGTTTGGAGTGAGGAGTTCAATGAGCATGGAAACGATGGTAATACTCACAAACGCATAGAATTCTTTCTTCCTTTCATTCTCACTCTGTTAAAGCAGAGAAAACTTCCCGTCGTGTCCTCTTACGTGATTTTCGTCGGTCACTTAGTCTAGTACAGACGGCCTAGGCATAGGATGCATCTCCGATAGAAGCCTGTGTTGAAGAATCACCCACTGATTGGCGCTCGACGCTCCCTAAAGCCGCGCGCATCTCTTGTATGCGTCGCAACCATACCCAGCATACAAAAGCAGGCATCTGTGGAGTTGTTCGAGCCTTGCACGCGTTGAAAGGGCAGGTGCAACGGATTCAATACGGCTCAGAGTTGGGTACTCAAGTTTGGAGTTATACGTTTCAAGTTCACAATTTATGGCTCAGAGTTTAGAGCTCAGGATTTCGAGCTTCCCATCATTCACTACACAGTAATTCTTCAAATAGATATAGGTAGAGTTTAAGAAGCAAGGAATAAATGAAAGAAGAAGAAGAAAAATAGTATCGTCTCTTCAAC
Source organism: Albifimbria verrucaria (assembly GCA_020081605.1). NCBI lineage: Eukaryota > Fungi > Ascomycota > Sordariomycetes > Hypocreales > Stachybotryaceae > Albifimbria > Albifimbria verrucaria. Next base: position 33,602 of record JAHREC010000061.1, read on the forward strand.
GCATGTTCTTACACCGAGAAGATTCAAAATGGCTGACCTATAGGTCCGACCTGCTTGCTCTGGGCTTCAATGCTGCGAGAAAGAGACGACTTACTCACAGGAGCACAAGACTGCTGTCAATCTTGCCCGCTAGGTTGAGTGGGGTATCCTTTGATGGTCGATGGGTAGTGAGGCAGAGTCTTGTAAAATAGTGAAGCCATTAAACATGTGCATAGATACATGAACCTGAAGCCCGCATCGTAGACAGCCTGTCTATGCTGAGATCCAGCCATCTTCTGCGGGTCTTGTCTGTTGGCGTTTTGTCTATGAGCCTCGTCTGTTGGCACTGGTTATGACCGTCGTCTTCTAGCCTCGTCTATTACCCTCGTCGAATACCCTCGTCGAATACCCTCGTCGATTACCCTCGTCGATTACCCTCGTTGATTACCCTCGTCGATTATCATCGTCGATTACCCTCGTCTATCACCCTCGTCTATACCCCCGTCTGTGAGAAATGGGCAACCCCGGTTCTTGCACTACCCCAGTCCGGGCCCTGTGCGACCCGGCCGGTGCTGATCGCCACTGCGACTCCTGTCTCGTAGCACTTCGAGCTAGCGTCAGAACCCTTGGCTCAGCGCTGCATGCCTCTTCAGGCAACCTGACCTTCTGGCGAGACACCTTGTGTGATTCCCAGAATTGCCGCATCTCTGCATCTCTGTATCTCCCAATACAAATTCTGACTGCTCTTACCTCTCGCTGCTGTTGACGTTAGGATCCATAGTCACTAATTAATGTCTGCTCCTAATTGGTATCCCCTGCGTGGTCAGGCCTCTCAGGTCTCAGTAACTGACCCCAGTCTCGGAGCCTCATTAAGAGAGGGAATGGTCCGGGGAGAGAGAACTAATTAATCTGGTTCCTTGTGACAAAACCGGTTAGGCCACACTTGCTTTACTGCCTGTCGTTTGGCCACTTGGGTAACACCCTCATCTCTCCACCTAGAGCCGCAAGGGAGGATATGTTTGTCATGGTCATCATATTCCGTTGACTGCGTATACCCCCGACCAATCGGTTGTTTCGCGCCCTCCCGTCCTTTTTACCCTGTCCATTTTTCTATTCGCTTCTCTTTTCCACTTCCCACTTCTTTGCTCTCTTTATTCTCTTTCTTTTGTCCTTTCTTTTTATTTCCCTTCCTGGTTTCATTACCCTCCCCCCTACATCTATCATCTACCACAGTTTTCTTCTAGAATTTCACAATTGCTCCACCCTACAGAAGTCGACCTGCTCCCAAGCCTACAGACTGCTGGCCATCATGGACTCTTCACCAGCGCCTCCGCTGGGCTGGAAGGTCCTCTACTACATCTATCCCACCATCGTCTTCGCCTTTTTCGCTGGTTCCATGCTGTTTTCTAGCATATTTCTGCGGAAGCCGAAGCATACCGACAAGCTTAAAACAGAGTCTGCCACTTGTCGCCCTCTGTTGGCACTTGTCTTGTGCTTGCTGTCTACATACGTCGCTCAGATCATACTTCTCGCAGTCAACTGCATCATCCATGGTGAATGGCTCGTCGACGATCATACCGTGGTTGGCTACCTCTCCTGCGTTCTCGTTTACGGCACACAGTTCACGATGATTAACGACACCACCGGCACAATGTCTCATTCCTTTCACAGATCGGGGTTCCTTGCGTTGCCCTTCGAACTCGCCATTGGCGTTCTGGAATGGATGCAAATTTCATCAACCATGTCTTTCAGCACCCTCGAGATCATTCTGGTGGTTATGGCCGCCTTGAGGCGTTTATCACTTATCTTTCTTGTTGGCTGGTCACTTCTCAGGTTCTATTCTCGACAGAAATACTCCGCCACGGTAGAAGAACGCCAACAGTTGCTATTAACGCTCGCAAATCAAGACCAGAATGAGAACGACGCCGGATGCGTGACCGCAGAACATGAAAATCACCACACTGAGTCTACCTGGGATCGCCGTGATCTTGAAGCCCAGGAGGCAATGGAAACGCGTTTCGAACAAAACGGAGGCAACTGGATTTCATATATCAAAGGTTACATGGTACATTTCTCCTGGATTTTCTTCCACTTCTGCGCTTCGTCACCCTTTCCTCTATCGGTCATTTGAAGGAACGAGACGACAGCACTGAAATCACTGATTTTTACTTTACACAACCCTTGTTTGCACACTTCAGGCTAATCCTAAGTAGATCCTTTTCCCATACATTTGGCCGGTACGCAGCCGAAGCCTCCAACTCCGGGGTTTAGGCGTCGGCGTTTGCCTCCTTGCATCCAACGCGTTGAATGTGCTTGTTCCTCGGCAGTCTGCTGTCATTCTCGACAGCATGTACGGGACCACTGATGATGATCCGTGGTTTGCCGTGAGCATTTTTGCGGTGTTATCACTAGCCTCTTCAGAAGCCGGTATCGGACTCATTCGTCAATGGTTTTGGAATCCAATCAAGTGCGAGTCTTACAGAGAACTGTCAAAAGCGATCTACTCGCAAGTGATGAATCTGTCGGCCGACTACCACGATTCTAACGGTTCCTTCGAGATTACATTGGCGTTCTCGGCTGGCAAGTCCACCGCAGATGCCGTGGATACTCTTCTTCTACAGACAGTTCCAACGCTATTTGATTTGAACGTTGCTGTCATTTATCTTGCATTACAATTAGGCCCCTACGAAGCTTTCATCGTAGTCGCCACTGGCACTGTATTCACGGTCTCCACTAGTCGACTCATTGCGAAGGCTACTCAGACTACTCGCGAAAAAGAAAGCTCAATTTCCCAGGAACACCGGGTTAGACAATTCGGCTTGACTAATTGGTCGTCAGTGGCCAGCTGTAACCGGATTAGTTACGAGGAGGACCGCCACGCTGAGGCGGTGACGAACCGTTGGCGTAAGCACCAACAGTTTGTTCTCCGTTGGGCGTTTTCAGTTGCCTTCCAGACGGTTGTTCTCATTTGCGGTCAGGTGGTAAGCATTGTTGTGGCTATTTTCCGAGTTCGAAGCGGTATGGCAACGCCGGGTCAAGTGGCGATGGTGCTCATATATTGGCACTGGCTTGCATCGTCACTTAAGTTCTTTGCCGGGCTGGGGAAGACCATGAGTGATAGCGCTATGGAGGCGGAGCATTTGCTCAATATATTGAAGCAGGAACCAACGATCAGGAACAACGAGGAGCCCAGCCATTGAAGTTCCATGGCGGCGAGGTGGAATTCCACAATGTCCAATTCAGCTATGACAAGAAGAACGTAATATTGAAAGGCGTCAGTTTCCACGTCGCGGCTGGTCAAACTGTAGCTTTTGTCGGGGCAACGGGCGCTGGAAAGTCTACGCTTCTCAAGCTTCTCAATCGCTTTTACGATGTCACGAGCGGATCTGTCATGATTGATGGACAAGATGTCCGTGATGTTGATTTGTATAGGTACGTCACTCATGCAATTGTGACTATCGGACTTGGCCATTGCGCATAGCCATGACCTATGGCTGAGCTGACAACATCAATCTAGTCTTCGTGATCGAATTGGCGTTGTTCCCCAGAGTCCGATTCTTTTGACGATACGATCATCTTCAACGTGCGGTATGGTCGGTTGGAGGCCACTGACGAAGAAGTTTACGAAGCGTGTCGGGCTGCTTGCATCCATGACAAGATCGAGAGTTTCACGAATGGTATTTTTCCTTGCGACGATGCCAGTTCACGCACTAATACGATCATCAGGCTACAAGACACACGTTGGCGAACGTGGCATGTGAGTGATTGTGTTCATACAAAAAAGCGAAGAGGCCATGAAGTCAAGAAGCTACGAAGCCAAGAGGCCAAGAGGTCAAGAGGCCAAGAAGAAAAGAAGCCCATGCTAACAACGACACTAACAACCACAGGAAACTCTCTGGGGTGAACTTCAGCGCATCGCCATCGCCCGCGCCATCCTAAAGAAGCCCGATATTGTTCTTCTAGACGAGGCTACTAGTGCTGTTGATACAGATACCGAACAGCAAATTCAAGCGTCGCTCAAGATCCTGTGCCACGACCGTACCACGTTCATCATAGCGTAAGTGCCATTCCACCGTCAAGCCACGATTCTTTTCTCACAAATATAGCCATCGACTTTCCACGATCATGAATGCCGACAGGATCATCGTTATTGAACAAGGCCAGGTTGTGGAGCAAGGAGGACATGAAGAATTAATTCTCGCCAAGGGACGCTATGCAGATCTTTGGTCGAAACAGGTGTTCCTCTCCTCTGTCGATAATGACGATTCGTCTCCAACCAAGGCCATCGATAGTAAGGACAACAAGTCCTCTGAGCTTGCCGTCTTATCTGGGGACGAGGGCGAGGACGAGGGCGAGGGCGATGCTGCCAATACGAATGCTGAATAACCTGCTATAGCGGAGTCTTCAAATTCATCTCAAGACGAAGGTGTAGACCCCGTCAAGGGTAGTTTATCTTCGGCCAATTCTACGCTTACATTGTAAGAATCGAAGTTAAACCTTACTTCTCCCGCTTTCACACCATGCACGCGAACCTCCACGAACACAGGCTCATTGGAACGAGCGCATTTCCCGTCCTGGTAAATAGACAAATGCATAATAAAATGACTATTTGCAGCTATCCATCGCCAAACCCTATTCATTAAGAGGAATAGAGTTGACTCTTCGAAGAAGCAATCGATCCATGGCCGTACTTTCTACGACGAGGTTATGTCTCATTCTCCGGCTGCCTGCTCAAGAAGCCCTGCCCGTCGGTTACCTTTCATCGTCCAAGGTAATGTTGGGATTCTTTGCTAAGCACATCATGTATCAGACGGTCGAGATCGATGCTAATTAATGGCGACAAAGGGATTTGTCATAAGCATCCCATTTGCTTGTCACTTGTCTAATGCCCATCATACACAGGCACACACAGGCACACACAGGCGACAGATCGGCTATGCAGTTGTCGACCAGTTTTCGACGAGGCGACAGTTCCCCAAGGGCCGAGAGAAATAGGTGGGCGGGCTTATGACACCATCAACTTGTTCACGGCTGTGGCAATGCCCTTGGGAGGCATTCCTAAGACGGAATGATAGAAATCATGGAAAGCCAATCCAATCCAACTCTTGTCAGAATCCTTTCCGTCCTTTCGGTCATACTTCCCCAACAAGTAAGGGGCGTTGGCGGAAGTATACGGACGGAAGCAGCGGACTCGGCCCACCAGATATCCCTCGACGAAAACACGTTCGCCGACTCCACCTTGCATTGGTGCAAGAGAAACACAACACCGACGGCTTAATCTTCCCACACTATTCAATGAGCTAATCATCATACCTTGATCCATGCCAGAAAGGCATATGACCAAACACGCGTTGGCCCTAAGTTAGAGCCTAGTCGCCCGTGGTGTGTGGGGTTGATTGTCTAAGCTTGGCGAACCAAAGCGACCTCCCTCGATGAGTTAGTTTACTCTTCACGAGACGTTGGCCCCTTTTTCGACGCGACCTGTTATCTATTTTCATGACAACAAAATGCTGTAATGCTGAGAATGTAGGCATCGAAACAAAACACTGCGACAATTTGATGGGGAAGAAGAAACTCAGACATATTATCATCCCACGTCAAATTACAGATTGGATGACCTTGGACCTTGTGATCTGGGCCACACGAGATGCGCCACGCTTTCTACAAGCTTTGGCAGGTAGAAGAACAGCACGAGAGAGTCACCACAGGACTAGAGAGTCACCACAAGACGAAAGAGTCACCACAGGACATGAGAGCGAGGTTGTGCAGCTTACCGAACTCGAAGTTGGCAACCAAAACGATCCGGCCGCCAAAGACCCATTACCAGCATGTCAAACTCCGTTTCAACTCGTCATGGACAAGCAATGTATCGTGGTTATGTGAACGAAGATGCCCAGCCTTTTGGACGATACCAGCCTATCATCACGATTGCTCGCGCCGCTTTGGAGCATATGAGGGAACCTCTATGTGAAAATATAGACACGGCCAACGCTACGACTCCTACACCCGACGACGGCGTGGAATCAAGACCTCCAGCGGATATCTCAACTGATATTTCGGCTGACATCCCAGTGGGTGCTCTCATTGATGTTTTCAATACCCATGGCAAGCCAACTACAATTCACAAGGTCAGTCCTGAGGTCGCAAAAGGGAATCACATGAGATTCAGGCCGATACGACCAAACGGACCAATCAGCCATTCATTACCATTACCGACTAAGATATGCAAAGAAAAGAAGAAGAAGAAGCAGAACAAGGAGAACCTGCGAAGAGTCCAGCAACCAACCCCGCAGCAACCAACCCCGCAGCAACCAGCCTTAATCATCAAGTTGAATCAACATCCCTCAAGTGGATGGGATGCTGGAGACTTGTCATTGAGAACATCAGCAAACGCCGAAATCGAAGCTCAGAGCTTACAGCAGATTTACACCAAGCATCAGACCTTGATATTCTTGCATATAAAGCGGGCCATGCTTGACGAAATCCGAAAGAAATATCTCGTTCTCAAGCCTGAAGAAACTATGTTTTCGTGTTACGCATGCCACGGTCTGTACAAGACAAGAGACTGTTGGAGGACGCACAGGAGACGCGGTTGCAATGCAGGCATCAAAAAGTGTCTCTCATGTCATAAAGACTTATCCACGGAGGAGGAATTTAAACAACATCTCACGAAACATCCACCAGGAGCCGTATATGTCGATCTCATCGGCGACGCCAGATGTTTCAACCATTTTTACCGATGTAAATGTCGAGCTATCTACTGTGATGTTCTCCCTGGATCCGGCATTTCAAAAGGCGCCATGAAACCCTGGCGCAGCAGCTCTTTGGACAATATTCCGGTGGCTTCAGGATGCTAGCGCAAATCGACGAGATGAACTCGATTGCTGCTGGTGGCTTTGCCGTATGTTCAACCACTTGTCAGAAATTCGACTCAATCGAACATGCTTGCTCGGTTTGCCTTGCGTGTTTCGCATCGCCGGCCATATTGCAACAACATATGCAACAACATATGCAACAACATATGCAAACACACGAGGCTACATCTTTCGTGTCTACAGATTCTCATATGGCACCCCTGCTAGCATTTCTGGCCGTGATACTCCTGTTGAAGCAGCCTGGCGCTGCTTTCATTGTGTTGGCACATTTCCATCCGAACGTGCTCTAGTTGGTCATGAATGTGGTGCAGATGGCCCAAGCTCGCTTGATGAAGTCAATGCATGCGGTCATTATACACAGTGGAGAAAACCAGGTCACAGGTTCTATTGTTATCCGGTATGCAAACGAGGTTTCGATACCCAGGACGAGTTTGAGCGGCACAAGGACCGGGTACATAGGCCGAGTCCTGCTCCAATGCATATGCATTGAGGCTGAGCCACCATCCAACGTTGCAAGATTTCCGGAGAGTATCATGTCATGCACCTTCCAACCTCACAGAATTAGACCTTTGTGCGCCCCTGTGCCTTTCCTCGGGCCATGGGGCATGGGACATGGGAGAGCATCATGACGCATTTCGATCCTGTTCTTGACAGAAAGGCAGGTCACCTGCAAGGCGTCGACGCCGCGCTTGTTATAGTTCACGCCATTCTGTTTTTGATAAGTGGCAAGATCAGCCCAAGTCACCAATCAGCAAGTTTTCAATCAGCAGGTTCATCGACCTGCTGCACAACGGCCTAACGCGTACCACAAAGGGATGGGCTGGACCAAGGCAGGTGGTGGCTTATAGAACAAGGCAATTGTTTTTGCTAACTTAAACAGCTACTTCATTGACGTTTCTCTCTCGTGTCTTCTCCTTGACTGCGGTTCCGACTTCGGCTTGCTCCTAACAGCCTTTGCACGACTACCAGAAGAGGTAGTCATTTCAACGGCCAGCAGCACAAAGTTTGATGGGGAACCAAGCTTTTCGCTGGGGAACAGCTCAGCGGTTCATTATATGTCGGATTTAGAATTGTGAAATGCGAAATGATCAACGACGTATCCGACCTTGATATCGTAGATGAGGGTAGCCTCATTGACTCATATCCCGTCTTTGTGCCCATGAAAACAACCTTGTTCGCTTTTCTATCCGCTTGATTCGCTCCGGCTCTTTCTACATTTTCTCCATCGACCCTCCAAATTCAGTTCACACAAGTGGCTGCGCCTATCCTTCACATCATATCCCAACACTGCAACACTGACCCACGCGACTCAACGCCACCACTCAGAAACTTAACTATGCACCACGTACAAGACAAGACAACATAATCCTACAAATGAGACGATCGCGGGTTCTCAGTATGCGCCAATATAACAGTTCCTATCTTGGAAGATATGGTTTTGTGGTCTTATCCACCATATGCTCATACTTCTGCCTGCTTATACGGAAGGTACGACTAGGAGTCACACCTCTTTCCTTCTTGGTCCTCTTATTTTCACCGCCTGAGATATCAACTGTGACTCCCTGTGCTATAATAATAAGATGGAAAAAGGGCTTAAGAACTCTGCTGCATGAATGGGTATAAATAGAAAATCCTCTTAATTTTTCGCAGGAACAGGTTCGCCGTAGGAGTTTGGGGGACCAGGCGGGTCGGGGTCGACAGTCGAGTCAGAACAGTGGGTGACATCCTTCTGACGTCCCGTAACTGTATGGCGGTCTTCGATGGGGAATGTAGCCCCATTTTCCAGCTCGGTGGAATGAAAGACTGGTCGTGGATAGTTTCTAGGTTGAAAAGAGCATAACCATCATTTCAAAGCGAGAAGAAAAGACCGATTGTGATGTGCATTCATATATATCTGTCTATTTTTAGGCACGGCGCTTATCCAACATGCCCCATCTTTCTGGAGCATGAGTGCTGCGTGGAGGAGCGGCTTCGCTATGTCAACGCACGCCTTCATCAGCCCACCATTGACTGGTTCCCACCACCGTTGTGAAGTTCCAAAATTAAGATGAACTTCAATCTTTGTGCTGTAACCAGTCTCGATGACGCCATTGGGTCTTGTATCGGTTCGTGCTGCTCCAATCATGGTCCTCGAACATTCGCTTCTTCCACCAGATCATCCGAAGCCCACCACCACAATCGTGGCCTTGCCCGTGGTATGCAAATAAACAATTCGGGAATAGCACCTCAAATGACGCGCACTTTTGGGTCCTGCAGGCGACAGCAAGAATTTGGTCCCCATGCAGCTTCTCTCTCCGTCTTCTCCCCGACGCCTAAGGTTCTGGCCACGATGGGTTGGTTTCAAGCCTAGCACTCAACTTGGATGGTGGGCATAGTGGATCCAGGCCTGTAGGCGATGGGAGCCTAGCCTGGTGGGCTCTGGAGAGCACGCCAATCCTGAGGTTTCCACAATCTGGCAACCAGAGCACAGGGATGCAGCACGATGGACGTTTTTACATCTTTCCACTTCTGGACGACTAGCCAAGGGTATTGGTCCCGCGTATCGTGATCCTGTATTAGCTTGTAGTCTAGCTAGTGAAAACGTCCTGCGCATGCAAGGGCTGTAATGGGGCTCCACAACCATCACCTGGACGCGAATGTACTATACGATGTTCATAGACTGTACTCCATCCATACTGCCGTAATGAAGCGACTTATTAGGCAGACCGATGCCAGCCAGAACAGGTATGGGGAGAGGAGGGAAAGAGCGATAGCATGGGGCCCTCTTTGGTTATGGTCCGAGTGCCCTGATCCTTCATCGAGGTTCAGTCGGAAATGGATGTGCCATCTTCGTCCCGGACAACCCAATGCCGTCTATGCTACACACAATGGACAATACAGGAGGGCTCGAAGAGAACACATACATTAAATGGGTCAGGGCTAGACTCATACTTTCCCTCCGTTTCGAATTACGTTCCCGTCCGACATTTGGCCTGTACAGCGCCCATTAAATACAAACTCGCACATCTAACTGATGCAAATCTACAACAAGCTACAGGTGGAGAAGAGAAGAGAGGTAGCACCATTGTACCGCTTATCTATTATGGAAGGATATGTTCAAACCTTTGGCCGTAGATCTTCCCTTCTTCTCGCCTTTGCTCCGTCTCCTCCGTCTCCTCATATCCCTTGAGCTTCTTCGCCTCCGCTGATCAGGTTCACCAATGACATGTTGGAAGAGCAAGCAGAACGTGGGATCAACACGAGAGGTGTCACAAGGCGTCACAAGGCCCCCAAGAAAGTCGCAATACGTCAGTGCATCGCATTTGCTCACACCGGACATGCGATAGCTGGCTTCATGGACAGGTTTAGTCCAGAATGATGGTGTTCCCCAACGTTAAGAAGGCGAATATGGCGTTCTTGGCATTATAGTAGAGCACGATGGTGTCCATCTGGCCCATACTTGGACCCTGCGAACACTCAAGCAAACCAGTTGTCAAGGGCATGATAGCGTAGGTGAGATTCTAACCTAGATTGGGGAAGATATGAGTAAGTGGCCAAAACAGCAAGCGAAAGTTGATGTATAAAGGCAAGCATAAGATCATGGGCGAAGTGGCTACACACCAACCACCATTAGCCTTTCGTAGACACTCATTACTCTATGAACCAGCGAATTGAATGGCGGGTGGTTGATTAGGGAACATGAAGGAGGTGGTTATGCGCGTATTGATCCATCCGGCACGAAATGGATCTGGGCCTATCTCGAGCGTCGCGGCCATTTAGTCTATGATATCGTTTGAGTAATCCTCTGTCATACACGAACTCGCTAGGTTTAGAGTATCTTAATTATACAACAAAAGATTGGGACATCAACCACCTTGGACTCGGGTGCGGGTGTTTTGCCAAACAGCAAATATACGTGTCAATTCTTCGCTCCGGCTAATACTGAGCAGCTGAGGAGTCAGAGTCACTAAGGAAAGAAGAAAGGTAATATGATGGTACCCTTAGGCACCTGCCGATCTTTGCTCTCCGTCGCAACTCAGAACCCATCTCCTAGGCCGCAATCTCAAGCAACTGACCACAAACAACTAATGGCTAACAGCGAATCTATCCAGGTAAGCAATACAACATCTTCCTGCAGAGTTTCATCGGAGGTAGGGCGGACTATCTTGACTAGATGTACCATAGCTGATCATTTATGGCTTCTTGATATGTAGCTCATAGTCTCCATTTGAGGCCCGGGTCGGTTTCAATCCTTGGTTCTCAATCTCCCAAAGTTCACGTTTACTAATGCTGAAGTCCCACCGGTTGTCTGAGTAGTCAATGCACGTGAGTCCTTCTTCTTCTTCTTTAAGTAGCAGGGTGGCTATAAAACCACTCTCGTCAGGAGCGTCACTGCATATGATGAGTTTAAAAGTTCCGCTGCGTTGTCGTAGACATTTTTGATGATTGAGCGGATCGTTTCGATTTCGTTGGGCGAATCAGCCTTCGAATGTAGACTCAACCACAAATCCTTATCGTTACAAGCAATCTGGAACGCAATGCGACAGGTCTCTAGGCATTCGTAGCCCATATGGGATGGCATTTCACGCCTGTAGCCTCGGAGCCACTGAATTATCCCGACCGACCATGGTTCATTTGAACAGTCCTGTTCCACAACTTCTGAACAATCACCCCTGCAAATTGTCGTAGAAGCATTTCAAAGTCCTTTCGGGCACGAGATGGAACTTTCTGAAGAGAGTCAGTCTGATCCCCAGCAGTTTTTTAAAGGGGCGTTCTCTCACCCTATAACGGTCTTGCAGGTCACGCAGCATCCCTCCAATTCCTCCAATGGAACAATGATAGGATTGCCATTTTCGTCCTGTTCATCTGTATAGAGGGTAGCTGCAATGCGCGTATTAGTCTCGGCACATACAGTAGCCTAAACGGTGTCGCTCATACCTTCAGAGCTTTCATAATATGTGTCAGTATCGATTTCAGTGAATGCAGTAGATACAGAGCCTTCTTCATCTGTGTCAGAATCTAATTCAGTTGGTTCAGTATCTTCAGAGTCTCCGCTACTGGTGCTGGAGGTATCGTCATCCTCCGGGTCATTTCGTCTTGCCCCAAAATATGGATCACGGTGATAGAACATCATATAAGTTATCCGTAGACGCTGGCCATTGATAAAAGTGCCAAAAACGTATATATATTGAATGAGGAAGCAAAAGGTGCAGTGACCACGTGGGGAGCTTGTTATATACGGATACCTGCCTCCAGAATCCCAGCTTGGACTCTCGGTGCTACGCATTTCGGTGGTAGGCTTGACAGGGGTCATTATGGTTCATGCCACCCCTGAATCATGGGGCATACGACACTCGGGGCTCCTACCCCCTTCCCTCCACCCTCTCTTCTCTCTGGTCGTCCGGGGATAGCGGAAGTACCATTCTGGTCTAGTCATGTGGGACCGTGATGACATGATCGGAAGGTCCGACTCTGATCACTGACTTTCACTTAAGAACACTTCCAAGCCTCGTTGGTAATGTAAAGCACAACCAAGAAGGTGGGTGGTCACTGAGAGTGACCGCGGTGGGTTCTCTACTAGCTGTGACGACACATAACATAGAGTTCAAGGCAGTTTCTTACTGTTTTACAGCATCAACCCATCACGCACGCTACAACTCTTGGTTAGTCTACGACGCGCTTCAAACGAACGGCTAGTGCCATGGTCCGAGGTGACCAACACATCGTCATTTCGGGCAACATCGGTAGCTCGGACGTCGTGCTCAGCCAACCCCAGCATCTTGCTGAAAGGCATCGCGGCGGCCCCCTATTATCTCGGTTCTTTCGCCCACCGCATTCGCTCGCCGAGCGCAGTGGAAACAGAGCCAACCTCTCGTACGACTGGTTAGTATTGCCTATCAAGAGCCTCTTGATACTTTAATGCCATACTTCGGCCCTTCCAACAAAGCTAACACAACTTACAAGGTCTAATGCATTCATGGGGCCGGTTGATCGCTCTTCTAGCTGTTGTATATCCGAAGATGTGTCAAACACACGATACAGATACCTACTATCCTTTTGGCCGGCTTAAGCTCACAGAATCCCAGGCCATTGCATCGCTCTATTCATGCTTTCTTACAATCAGCATCCGTTGAAAGAGTGGGGTACAGAATTCTCAAACATTCATCCAAGCTTCCTTTGCCAAGTGTATATCACATCACTATATGGTCACCTTGACCAACTACCTAGCCGAGCTTTCTCGTCGCATTCATGGCCATATGGGCGGCCCCTTTGTAGAAGTGGTATATGCTCCTCCCAATCGGTCCCTGACGATACCGTGGTACAGGCCGCCCCGTGCACATCATCTTAGGCCTAAGGACATGATGCAGCCGGGATTCAAGCCTGCTATTCGCCACGGCATCTGGCTAATTGGGATAAGAATCAGGCTATATATCAATTTTACCATGACATACTATCGTCGCCTATCGCTTGCCAGGTCCGGTTTGGCTCCAAGAAAGTCTTTCGGGTGTCGTTCGGGTGTCGATTGATCTTCAATCACGAAAATCTGTTTGCGAATCAGATATGGACTGAAAGGCAAGAGAAAGAGATGTTCACTAATTGGAACTTGGGTGTCAAAAAGAGCGAGAGTCAAACTTTAACAACACACCCAACGTAGGCAAAATTATGAAGCGATGCGTTGACTCAGCAAGGTCATCAAATGCTTGAAGAATCCCGATGCCAAGCTAGTTGGCTTTCTTTAACCCGATTCACGTCGAGAGTTGTGGCTCTTGTGTCAGATAACCAGTTAGAGCGCTGAAGTCAATTCGGCACACGGCGTGAGATCCGTCTCCCCAATTCTCGCCTTCGCGTTGGTCCCACACCACATCTCTCTCAGTCTGTTGATACATCTTCGAGACACATCTGTTTGGACGATTGGCCCTGCTGCTCATGGCTGGCATCTCGCAAAGTGATTCATCTGGGGCAGTTGGCCGCATGACTTCCGTCGAGCCGCACACCGGGCGGAGGTGTAAGCCAGAGTCAAAGGGAACAGGTATCAGTGCCCTGCCGCTGTTCTCGTTGATGCTACGCAGGTGATAAATCAGGAACCACTCGTCCGCGGCGCTGTCGATCTCTTCCCTCGTAAGTCCCCAATCATGATGTGCCTCATTGCTATTCAACCGTTGTCTCTTGATGGACATATTCTCCTGGGGTCAAAGAATTAACCCCTTCGTTGTTCACTTAGGGCGAATCTTGGCCTTCTGGCACCTGTCAGTTCGAAAGAAATATCTTTCTATCGCACACATAGCGGTCGGCAGGGATTAGTGCCTCGGGACCGCTTGTAAATACCAAGGTCACACCTTCGGCAAGAAGGGCTAGATGCTTCAGCTTAAAACTTGTTAGAAGCCACGATTACACGAACCATTATCGTCCTCGCCGCCGTCATGCCATGCTTGACTAGATTTATTTCAAGCCATCCCATGGCCACACCCAGAGTCCCGGCGTAGTCAAGAAAGTATGGCACCCTGATTGTCCCAGCTAAGACAGCTGAAGAAAATAAGTAATGCATCAATCGAATCACTAGCGCAGAGCTATCTGGTGGTGATGTCGGCGGTTTTAATCATGAAAGTGTTCAGCGAGGGCTCAAACAATGTATAATTGGTAAGCGTTCGTCCACGCTGATCATGCCAACACCTGTCGTGTGGGGATTCAGCCCTATATCCCAGAAACCGCTTGGGGCGGGTCAGGATGATATGGTGCTCCAAATGACCTCGACGCTAAAATCTTGGCTGGTATGTTGCACGCGATGTCAGCGAACGATTCGAACACAATGATAGCCTCCCGGATGTTGTAAGTGGCATTTCTGGGGTTTTCTGCGATATAGCAACTTTTCTGGACCATCGCATCCAGCCCCAGACCAGGATGCATGAATGATGGATTATCCAGCTGGCGGCAGAGGTCAACGAGTATCCGATTGCTACCACTCATAGTATTTGTTTAAGGGCACTTCTTCGCCGAGCTAGAACCGTTATTAGCGACATGGAGCCCCAATATCGCAAATTATTCAGTCGTTCAACAGCATCGCAACTCTCGATCTAAGAGGGATGTCTCCGGCGCCCCTTGACCACCAGCAGGCCAACGCAACACCAAGCGATCGTCACGGAAACTAGCAGCGACGACCGCACTTGATGTCGCACTTCTAGCATGTGGGGAGATTCTCGGCGGCACCATGAGCGGAGCCGCCTTCTGCGCTTACGCTTTCCTCCGCGATATAATCACGGCGATGGTGCCTGTCTACGGTCGCTTCTCATGACCCTAAGCATCACGTCTGTCATGACGACTCGCCACTTGACGCCGGACTGGCACGCTTTGCTCAATGCCAGTTCCGAGAGACGACAACCTTCCCGGTTTCCGGCCTGACCACTACCGTGCACAGGTACGGAGGAGGTCGCATCATACTGCATCCTGCCACAGCAGGAGGACGTTGGCGAAGCGCTTCTGGTCCCCGGTTTCTATGAGTCCGTGCACAATCAAGCGCAGATTGTCCTTATTGGTGTTTATCATCGCCAATCCATCTACCTGTGGAGTTTACTCAGGATAGACTTTTAAGGCTGGTTCATGAGAGGTACGCAGAGCCTGCATCACGAGACGAGTCGTTGAACTACAGATAAGGCTGAGCACTTACTTCAGTACGCCTGATTAGGCCCAGTCTTGTAAGAAGAGCTGCTTGATAAGGAGACCGGGATAGATTGTGGTGCGAGACCGTGGTAGGTATGGCTCAAATCTGATCTCCTGGTTTGTGTCTTCATCCTGGTGGATTGTGGTAAAAGATAGCTGTCTTAGACGACACAGGGACCTCCCGGCGGGCGGTAGCTCAAGGAAACAGACGGTGACGGTAACCCACGGCAGCCTAATGGCAGCGCTTCTTCTAGCTTCAACATTGAGTGACTTACACCATCAAGGGTCTAGACTTGTGGCACATACCATAGTCAAAATCCTCGAGCGTCAGCTGACTTCGGCAGGCAGGAGCCAATGCCTCGCGACGACCCGTTGTGTCAAAGCTTCACGGATCACATCAATAATCTTAACACAAACACAAACCTTTCGTGCTTACGGGTTTGCGTAAGACCAGATGGACACACCGCTCCCGGCATCGTATCATATTTGGCTGCTTGAAGCGATACATACTGCTTCCGAGACAACCTAAGGTGGGATATGACTTCGAAGCTTGGACGAGTTCTACGAGAAGCAAAAGGAAACGGCACGGCAAGAGGGCATGTACCGCCAATCTAAACATATATTCTATTCCCACTATATTACAAAATGGACCCAGTCCCTCGCCGGAGTAGTGAGTTTCCCATCAGAGGCCTTCGACGTCTAGTCTATCAGCTGCTCATCTTATCTTGCTGCGCCAGCATGTTGGTCAGTCTAGGCGTGCAATTTGGCGACGGTCCAACGTACCAACAGCCCTATATATAGGCGAGCAAGTAAGGTTTTATTTGCCAGGCCGGGGGCTTTGGATTGTTAGGCTTGATCACACCTGTTGTGTCGTAGGGGCCTCGGGCCATTGTAAGTCGTTGGTTGTCGAGAAAACGGGTATTTTGAACAATGAAAGCAGGTAGAAATATTTGTGGAAAGAACTGCTTCTTGGTCAGACCTGCGAAAGTAGCCCTCTTATATACCCAGGATCCTTGCAAAATTTCGTCTCTGCGTGGTCGGATATCATCTATGACCGTGCTGTTATTGGTTTTGGACATGCTTGTTCTCGGGAGCCCTGTATACTCAACCCCCACGTTAACTTTTCCCAGCTTGCCGGTATCCACACACATAAGCCAGACAACCGGAGGTCATCCTATTGGTAACCTGAAGACTGCGCCCAATACGTCTAGCGCTGTTGTGGCACGCTAGAGGAGAGAGCACAGAGAGATGATAACTCAAGTGAGAGGAGTCAGCTGTGTCTTGCAGTCAGTCGAACGTCATGAAACAGGAATGGCGTGGTTATTCCGCTTGCAAATACCTGCACTACCGCTCCCGGGCGACACTATTCATGGCATACCTTCAGTCCTTGGCTCTCTCGGCGACCAAGAACCCGCAGACCAGCAGTCAGGCTCGCCCAGCATCTTTCGATTCAGGGGCTCGCCGTTCAAGACGCCCCGTCATTGAGATGGCGAGTAGCTTTCCGTTGTTAACAAACACTAACCAATGGGCGTCAACTCGCATCCGCCAATGCCACGTCCGCTGTAAAACTGTAACGAGGCCGAATCTTGCTGTCCATACAGAAACGCATATATTCCGGCTCTGTAGCTGCGCGAGTGCTTCTGACACGGCAGTCTCTATTACGAGGGCGATGCCGCCAAGCAGAGGCGAACCTGCGCCGATATCGACCCCTAGGATTGCGTCAGCTATCAGAGTTGCGACCCGACACTCCTGATGTCGTTGCGGATCTCTCCGGTCGGTGTCACAATGTCGGCAGCGTTCACTAGTTTCCTTTACAAAGAGGTTGCCTCAGAGGCCGAGATGCATCCCGGCCTATGGCTTAACTCGCGATTTATGTCTAAAGTAAGTCTGGACGCGAGCTCAGAAATTCCCGGTCGATACACGCTCACCCAAACTCACATTTGCTCGCCACAAGTGACAATTGACGTAGTTACCAGCTACAACTAGACAAGGCCAGGCCGAGGAAAGAGCCTTTAGCCCTGGCAGCACATTCATTGCGAAGGGAATATCAAGATAGAGTAAATACAATGGAAAAGTAGATAAGGTAGCTATTTCAACATCCTAATGCCCTTTCGCTCACTGATTGCAACCACCACCGTAAACTTTTTCAACAATCCATGAAGCTCTTGGGACCATTGTCCGCATTGGCAGGAAGCGAGTTGAAGTTTCGTGTCGGCAGACGACTTACGACACTCTGTAGCCAGTTCTGTATGGTCTGGAGACGGCTAGCTGAACCAGCATGGTTGACTTGACCGGTGGGTTGCCACAATGGGCTGCTTGCCGCCGGTTTTGCTGTCGAGGTTCCTGGTTCCGGACGCACCGGAACATTGAACCTGCTCGCAGCAAGGGATGATACTGCAACGTTGGTGTCTGTCAACAACCTGTCAGCATGTTTTTATTCCACCAACAGCGGAGGTTCATACCTCTTTCCCTATCGGGTGCCAATTTTGACTGCCGCCACTTAGATATTTTGAAGCCAGCAAACACACCGAGGCTAGGAATAACGACAACCACTGCTAGAATGATAGGCACAAGGATATACGAGCCCATTTTGACTGATAGGGAGGATTTAAGCGATTGGGTATTGGTTCGAATGGGGCGAATCGAGTGTAGGCTAGAGATATCAAGAAGAGGCAGAAAGGACCATTATATGCAACGCAGCGACCAAGGGGACGGTGGGGGTGCATATGTATGATGCATTGCTAAGCCATAGCTATCTCCGAGAGACGGATCATAACCCATACCACATCAAGACCACCCTCCATAAGATTTGGTTATTACCGGTCGTCCTGATGGCGTCTCCCCCTCCCCAGGGCCGACCTCAAGACCCAGTCCCTCAGAACTTTCGCAGGGGTTGTGCTTTGGTCGCTTAGCTGACAAGCTACGCCAAAATGGGCTCGTCCAGGAGTCTTCCGCGACACACACCTTGGCTGCCCTGAAGTTACCAAAAGATTGAAGCCGGTAAGCATTGATAAGATGAAGCTGGGGTCAGAATGGCAATCGTCAGGATTCGGATACCCTGTAGATGTGAATCATTGTGGGCCTTCTTTCATCCCATTTGAAACTCATGAAGGCACATACGCCTCCCACGCACAAGAGGCAGTCATCTGGGGTCCCGTGGTGGCAAACACCGATGCTCTCTGGTGGCAGTGGCAGTGGTACATACCATGCCATCAGAAAATGTTTCTTTATCCTCGTCCGACACCAAGGAATACAAGGCCGCCCGGCTCCATTCATCATCGAACTCTCTTTGTATGAAGCCACGCGCGAATACCTGGGAAGCCGAAGTTGGTGGTGTCGTTTTACCCATCGGGTGTGGTTGGTCGGGCTTGCTGCAGGACTGTTCCCATGAGGCCAATACGCCCTGTAATGTCCTTTGTTGCATGGATATGTGGCATTTGCATGAAATGCCTCGGCATGTAAGACGATTTACGTCTTGGTTCTCAACGTTGGGTGACTGTATCGGCATGACCTCAAAGGGAACGTGGAAGGCTATTATATCTGGCGCAAAGCGAGCGATTACGGTAAGTTAATACGATCGCAAATCAGCAGGCGACTAGAACGGCAAAGATCCACCGCATGGTCTAATCCACCTCGACAGCAGATCGTCGACTGCGCGACCCCACGTCAATATAGCCTGGTCAGTAGTGTGGAGCGCAAAAGTCCCATGCCACAGGGCTGTTGCTAGCAAAACACTTTATATTTAACGTAAGTATTAATATAATATAAATATACTAAAATCGAAAACAATACTATAATATAGAAGAAAATGGATAATCTATTATATAAATACTTTTATAAATTTTTAATTTTTTATTAAAACGAGTAAGAATTTTTAAAAACCTAAATAGCTGACTAGGATAATATATAACCCACTATAAGTAAAATACGCACTGTGGATATTATAATTATCTTTAAGGAATTAATATTGTTACGAGGAAAAGGGAGAGGTGCCTAATCTAAACAAGGTCCTTAGCTATGAGGCTAAAAAGACCTATTAATATCTAGCAACTGCGGGATATTGCCTCTCGCACCACTATATAGCTAGGAGGACCTAGGGCCTATAGGGCGATGCCCGCAGCGCTAGAAACCCTCGTAATAAATATTTCTTTTATATATATAATAAAAATTCTAAGAAATATTATATATTTTATTAGAGTGGAAAATCTTCAACCTATCCACTTCAGGTATAGCGTAAGTAAAGTGCAGGATAAAGATCGAATCATTCGCGATAAATAAAGAGTCAAAGTTAAAGGTAAAAGGTTATTAATTTTCTGTTCTGAAAGTACGGTTATAGTAGACCTTATATAAAGATCGAATGATCTTAAGGTAGGTTTACCTCCAGGGTAGCTAAAAAGAAGAAAATTATATATAAGCCTTAATTCCCTTATTCTAAACACTTCAGCTCTAATATAATATATATATATATAGAAGTATATATTATAAATTTCTATAAAAAAAATATTATAGAAATTTATATTTTATATTAGCCTTCTATTTAAAAGTAAATATATATTATAAATATATATTTATATAGAAAATTTATATATTTAAAATTTAAATATATTTAGTATATTAGAGCTAAAATACTTAGGATAAAGGAACTAGGACTTGTATGTAGTTTTCTTCTTTTTTTTAGCTACCCTAAAGGCAAACTTACCTAAAGATTATTTGATCTTTATATAAGGATTGCTATAGCTATACCTTCAGGAAGGGAGACAACAACTTTTACACCTTTAATTCTAACCTTTAATTTTACCGTAAACTATTTTGTGACGATCGGAGGGTTGTTCTATACCACAAGATAGGTATAGGGTAGGTAAGATCGTGTTTTATTGTCAGACAAGTAAACGGTGCTCACTTTAACTTGAAGCAATATACGTCTTGTCACTAGTCAGGGTGAGTTACTCTTTCGAGGAACTCAATCGAAAAGGTAGCTCGGCGACTGTATGTTATTGATAGCTGGTAGTCTTCTAGCTAGTAACCGGGAGAAGACTCCCATCTATATACTCGTAATTTCACGTATCCTTATGCAAGGCGGCCCAGAGCGCTCAGCCCTACTGCGCTCCGGCGCTCTGTCGCGCGGCGCGCCACAGCGCTCTTCCTTCTCACTGGCTCTTGCCCGTCGTGTCTCGCGACACCTTCCTAGTCCGCACTTCGTCGTGCCATGTGACGTGTTTACCGGTTGGTTATCCTTGACTTGGTAGACTTCTACACATGGTTGTCCGTGGTAGAGACTGCCGCACCGTCCGCATCGCTGAGGTGGTTGCGATACGTAGTCGTACTTAGTCATCCTGCGGATCTAGATTAGTCCGTTCCGACGTGTTTCAGGCATCGTGTCAGCACGGGTCGTAACATATTTGATCTTTGTCTTTGTGATTTACTTACGTTACGCTAGAGTAAGTAGGTCGAAGATTTTCTACCCTAACAAACTAGTAAAATACTATTTTAAAAATCTAAAATAAATATTAACTAAGTTTATTACTATCTACCTAGTATATATATTAACTCTTATATTTTTACCTATTTTAAGTATATAAATCGCGTTTTGCTAGCAACAGTCCTGTGGCACGGAACTTTTGTGTCCCCACTGTAATTACTTATGGCCCCTGACAAGACGACCAGCTTCGAGCTAGTACCTAGAACATTTTCCTGTGATAGACGCTAATGCACAAACACTCATGAAGCACAATCCATCGGCGCCTCAAGACATGACTGTATGGCAAACACAACCTATAAACCCCATCCGTCCACTTGTCTTGGCCGGCTGGCATCCAGCATCACGGGAAACCCTCCTCCCATATTCCGAGACGCTTCACACTGGAACAGAGGCTTGTGTTATCTACCAATCGCGTTACAAGCCGGTTCACTGACTCTTCGCGAGAGTACAGATTTGATATCTCAAAGAGATGTAAATCCTTGACGTCGGAGTACCTGGAATACTTTATGTCCCCATTGATATTTCCCAGGTCAAAGATGTAGAGATTTATCTACGGTAGTTCATACGGGATGCGACAGTACATCTAGGAGGATTACTGTGGCTATAATCTGTAGGGGTGATCACATACATCTAAGTACCCCGCCCTCCCACCACAACCAAAAAAAGACCCGCTTGGTTTGTCATGGAATTCTGCCATTTATCTCGTGAGCAAATTAACGTCACCGCCTACCTCCTAGGGCAAGCCTGTAACCGTCTCCAATCGTCAAGAGAACACGTGCCTCATGAAATGGCAGCCTTATCCCATATTTCAAATCGTCCATGCCTAATAACACCACTTCTTCATCTTCTTTCTTTCCACAGTATCTATCACCCGACGCTCCGGTCTTAGTTTCTCTCTACATCTCTGGGTCTCAATTTGGCTACATTACCAGCAACACGCCCAGTCGCACCTTTTGTCAAGCCTGCCCGGAACCCTTCGAAGACCCCTCATTTTGAAGCCTCAAGCTCATAGCGCAAAGATTGATTGAGGAGACCTCTTCCTCCACTAATGCCAGACGTGAGATTCTTCAGACTTTGACACTTTCGAATTTCATTTCACTGATTAGAGAATTAGGATGGCGAGGCTTCGACCCAAGTTGTGGTAAACGGTAAAAAGCTTACACATTACGACGTCAAACAGTTTCCTGCTGTACCTTATACCCAGAAGCTCACATGGCAAGTTAATAAAGGTGGTTCTGTTTGGATTGGTGCGGCAGGAAAGAAAGCTGTAAAGCAAGAGGCTAGCGGGGAGATCACCGTTCCGCCATTGATGACAGTCATGGTAACAGACGCTCATGTATTGTTAGAGGAGGAAAGCCAGCTCGACGCGAACTGCTCTAGCTGAGAGGTGCATATGCCCGAAACCAAATATTCACAGCCTTCTGATAAACCAATGGCAAGTCGAGCAAATGAATGTTGTTCTGTATGTCTAGTACGAACAGCCCTTCACCTGTAAGAAGATTAACCCGGTGCTTCCCTTGACTAAGGTCAAAGGCGGAATAGAGCTGTTCCCCAAGTAGACGTTGCCACGTCCAACCCTTTCGCAAGGCGTCCAAGAATAGGTCGACACTTGAGCTGTTCACTCTGATTACCATCCTGAAATCGGAGAAGCCATCTACAGGGCAATATAGAGAGGCTGTTGCAGTAGTCAAGCTCTGAACAGCTCTCTCGTCACACCACATGTCGGTAATCTTCATGCCAGAGAGAATTATCTCTGCATCTGAGAGTATTTCCTCTAGGGAACTATAAGTGCTTGGGTATACGAGGTGTAGGATGATAAGTCGGGTACAGGCCCTTGCAAGAATCAGAATTACGTGTGAAGCATATTGGCTAGAGACAATCATGGACTCACAACTGTTATCGTAAATTGAATACATGTATTGAGCTATCAGCGCGTTGATATGAAGACCCCACAAGTGGCGACCTTCTGGTGAAGGGATCTTTGCCATGGCTAACCTAAGCGATTTACCTATCGAAGGGTAAGACAGAGTTATAGGAGCTTGCCGAAATAACTTACGAAGAAGATCTATTGCCTTTTGATGAGTCATACTGACAAAACTCATGGTTTCCGTCTCACGTTCCGGAGACGGAGGAGCTTCAGGCTCGGCAGCAGTTTCGCTCTCGGTTGTTGACGCTTGGGCTCCTGAAGAGCCAAGAAGGGCAATGATTTTTGTGAGCTCGGTTTCCGTTTCTTCAGATGAACACATCGTTTTAATCTCAAGAACTATGTATTTCAGCGTCGCCTTGGGAATGACGACTTGCCCGATCATTTTTTGAAAATGTCAGGGAAAATGTCAGAAAACCTTAATGAAATGACACTATTAGTCCTGAGCTCGGTCATTAGTATACTCATGGCAATAAAATGCCCAACACTTTCTAATGTAAAGCCTTCTTTGACGAGCGCTTCCAACATTGGTTGACAGGCGGGGTTTGGTTTTTGAGCCTTGTCGTGACTGGTCCCAAAATAACCAGCAACATTATCGTAAAACCCTTTGGATACTTTTTGAAAGTCGGAGTCGAAAGGCTCTCCAACGACGTTGCGAGGTCGGTTATTGGTTTGCGCAATTTTTTGCGGAAATAACGACTGGCCTTGAGCATAGTATCGTATTTTGCATCATTGATGTCGAGGCCATATAGGGCCATGCGAGTTCCTTCAGCCATAGAGAGAATTCTGGGTGAGAATTCTGGGTGAGAATTCTGGGTGAGAATTCTGGGTGAGAATTCTGGGTGAGAATTCTGGGTGAGAATTCTGGGTGAGAATTCTGGGTGAGAATTCTGGGTGAGAATTCTGGGTGAGAATTCTGGGTGAGAATTCTGGGTGAGAATTCTGGGTGAGAATTCTGGGTCAGACGTCTGGGTCAGACGTCTGGGTCAGAGGTGGGCCCATCCCATACAGGGGCTATACCCTGCCAATATTCTACACACCATTACCTATGTTCATATGAGAATCTTATAATCCTCTCCTGCGTGCAGTACCTGAAAGGGGCGTGTGGGCGGTGACGATATACATTTTCCATGGCATCTAGCTCCAAAGTTACACACACACTGTAAAACTTGCATATCAACAGGGCTGATGCCCCGGTTCTTGAATCCTTGCAAATAGGCCGCGCAGGCATACAAATGGAAATTCATGAAGTTGCTCAGCGTACAATCGGAAGAAGGTGGAAGCGTACTACTTGTCCATCACCCCTGTCGGGTTTCACTCGCAAATACGCAGTTGCCAAACTGTGCATGCATTGTCAATATGTTTCTGTATGGCTGCTAGCTGAGCTGCATGTTATAGATATAGAACAACTATCAGCTTGGCCTACGTTGGTCCGGGCACATGCGACCAGCTGCGACCCTGTCGAAGTAGCGATCCCACACGCACTAGCTTGCATCACTAGAGATATGACGATTCACTTCCGGGTATTCCTGATGTTGGAAGAAACGGCATGGCATCCGATGTTCACCTGGATTGGGGAAGTCGGCCCCTTGGAGTTATGTGAAGCATGGGTATAAAGCTACTACTTTCTCGCTATTCTCAATTGACTTTGTGCATTGAAAAGCCCAAGCTTCGTATTGTCATTGTTCGATATCAGCCCTATCCTTTCTCAAACTTTGAAGCCATTTGACTGGGTGATCGCCAAGCTCACTTTGCGCAGGAACTCTCTTTGTGTCCGCCACCTCCATCGTCTGTACCTCCTTGCACTTATATTATCATGGCGGAACAGTCTCAAGAAACTAAGCCCGCTGGTGGGACCCAGCCAAGCGCGGGAGCAGGGGCAAACATTACCAGTGATACTATCTACTTAACATTTCTCACAACCACATCTGACCTGCTACAGATTCTGGAAGCCGTTTCGATAAAGTTATGGAAGGAACTAGCGAAGGAACTAAAAGACCAAACATGATGGGTAATGCTCTTGCCAAACATTCTGATAGCCACAACTAATCTGCTACAGATGGTAGCATCCCCTTTCCCAGGTTTTGGCCAATGAAACAGTACAACGAAGGAGGAGATGACCGATCAGCTAGCAGCAATATGGAACAATACTGCCAAGAACTGGACTGGTTTGGTGGTTGTGAAGGCCACCTCCCCGTCAAGCATCAAAATGTCGTTCGTCTCACCGTCCGGCCAGTCCAGCTCTATCTCTAAGTCTAGGCTGCCCAACGTGATGATGCATTGTACCTTTGTTGTGGGCTCCAAAACAATGATCTCACCTTGGGAGGCCCTCATTGGTTTGGAGCCGGGAAACATCTCGATTACATCCCGCTGGACATCATAGTAGTTTAACGCAAGCCAACCCATTTCGCCTAATTCCTCAATAAGTCTGTCTAAGTTTCTTGCAGCTCGTGAGACCCACGGTAGCTTGTATATTCCATCACAGATCATTTCACGATCAGAGTCTCTGAACATCAATTGGCCAATGAGTAGTGCTTCCTTTTGTGCTTCCCTTGATATTGGTATGCGCTTGTGGTGTAACAGGCCGTCATGTGGCGGAGCCGTGTAGTTTGCAAGTATGTCATCGAAATCGTCAACTTGCAAGTTTGTCGAAGGAGTCATGTAAGAGTATGGATGAGCTCGATAAGCGTTGTAACAGAATCTCTCATAACCGATCAAGAAGTCCCGGGCAAGCTCTTGTTTTAGTGGGGAGATAGACTTGCTCATGGTGAACCCAACCACGATATCTCTCACGGCCGTGGAGAGTGTTTTGAATACATACAAGAGGCTGGCATGTGACGCAGTTGTATACTGTGCAGATATGACATCGCACTCGTCAACTTGCAAGTTTGTCGAAGGAGCCGCGTGAAAGTATGGATGAAACTCTGTACGATATTGTGTTCCCAGAGCCTCCTCACAGAATCTTTTGTAACCGATTAAGAAGTCCCAGGCAGGCTCTTGTTCTAGCGGGAGAGTGTCCATGGTGAAGTGATCCCTGATGAACCGATCCACGATCTCTTGCACGGCCGTGGAGAGACTTTTGAACACATCCAGCCTGTCCAAATAAAGTTCATATTCCACGGACACATTGGCAGACTCAGCAATGTTTATTGGCTGATTTGACAACGTATCCCGGACAGGGTCGTATCCACGACGAAATTGGGAGACATATGCGATAGGTTGAGGAGATTCCCAAGACTCGCCAAAGAAAGGAGAATTCAGTTGCCCTGTCAACAAAGTAGCTTGGGGATACTGCACAAAAATACGCTTGCTAAGTGCCCTTGAAGCTTCTTCATGAAATCGTAGCGTAAAAGGATCGGAGATGTCACTGAAGAAGGTCGCTTGTCTTTGTGTTCATCTAGTGGGAACAGATGCCGTCGGCTTTGAATGACTGGGATGGGCCACGGAAGTACTATATGCGATGGACAGTATGCGATATCGATATCAAATTTACTGAAATACTGCACGACATCCAAGGCCATTGTTTCAGGAAAATCCGGGGTAATCAAAATTCGATGGATTCGTGAGTGTCGCTGTGACGTGACTGGTGGTTCCGGTAATTTGTCTCCTGTTTCGAGATCCTCTAGCCTTGAGGTGCAGCCAAACCACTTCTCAAACGTCATACCTGTACTCCTAGCTCTAGCCGACAATTTCCAGGATGCTTCATTGAAATGGATAGCCCAATCCAACCCGGGATTGTCGCCGAATCGAGTGAAACAAACATTATCCTCCTTGAAAGTGAGAGCCTTGGTTTGCCAGAACCGAGAGGTAATCTGAGGGGCTGCTGAATCCCCAGCAGCACTATCTGCGACAATGAAGGTCAATGCATGATCCGTGGAGTCAGAGGTTCCGCGACCTTCAACTTGTCCCATCTCAATGCTTATCGCCCCATCAATTTCACGAGCATAACCGAATCCAAACTTGTCCACTTTCCAGAATTCTGATTTGTGGACGTCCATTGAAGCAGTCATAGCTTCGAGACGCCTGGCCGCCTCCTCGGTATCACTGCGGCCTGTAGGGCGTTTGAGTTTGTGTCGGTGGCGGAAATTCGAGAACCAGTTGTCAGAGAATCCAGAAATGGCATTTTCAACATTCAGGCGCCGAATTGTGTTATACGGGATGCCAAAGCCAGCTTGCTCAATGGATTTAACATATGCGGCGAGTTTATCCTCATCTTCCTTATTCAACTTCAACCTTTTAGGCCTATGGGGACGACCCGCATGATTAACGAAGGTGAACATATCCCGTCAATACTTGCCAATATGGAAAGACAACCACCTCTGTAGCAAGTGATAAGTTAATTTTTACCATCAAGGATCCAGCTCAAACCAGACCTGTTGCGCTGGTGACATAAACACACATGGATATTCGCGCCGACCTTTAATCCGGTTAGTAAGCGTGAATTCACAACATTATTGACACTGTGTAAACAAAGAAAGGGGTATCTGCAGGGTTGCTATTATACCGACCTGTTTTACGTCCTTTCCACAGATGGCGGATGCCTCGTGCTCATTCGAAAGTTCATCTTCCATCGTCCCTTTGATGATTAAACCTCTTCATTGGTCCGGGGTTGTTAATTCCTTGTTCGACGTCTCGCATCAGTATTCAAAGAAATGTGAGCACCATGATATGTCACGGGGTGTAGCTTATTCGCGCTTAACACGAGCATCGGTGTCGATTAATATATGCTTCAACGCCTCAACTGCTGACAGGATTCGAATGACCGCTCGGTCTCGTCCGCAGCAATGAAGCGAATATGGTCCCAGGAACCAGGCATCTATATCTCCAGGCAAAGTGAAGGCCTCCCTTCAAAGGCTTCGAGGCTGAACTGGAAGCGTGTCGAATTATTCGGCGCAAAGCTGTGGTCTTGCTTAGAGCTCTGTTAGTTTTATAACTGTCCCATAATAGCCGACAAGGTCAATGGTACAAGCGATGGCACGGCCACAGGATCAATGACCCCAATGATGTTGTGGAGTTGGCCAACGACATTGCCTTGGGTTCTGCTCCGGCAGATAAATTTGCTCGACGGCATTGTCGCGATAGTTGTGAGTTCCAGGGTTGGCTGCTTTTTGCAAGCCCCGTCAATTTGCTCAGCTGCGGACGAAGTAGAGGGCCAATTTCGGAGTAACCAAATCAGGTTCGGAAAAAGACTCGACATATATGGCAGCGATTGTCGAAAGTGCTAGGATCAGCGGCAGCACAATTAACTCCAAGATAGGCACGACATCCCGATACAATGAACGGGCATTGAGAAATAGTGGGTAACGGCTAGGGCTCAGCCACGGACTCAATATTCTTGGTGAACCTAGATTGGATAGAATCGGCTCCAGCTCAGTCTCGGTCACTGGCTCAACATGCCCAATGATGGTGTATGTGTAGGCCAGGGGGCCTAGACAGCACTGTCTCAACCTTGGGTTCTTTATCGAGTCGACATCCTCGGCGTAGATGAGCTGCTGGGGAGTAAGCATCTCAGGCTCGTTGTTGACTCGAGTTGCTAAAAAATGGTGGAAGATATCCTGTGTAGGCGCGGCGCAGGTGCCGATTCATGAATCGGCAAGGAACAGGACAGGGCAATGCAACAATACATATTTCTGGCTCGGGCTCAGGCTCTAAGACAGCTCGAACGGTTCCGTAATAAACAACTGCATGCTAAGAGTTCGAGAAATCGTTTGCGGCTCCTCTGGTCTTGTAATATGTCCATCGATTCTTTTCGAACTGTCGACAAGCCCAGCGTAGGCAGTGAAGACCCAGGCTCTGCTAAAGGCCTCATACATACGTGTTTTGTATGACGCACGTGAGTGTGTGTGTGGATGAGATTACTTGCCAAAGGTGATTGCTTTCGAGAACATTCTTAATAGGTCTCATCCTTGAAGAGGATCTAGCCTATACAAGCTGATTGCATCAAGAATGAAGTTCCTGGATTTCTGCACCTTAATTGAACCTTAATTGAAGATGCATGTCATTGAAACATAGGGTGGTTGAGGTTTTGACGTATTGCCAGGACGTGAAAATCTTCAAAAGGCTGTTAGGTCGACTTGCCATGGCAATCTATCATCTGTAGCCAAACTGATAAAGCGCGAGGTGTAGAAACTCTCACAAGAGACGAAATTGTCTGATCCCCGTCCATAGAAGACAATGTTCTAACATAACCCGCAAGTCGTAGCTGCAGGTTATGTCAGTAGTGCTTGCAAATTGGTCGCAGGCTTTATTCTGATATTCGTCGCGGCCTGTAGGCACTCAATACGGTAATCCTAGAGACCAGTAGATTGGTTTTCCTAGTTGGGAATACTAACATGTTTGAGCGGACAATAATTAACCTGTAACGACATCTCCCTTCCGGGGTTGACATTTCAGGTATGGATTGTGCGGCTGGATTAGAGGCGCATTCCTTGTTTGGAAGGGCTGGATAAAAAAGTTTTGCAAAACCAAAGGGTTTCTCGTTCTAGCCGGGCTCCTCGAAGCCGCCTAGTGTTTTTATCGGGCTTAATGAGCGTAGGGGTTTAGAGTAATGACGATGACAACGAAGCCGGGCCCTCTGCAACAAGATTAATGGGCATAGAAGGAAGGTTGATGGGTTTGGGAGTAGACTCGCCCAGTTCTGTTCACTCACGCTGGTTGTGCTTGAAGTTTCATGCCATCTGCTCGGTGCCACATACAGCATATGCGGCCAAGTCGAACCCTTTGGTGTCAGCGATTCCCAGCTGTTCCCACTAGCCACACGGATCATGTCTACAACGCAGTCGTACCGTGTATGGATGTTCAAGAATTCTTTGCCGAGACTAGGCGAAACTGCCGACAGTCCCTCCATCAACAATTCTAACGACATCCAGGCGGAGGCGTCCTTAGATTAGTCCCATTCTCCAACAGTCGCATCGCATGCCTCGATCGCCCTCGGGAGATGGGTAGGTCCGCCTCGTCCATTGGTCCGACCTTGCGCAGGTGTCAACGGGTTACGAACGCCCGTGCCTGCGGCACCCAAAGGTCCTCGAACAGTACCCTCACGAGCTGGGCCACGCCTTGGGAGCGTAAGAAGGCTTCGTGGCCCATCTTGGCCAGCAGCAACTCACCTTCACGGCTCGAGGCGATATGCTCGCCGTAGTGGTTCCCGAGCTCGGCTATATCCAGGAGCAACAGTCGGCCTGATTCGCCAGGCCGTGGCCATTTCGACACGTCGAGCATGCCCAGGCGATCTAGATCCAGTACGGGGATCTATGTAACGCCATCCTCGCGTTCGGAGGCAGTCGATTGTGTTGAGCGGCTCGAGTACGCGCTTTGGCAGGTGTCGTTCGAACCTTGAGAAGATGTGGCGCCTGAGACGATCGATTATGGCGACTCTCGAGGACTATGCCATATGGAGTACAAGGGCAACACTTTATTAGGTGGATCGAGTATTCCACATATGTGTTTTATATAGGAGGCGTGCCCATATGTCCAAAAAGCTAGACAACAACGAGGGATTAATGTCAATACGTAGCCCTTCGTGTACCGGTTCTTCCTCTCAGCGAGAGCGAGCTTGAAAAGGCGCGCGTAGGCGCTGGAAATCGTAGGCAAAACATCGATGGGGATGGACCTGAGCATGTGAGTGTATGACTCACATCCGTGGCCCAAGAAGCGTATCAGCTGGAAGATCCTGCGTCGTACGGTGTCAAATGTTCCGTTTCAGGGCAGCAGCCTGAAGGTATTGAGGACACGACCTGCTCCAGGCAGTACGGCACCTAGCTCGCCTCAATCGCTACGTGGAGCTAGCAGCACTCCTCACGAATGCCGTCGATTCCTCCGGTGTATCGGCCATCTTCTGCCCGCGGCTAATACGCAGGGCCCGCTCCCGCTTCTTCTACGTAGCCACCATAGGGCACGCATACTCTATAGGTGCCGTCTGGCCTGTTGTAGCATAATCTTTCGTCGCCAGCACGTCGCTTGCGCCGTGCCACACGACTCACTCCGTTGTGAATACCCGAGCGACAGCACGTTGGCGCTGTCGTTGTCCATGCTAATATTGCCCTGCACGGCCGAGAGAAGTGAATGGAGGAAGGCTGGTGGTTCTCTGGAGGAGACATTATCGTAGAATGGGCGAAATGCCTGCAAGTAGAACGGGTAGTTTCGTGTTCGCCTGTATTCTCTTGCGATCTGGTTGCGATCGATCAGCAGACACCTGATCTTCCCACTTCACTCAACTTCGCCCTCTGTAACCTCTGTGCCATCGCCTCCATTGACAGCGAGGGCATACGACACGGTCGATATATTATTGAGTCGAAACTTTGCCGACAGCTCCTCGTCCAGCTTCCGTGGACCCTCGCTCTCGCGGATCATCTTGTCGTAAGCCGCATTGGCCTGTGCGCCATACACCGGGCCACGAGAAGATCCGGCGGCGCCAGGAGCCGGCGACATGTCGGATCGGAGCCAGTTGGTGTTATGTGGTCTTATGCTTGACCAGACGCCACCGGAGCGCCGGCCTGGCTGCCATAGCTGCCCGGCTCATCCTCGTAGCATGTCCTCGTCGCCACTGTCCTCGTCGACGTCTAACTTATCCTTCTCTCGATTGAGCTTTGACCAGCCGTCCATGAAGTGCTGTTAGAAGAATGCCCATGCGTCCTTGATAGCTTCATGTAAGCATTCTGTTCTAAGAGAGGAGTTGTCGGGGCAGGGGCAAAAATAATAGGTAGCAAGTATGTACTTGGTTTCCAGGTCGTCGCGGGTAGGAAGACCTGGCACCTAAAGCTAGCCTAGCAGCAGAAGATGTTTAGCATTCCGATGTGAACCCATGGCCTCTTCTCCATTCGCCCAAGCAAAGAATGGATTAACGCGGCCAACTATCGAGGAAGTAGGTGCTCGACCATGTATTAAAGATCGTTGGCAACGCCGGGTGCATTAGGATCTCGATGTTTGCACCGTAGTCATAGATAGGCATGGAAGACTAGCAGGTGCCGACGCCAGAAGGAACTTTCGGCACGACCCCGCTCCATTCTGACGAGCCGTCCATGAAGTGCTCTTGTGAGAGTGTCCATGCCCGAATAAAGAATGGAGTAACGTGGTCAGTTATCGAGGAAGTGGGTGCTCGACCATGTATTAAAGACCGTTTGAAGCTGTTTGTATTGCATGTTGTTGAGAGTTAGGCAAGAGAAGGCAAGAAGGCAGGGACACGTCGGAAAGGAGGCGATGCAATTTGTGGTGTTACATGCTTCTGCCTAACGAAAACTGGCCACTGTGGCTCGCAGAGCAGCGGCCTGCTGCCGAAGGTGTAATCGAGCCTTGCGAACGAAACATCCATGCATGTTTCTGAAAGTGGAAAGGAGGCATGGCGGTCTCATTTTTCAATACCACCGGCTCGAAAGAAAACATACTGACCATGTAGCCAGGTAGGAAGTCAAGGTTCTTATCATCAGCCTCCTGTGTCCCGCAATTTTGTTGCGGATGAGATTTGCAGCTGGTATTTGGGTCACAACAATGACATGGATTGCAAAAATTCTAGGGCTTTTGGCACACAAACATGTTTTCTGGCTTTTAGGCCGAAACCCCTCACACAATTCATTGTATCCTCTTCTTCGATCTGATAGTTATGTATGACAGGGGCTGAGCATGCATGAAGCCAACCTCGATAATGATCCGCCTCCATTGCAACAGGCCTAACGGACGCAGCCCTACTACCAGTGCTGCAACATAACATGTCTACTCAGCAACGAGTTCCAATAAGTTCAGCAAAAGGCCGCCTCTTGTCGACATCCGTCCGAGCTGTCTATTCAATCCAACGGCGGGGACAAACGACAGCTTTTACAGGTGGTGTAGGTCATGCATCAGGACAGGTAGGGTGATTTATAGGCTGTAATGAGCTCTGGAAGATCGAGAGCCCCAGAGCAGAGTAGGCACGGCTGTAACCAGCAGAAGAGCGACTTAGGCGGCTTGTGCTGGTGGACGTCTACTGAACGGACCGCAGAACGAGAGAGGACTAGGAGGGCGTGCATCACAGGGGCCGGAAACTCCGCCTCCCCTCTCCTGACTTACCAAACCGAAAGCATTGGCAAGGATGTTGACAACAGTGGTTAGAAGGTGTGCTTTAAGTAAACAGATAGCGCTAAAATGTGGGGTTTTACATTCTCAGCGCCCTGTTTTTGAGCCTACGTTCAATCGTGCATAAGCGAAAATCCCGATACCGAAATATGGCTAGCTTACTGAATTCGCGACTCACATCTGCGACTGAAAGATGATGACTAAGGGTGCAGCGAGGTTGCCATCCTAAGCTCTTCCCGACACCCAGACTCTCAAATTCCATAATGATATGGTACGAGGGCATTGATCCTGGTCAGATGGAACTGCAACCCATCGAATCTTGTATGAAGGCTGAAAAGTAGCTAACTCAATTCGCTCTTTGAGTAAAGCTCTCCCTTTGCTCTGAGTAGGTGTTGGGGTCAGCCATACACTCTAATCTCTGTTTAATTGTCAGTGGCGTAAGTCCCGACAAGGACCCTAGCAGTTTTTCGATCAAATATCAGCAAATACTACTTAGGATTATATAAAATCAACAGCAAAATATTATTTATAATACTTAGAAGTTAATAAATTTTTAAAATTTTTTATAATGTTAAATTTCCAAGTGACTGAGGATGTCTATCTAACCAATAGAATCCCTGTCGGTACTGGAGTTCGTGACAATTAAACAGGGATTAGAGTGTACAATACCACGCCATGCTCAATCCTACGTCGACACTTTGTAGATAAGGCAACAAATTCGGTCTGCTGATTCTTAGTGTTAGCAAAAGCAAGATGCCAATAGTGGTAAAAGGGAAAAGAAAAGACGATGGACAGGATGCACACGGTGCGGCTGGTAGGTGGTGGCATCAGGAAGAAAGAAAATGATGTCAAAAGCAGACACAAAAAGAAACAGAGGACGTACTCGGGATACGGTGCATAAATGACCTCATATTGGGCATGATTCAGGTCCTTTCCTTTTCATATGTCAGCTGTGTGCTCGGCTGGATGGCGGTGAGTTTTACTTTTTCCTTCCCAAGGCCCATCCCCTCACTACCACCCTTTGCTTTTTCCCACAAAGTAGGTGTCTTTCAGGCATGAGACAGGAGGGTATGTGTGGGTGGGTGGGGATGGATGGACAGGCGGGACGCAAATAGCACCCGCTGGTTTGGCTCAACCCCCAGTATTTTATCTCTTGTCCTCCACCCTCTACTTCTCTTCCTCTTGCTACCCCTTCTTGCACCTCAACCGACAAGGCTCTGTTCCCATAACTTCATTCTGACTTGTCTGTTTCCGATGCACATCACTTTGTTTCCATAAGCGGCTTCGCACGATTATCGACACAGCCTGCCTACGATCGCCCTTGTCGATCGGTGCCTTGCGTTCCACCCTAGCCCGATCCTCCAATTAAATGGTTCTAGGCTGACCAAATTGGCCCAACTTGGTCGCGGTTAACCGTGTTGTCATACGCTGTAATAACCACGGTACGTCCTATTTACCTCTACCAGTTCTGTTTGCAAGTAGTGAAGGAAAAGAGCCAAAGGGGTGTTGGGGCTGATGACATTCCACGATTTTTAGTACCAAGACATCGAATTGTCCTTTGCGCTCTGTTCTACTCTGCATTGCTCTTGTTCACCAACCATTGCCTTCTGGTCACAAGTCTATTAGCAGTCGATGATAGCAGTTGATATGGAACATACCGCAACCTACAGTCGCAGTCTAGCAAAGCGCGTCAAGAGCAATAAATACGATGGTGGTGCCTCCCAGCCATGGGTAATCGCTGCCGGAGCTTCCTCATGTAACACACAATTGTTGCCAGAGTCGCCATTATCGCTACAGCCCCAGGCCTTTTACCGACCACCACCACCTGGCTACATTTTGGAGATCTCAGATGAAGTCGCACTCGCCAACTGCAACTCAAAAACCGCTCCCTTAGGTGAGGACTGTCTGCTTCTTCCATTCCCTTTCCCCTCCCATATCTCTACGCCTGCCTTTCTGCTCCTATCATGTGTACCTGTCAAACTACGGACCTTCATGCGCCGTTATGCTCCTACTTCAGATTCGCAACAAACTCTCCCTCATAGAGGCTCGGAGCCCACCTGGGGCCATGTTGTTGCTGAGACAAGAGGCGACGACCCTGAGCAGAACCCGAGCCCAGTCACTCTCATGTCGCCCGAGCCTTTAGCTCGCTACCAAACTCTTTAGTCCTGTTCCATCCCTAGTCGTTGAATCCCTAAGATCATACCATGCTCAGTGAAGTGGATAAGCTAACTTGGACAATAGCACCCTTCCACGCGGACCCAGCGACACAAACATCCCGGCTACCACGTCTTTTGCCAGGGACGTCGGACACCTCACCGGACCCCACCCCGACACTACCGTTGGATCAGCGCCGGCGCAAAGCCCGGGCCAAGGCGAACCTGGTCAGTCCCTTCAAGGATTGCGTAGAGTCGTTCGGCAAGTTCACCTCGCTTCGGTTCCCACGCCCCCGCGATGGCTCTGTAAACGGCTATGTCAAGTTCCATTGGGGCAAGAAGTCCGCCAGCATCTCCCAGCCTACCTCGGTAGCCCACTCGCCGACTCAGGCCTTGACCGCCATTCAGCCTCCTGGCCCCGGACTCCCGGTTGCAGTACACAATCCCATTTCAGAGGTAACCCAGGCCATACCGGATGTTTTGCAGCTGACCTCAGCGTCTCCGATCACATTGGACTTGTCGACGCCCTCGGCACGGTCAAGCATCTCGCTCAGTCCTCACCAGCTGCAAGCCCATCTGCAGGCCGTGGCCCCTCAAGGGGTCCTTGTTCCGGCTCACCAGGCCGCTGACTTTTGGGAGCATTACATGAATGACTCGGATGGCTCCGAGAACCCCTACCTATCTGTCGAACTGGTCAGTGCCGGTGCAGAGCCACAGTTTCTCCCACCTCAGTTTGGCTTTCAGGCCCATATGGACTCAATTGATCGCCGATTCTTCAATTTCTGTAAGTTACACCCCATCAAGTCCAACGAAACCCGACCCTCTATCATTCTCCAATAATGCTGTTTCGCAATCCTTCTATAACCTGTCTCTGCCTTCGACTCCCTCCCCATCCCCTCGCCGTAGAATTCATAAAAATAAATCCCCGGTATTAGTTTGGATGGCATCTAACGGAGACTACCAAAGATGTCCTCAACTGGTGTCCTGGCAGGACCATCCTGAAGGATTCAAACCTATGGCTAGTTGACTTTGCTAAAATGCACTCGAATGATGGCGTAAGAGCCGCCATCCAGAGCCTCGCGGGCATATACATATATGACTATATGCCAACCGACGCCATCCGCAAGCGCGTCAATCAGCGCTTTGCCCAAGCTGAGGCTCGCTTCAGCTATCTTTTAAGCAACTCCAACAGCATAACCTCTCAGAACTCCGATGAAGTCATTACCCTTTCGGTTCTTCTCTCTATGCAAGATGTAGGTTTTACAGAGCCCCCAGACATGGACCAGTAGGTTAACTTTGGTCTCGTAGATTATCCTCACTGAAAGGCGTCTCAAGAAGCCCTTCATTCCCCGCTGGCTTCAAGGTTTTCGACACGGCGAGCATTTTCTCCAAAGCATTGATAAAGGTGACCGATTCTGGAAGGAGCAAGTGGCGCAGATGAGTTCCCTCCACAACGCCCATTGCATTATGATTGGGCGTGGTATTATCCTGTCCCAGACTATGATGGCTCTGCCAGCTCCTGCAAACTTTGACGTTGAGCAAGAAGCTGCTCGGTTTGGTTGGTTGCTATACGGCAGCCCTGCCGACATGTATGAGATTCATGGTGGCTGTGGCTTTTCTCGGAAGCTTCTGCATATCTTTAGCCAGATAACATTCTGCGCAGCGCGGCTACAACAGGAGCGTGAGTCCCCATTTATTCCAATGACAGCAGAATACCTCCTACGAGAATTGGGCGAGTTGAGGCAATGGAGCAAGCCACCCACCGAAATAAGAGACAACGATATACCAGAAGGCCCAGCGCCGTTCGATTGGGAATCAGCCAAATCACGACAATCTACTATTAAATGGGTACGATCTTTACCTATGGACTTTTACGTCTCTTCTTCCAAAGATATGACCGACGTAACGGCGGAAGCCTGGCGGATAGCTGCCATCATTTACTTGCAGTTCAGGGTACTAAGGTAAGACGGATGCCATGGCATCTCAACAGCTAGATGCTAATACTATCAGGCTACCTCATAATGATCCCATGGTCATGCAACAGCTGGACGATCTCGCTCGTTGCATCGAGGTTATGCCTACTTCTGGAAACCATTTCACAGCACAGGCTCCCTTTTCCCGGTCTTCTTGCTAGGATTAGCAGGCACAATTCCTGAACATAAGGAGGTAGCAAGGGCCTGGTTTGAGCAGGTAGTAGAAACACCGGTCAGAAGCGTGGGTGCCAAATTCATTTTCCCATTCAATGTATCTATGAGCTGACCCAAAACACAGAGTGTTCCTCCTCTCTATCGCGCTCTACAACGGATATGGAGCTGGCTTGACACTGAGAACGAGCTTCTCTCCTCAACAGTGCAACCTCAAACCCAAACGTCGCCAATTCATAAGAGGCGCCCATGGTGGGAGCGTCTTGTCGCTCGAGTACAAGAAAAGGAAGACGAAACATTATGCCTAACATAGCCATTGTTATTGAAACCCCCATTAGTATGTAAACTGAGATATGAACACCGCCTTTCGATTCGAAAAGGCCTATCTAACCATTATTGTACCAGTTAGATACCACGTTCATCTATCCTGAGGTCGGAAGCTTACTAGGAGGTGGTACACATCTCAAAGGAATCTTTGGGGTAAAGTATTTGCCAGATGACCATACATAACCCCCTGTTCATCTACGGCGCGTATATAATTTCCATCATCGTCGTTCCATGGCAGACGACTTGACGGCACTTACGCAAAGAGAATAAACCATTGTCTGGCGGGGCCACGGTTGGCTCGATAAGCTTCGGATCAAGAAGTCGAGAATTGGAAAACATTGGCTTGTTTGTGAGGTGACATCGCCTGGCACCCACTGCTGCACGCAGGGTTACCAGCTGCCACGACGGCTGGATTTCTTCATGTGTTTGTTCGTCTTAGGTAGCTTTTATCAGTCTACAAGATACAAGAGAATGCTCAACTACTTGGAGGGTTTGATCGAACGTGGTATTCCTGTTCGTTGTTCTTGTGCGCAGAGTATACCAAAGTAGTTCGAAAGAACCTCTAGAGCGGTTAACGATGCAAGTTCAACAGAGAAGCGAACATTGATGGAACAAGGTTGTATGTGCGTCGAAAACATCAGTTGATGACCCTTTCCATTCGACCACAGAGTCACCCAAACCTGGACAGAAATTCTACCAGGGGTATGTGTCATACCATGTTCATGTATCATGATATACAGCCGACAGCTCGTTGGTCCGAACAGGCTGGCCCATGCATGAGGAGATGCCAGGTTTGCTGAACTCTTGAAAATGCAGGAGTAATCAATGTAAGAGTAGAAGCCATCAGATGGATGGATGGCAAGGACGTGTTCTCATACTCATTCGACAGTCCGTGATATTCTCTACTCTCCCTAGCTTTACATTCTTTGCCTCCCACGGTGAAGCCTACACTTGGCAATCGGCTCCCTCTTGTCTCTCACGTTGGACACAGGCGGGTGCACTGGTGCCATTACTAAACTGTCGCAATGCGTACGACATAGCCTGTTGGTAGGAGAAAAAAATACCATACATGTCTCATAACAAGAGCCCGAGGACTGTGGTGCAAATAAATTGGTCTCAGAAGAGCCCCTCCGCATGGTCTACTACGTATCAAAGTAGATGAGATAACTGAGGCCGGCCGGGAAGGGTCCTCGCTCTCGACAAGCACAACGGAACACGATGAGCCAGTGAACAGGACAGTGCGTGAAGAGACAAAGCAGGGAGGGGCAGTTGACATCATGGCGGATTCTGAACCTCCTGCTCGTGGTGACGGAGCCAAGAGGTCAAACAAGTGTAGCATCCATCGACCACTCGTTTTGAAGCAGGACTCGGTGCTAGTGATGCTAAGTTAAGAGGCTCAGAGCCGAAAAAAACGCCAAGAAAGATAAGGAAGGGCTGTTTTTTTTTTTTTTATCTCGTGATAACATTAACCCCAAATCGCGGATTCGATACAACTTACCATGATGTGCGGTAATCCACCGAGTGACGGAGTACGGTGGCTTGCATGTGGATCGTGTGCAAGTACCACCTCTCCGGAGTTTTTATCATCTGGAGGAAAGACTGCGCTGTTCATGCACAGAGTATTATCGACAGATACCAATTGGCCTTATCGGAGATGGCATGTGGTCGCCGAAGCCAGCGTCGTCAAAGCTACCCTGGAACATCAAGATGCAAATGGCGAAATCATGGTCAACATAGATGGGATACCTACGTAACACGAAGCTTACAAGCAACTCGCTCTTTTACAGTGCACATGTTTACTTTCTCACATTTGCTCAAAGGTCCCAGGAAAAGAACGGAAGCTGTGCAGATCGTCGACATTGATGGGAGGGACAAATCTGGCACGGCGCACATACGAGACGTAAATACTATGGGCGTCCCAAGTGAAGTTTACGCAGTACATCTATCTCCAAATTAGAGAGGAGTGGTTCAGCATTCTCGGCGAGCAGTGCACGGGAGGTTACGTGCAACGCTGATACGGTCGCCCCTACAATTTATGGTGTCGATGCAGAGGACAAGCCTCATGACCAAGGCTCGAACCTGGAAAATCTATAGCGGCTTGTGTGGCACGGATAACTGATGTTGCAGCCGCCTCGGCGCCCGTGTGGAACGGCGCCCTTGTGGAACGAGGGTGTGAGATCACGGGCCAAGTGGAAACAGTTTACTGGAGACTGAGCGAAGGCATGGAGTGGGAACGGGGAAAGAGAGGCGACCTAGAAGATTAACAAAGGAAATCTGGACAGCAGGACGAAACCAGATGAGAAGGTCAATGACCTGTTCGAGGATCGAAACGATGGGTTATGTAACCTCAATTCTCGGCCAGCCATTACGTTCGCCGAGTTCCTTTGGTTTCATCATGATTCCGTGCATCTGCAGAATGGCCCAACCTATAGTGGGTGTAAATATTGCCAATAGTCAGGACTGCGAAAGCAGTGGCAATGTGAACTGTTCGATCCAGGCACATGGGCATTGTCGAAACAGGCGACATCGAGGCATGAGGGTAGTCAGCGTCTGGCCATGGCATCCACTAGCCCATGATGTAGGCCGCCGAGGCGCGTGGCAAGGTACGTCTCAGCAATATTCAGATGTCGTAGTTGTGATGAAATCGTGTACATTGAGCAACTGGATCCTGGATATAGAAGCGGCAGGGAGGGCCCCATCGCAACGAGACGTCTACGGCTTTGCAAACCTCGTCCTGGCCGAAGGCGACATTGAGGTGTAACTTGGCCAGAGCTAGGTAAACCAGTTCCTTTATCGTCATCCTAATATGGATAAGACCGGCATGATCGAGGGTTAAACAAGACACGGAGGAGTCGTCGCGATATATCTCTTACGATACGAGGCTGTTGTAAATAGCGATCCCACGCGCTGGGTCTTGGCTGTCGAGGCTGCAAGTGTGTCCAGGCGTTCCATCTGGCCTGCCATTATCATCACCGGGTCTTCCCTCCAAGATAATGGCTTACTGAAGAGTTTCTTGACTGGGGCTTGATAATAGTGCAATAGACTGGGATAATAGCCAGATTCTTCTGCAGTGGCTCAGGAAGGCCTGCCTACCCGAGATAAAGCCAGAGAATCGATGCCAACAGCGTATCCTCGTCGTCGACAGTCACAAGTCCATCTGACGATCCCGTTCCAACACAAACTTGGAAGATTCTATGCTATGTCTTTTAGCTTCGATCTCTTACAATACATGTGTCCTAGCCCCTCGAGGTAGGCGTTCTCTCGCCGCCGAAGTCAGCCATCTACAGAAAGAAGAGGGTTTGTGTCTTTCGATTCTATGTGGCCAATAAGGCGCTTCTGCGATGATCCAGAGACTTGGGAGTCTGTGGTGTGGTCAGACCTGCAGAGACATCTGCTGCAGAGGTAGATTTCCTTGGCCTTGCTCGATGGGCTCTAAAGATCTGCCCATGGATGCTCCGATATGTTAGCAGATTCCTCGTCTTCGGGCCTTGATTTCCATTGTAGACCGTGTGCGGGGTGAGGCGTGGTATGTACAAGTGGTGGTTTGACCAGACGCCTGGGACGGTCTACGGAGGCCACAGGCTCCTCTGCCTGACGTTGTCGGGCGTAGTGGGTTGTTTTGGCTCGCTTCCGTCGTAGCTTCTCGGCTAGAGGCTCGTCATCGTTGCTGGAGTTCTTATCGCGACGTCTGATGGAAGCAGTATTTGTCCCGCCCAGCTCATTTACCACGTTATCCAAAGCCTTGCCGAGACTGTCAAACCCATCGCTTGTACGGCTGGTGTTTTCAAGGCTTGTCGTTTATGACTAGAGCACAACTCCCTGAAGCGAATAGCGTTATTCCGTTCGAATAGAGACAAGGCAGCTTTTGCAACAGATGCGCCTCCCTTTGATACTTTTCCTTAATATTATTAAATCCAAGTAATAGTAGCTCACGGTAGTCTACTTTGTTTTGTTCCGGCTGGTACAGGAAGTATGCTCGTACGGCGGTACGATAGCCATAGCAGGCATCCCACAGAACGTTGAGCTCGTCCTTAAGCAGCTTCATTTCTGTCTCGTGGCAGTCTGCTTCTTCCTCCCGTCGTCTGTTCTTGTCCTTGACTTTATCGAGCCTCTTCTCGAGCTCATTGTGAGCCCTTTGCATCATGGCAGCGTTTCGAGCTGCTTCTTTTCTGATCTCCACGTTCTTGTTGTTTGACGCCGTGAGCTTCTTTTCAAGCTGCATGCTTCTCTGTCATGGCAGCCATGGTTGAAGCCATCTCATTTCCGAGCTCTAACAAATCCCTCTCTAAGCCATCCTTCTTCGTCTTCATTTCTCAAATCTCAAGATAGAGAGGCGGAACATTATTCGTCGGCGCGGCGACGGAGGGAGTGCTCGTTGGAGGAATAGCTACGAAGCCGTTCAGACTCTTTTTCTCTTGCTCCAGCTCTCCCTGCAGCTTAGCTTTATCTTAAGAAAGCAGCTTAAGCTTCGCATCCTGTTCCTTCTGCAAAGGTCTTAGCCGGTCCCTGGCTAGATGTCGGAGTCCTCCTCGAGATTGTTCATGATGACGAGATGCCGTACCGCTATCGCGGCTTACTTGCCCACGAGGACTGTCATGTCTATACACAGGGTTCCCTGGTCGCCTGGGCGGCTGGTTGATGTTGGATTGAAGAAAGTCGCGAGGTTGCAAGTACATGCCCATCGAGAGGGGACCACGCTGTCGAAGTCCCGGGCGGGACGGGTTTAAACTTCGCCCTCGATGCAAGGCTGCAGGTGGCGCGCAAGACAGCGCATGCTCGGTTGGGGACGATAACGAGGGACAGCCAGCTGGCTCCCGGGGCAGGGGTGGAAATTGGACACAAAGACACGATGTATCGAGTGCAACAGAAGGGTAGGGAGGGTGGTTAACCAGGGAGCTACTGTTGGCAAGGCCGGTGAGACTCTGGCCGGCCGTGGTTGTATTAGCCATGGTCATGTTGTTCATCCTCGTCGGATGTGAGACGTCGTGGAAGGCGAAGGGCGTGACGAAACATTCACCAGCTGCGGAAACCACAGTGGCCCGTTGACGCGCTCGGGGTTGACGCGCTTGGGCAAGGAAACAAGTTGGCACAGCCATGTACATGACTCAGTCGTTGACGATGTAAGGTCTAGAGACGTGCTCGAAGAGCGTCACCTTGGACTCATTCCCGTACGGCGCCGGGAAAAATGGTCAAGCGCGGTCGGTGCCAAGGTTTACACAACCCTTCGCCCACTGCTCCTCCCCACCCACACAGAGTAGTGTCGCAACGTTTGCTTGAGGGATCTTCCAGGAATCAGTTCGTTACATTCATACAGGTAGAGTCGAGGTCGGCAAGCGTTTCTCGTTGACAACCCTAAAGGAAATTGATATCCACTACGGGAGGCACCACATTGGTCCCTCCCGGTTGACTGATCATAAAAGATATGTCGTAGTGCAGGTAACACGGGCGGCCAAGTGAAGAGTTCAGCGTCTTTGCTGAGGTTTTTCAGGAGCCATGCTCGGCGATTCTCCATAGGTCCTTATAGAGTCCCTGTAACGCTCCAACAAGCGAGGATATGCTGGGGAAGGGGTGAGTGATCCGCGACCGTGAAACACAACCCACACGCATCTCTGCTCGACTTGCGAGGACTTGATAGTGGCGGCTTACCACGGTCACACTTGAAAATCCCATGACAGGGCGCATAACGTCCACAACTGTGTCCGTATTTAAGCCAGGGAAAGAGTGAAGTGCTCAAGCGGAAGTGGGAAAGATGCCCGGGGCAGCGTCCGCTTCGCTTCCTTAATGAGAGGACAAGTAGGTTTGGGCTTATCCATCTCATCGGTAATTGGTTGAAGGTCTTATCGCGTGAGGTTAGTCGTAGGTCAATGTACCTTGTGAT
Organism: Albifimbria verrucaria; assembly: GCA_020081605.1. Classification (NCBI taxonomy): domain Eukaryota; kingdom Fungi; phylum Ascomycota; class Sordariomycetes; order Hypocreales; family Stachybotryaceae; genus Albifimbria; species Albifimbria verrucaria. The sequence goes on from JAHREC010000061.1 coordinate 77,039, forward strand.
AATACGTACGCTCTTGGTGTTGTTAATATGCTGCCTGCCCCGAGCCCTGACCACTGTGACAATGTTCTTGACCCGGCTGCCTCCGGCCTGAAGAGGGTCGCTTCGAGCGGTGACGTTCGTGGTATCGAGCGTAGCGAGGCCAGCTCGATGCAATCGCCGCCGGAGGCATCGTTAAGGGCTCTCAATGTTGCTATTGATGTTGGCCATGGTATAGCGTATAGAAAGGGCCAACGTGCCCATAATGACTAGGTCATCTTCCTATGCGATGAGGGTAGAGTTGTGGAGAACTGACAGTGAAGCTTTGCAACCGTGAAACCCTGCCGTCAGCATCTCGTGCCTTTCGATGCTTGCACAATTGTGGCTTGGGTGTTCCACGGAAACGAGAAGTAGCCCGCCTATGGCAGTCGTTCACCGAGGTTTCGGATAGGGGTTGTATGGATTACAGTTTTCTTGTTGCGTGCTCAAGGTACCCACACAACTGAGTTGATCGAATTCATGAAGGCGAAGATGACGGCTGGAAGACGGGCTTGAGCAAGATGTTGACAGGACACGGGAAAGAATCGGTCTTTCTTAGGTCGGCCAAGGGGGTTGCGTGTCTCTTTGGGCTAAGACGACACTTCAGACCACAAGCTTCGTAAACTATATCAGCCGTGTCGGGAGGTGAAGTAGTTCAAGTTGTAGGTGTTGTATTGGTCGTGACACTGCCGTGTTACTGTAGATGCGTTGTCGAGCCACTGCAACCAAAGGAAGTTCCTCCAAGATCCTACGTCGTCTGTTTACACAGATGGCAATACTCCCACTTGCAAGAGGTCTGGTCCCGTTCACTCAATCGGA
>JAHREC010000062.1:3000000-3296157 GCA_020081605.1 Albifimbria verrucaria
ATAACCAAGACACGAAGCCTTACCAGGGACCTCTGCACTGGAGTGAATTGAAAAATACGAGCTAATCGGAAACATTTTGAACATCCAACCCGGATCTGTATAGGGCAACTCGTAAAGATTAGGGTATCCAGGCGGATGAGGTCATCCGTGGTTGTGCTTTCACTTCATAGAATACTGACTGCAGGTCCCGGAGGACGCCGGTAGGCCTTGATCAATACAAAAGATGCAAGCCGGCCGAAAGAGCGGTCAAATGACAGATGATGATGAGATCATGGTTCGTGTTTCGTACGCGGATTCCAAAAAGCTGTTAGCCTTTCACTGCGAGGATATACGCTTGGTGTGACAATTTGAGAATGTGTGCATGATTACGGATACAGGATAGAAAGTAGGCACGAATTCGCGAGCAGGGGTCACATGAAAGGCCTTTCGTCTAAGTGATAATTACCTCATTGACCCAATCACAGGCGAGAGGACACCAGTAGGCAGCCGTATTTCGAACAACGGCACTGGATAAATGGTTGGCCTGCTGACCACTGCATGTGGCTGGTGGTGGATGAGTCAACCGGGCTAGAGGGCTGGAGAGCGTTGCCCCCGGCCTCTGGCCGCTCTTCATCTCGGTTCCGTGCCGGCCCTTGCCGTAGCAGCGGGACAAGCTGACTTTACAGAGTTTTTGCTGGAGAATCTGACTTGGAAGCGGTCGTTCTCACACCGACCTTGCCACTGCAAGTCGGAGGCCAGGGTACGGCGAGACTGGGGACCACGGACATGGCCGAGCTGCTCCATTTCTCATAGTCATTGAGAGGTGCAACGTTTCGTTTGACGTCAAGGGCGCAGAGTTGTCAATTGTGATGGGGGTTCCGGAAAGGTGCTTTGTCAAACTGGCGGAGATTGTGCGGATGACACACTCGAGGAGCGGTGTCTAGACGGGCATGGATGCTGTATTGGTACAATGGTGCCTGGCGAAGATGCGTGCGTGTTGGGGGTTGGCAAGGCCATCCATCGCGTATGGGACGCTGTGTATCCGAATTTACCGGCCACCGGTGAGGGTAGTAAGGACGAGTTGAAAATAACGTCGGTGTGTCATTACAGCGTAGGTGTGCTCACCAATCGAGAAGCGACGCGGCCGGTTTAGGATCCTTCTCACATGAGCCCTGCCCAAAGCGGGACCCCAAATTGGGGGCCTTTTCTGTCGTGCGACGTCGAACTCGTATGTGTGCTGAGGCCCCAAGGCAGGACACGACAGGACGGGGCAGAGCCGGGCAGGGCAGCGCCAGGCGAAGGAGCCAAGAGCCGCAGCCAAAGGTATGACAAGCGGACAAAAGACCTTTTGCCGTCGGTGTGAATGGGAGGGAATGGCGAGAGCACGGTTTGGGCCCGCACCGTTCCGTCGGTGTCGCGTGAAGGCAGCCGGAATGGGCAGCACGGGAGCGTGGGGTCATCAAATCAAGGCCAAGTCGAGTGAGTCTAGTCGTGCGCATGTGCATGTGGATGGGATGGATGGATCGACTCGAAACGGCCGCAAAGTGAATCCTGGCTGCCGGGATGTGAAGCATCTGCGTATACCGGGATAACCCAGTCCACGGCATCGGGACGAGGCAACATTGCCGTAAGAGGCTATTTTGCAATCGAGGCCCAAGGCCAGTCGAAAAATAACATTGCCATGCTGGCTGTTGGCCAACTGCGAGAAAGAGGAAAAATGCAGAAAAAACGGTCGGTGGATGGGACAATTTTCTCCCTCCGGAATCTGCAGTCAGGGTAAGGTAATGTAATCGATGCAATCGACATGCAATGGGATGAGTGAGTGGCAGAGGAAAAAGAAAAGAAAAGCGCACACCGAGCTTGAAAGAGCAAGAGCACTATTCCAGGTAGCATCGCTATCATTGGCAGTAGCAACCCTTAGCACCTGCACCGAGTGACGAGCACGGCAACTTTGTCCCGTTCATTTCTTTGCTCTGCAAGGCTAGCCTGTGCCGTCCGCTCCGTAATGTAACTATTCGCAGGCGGCGGCGTACGTGTCTATCACCCAGCACCGTAACACAACGCCAACTAATAATATAGTCTAGTGCCCTACCTACTACCAACATTACTAGGCACAGGCATAGGTACAGGTACAGGTACAGGTACAGGTAGGGTCATGACTGACTGACTGACTGCCTTACATCACCTTACCTATGCCTTGCTTGCCTTGCCAGGCCTTGTCTATCTTACCTAGCCGCTAATTACCTAGACTAGCCTCCCATCGCCGTGCAGGGGCGCAAATAGCACGCGAATAACAAACCAACGTACCAGGTAAATGGATGACTTAGGCGAGCAGAGCGAGTGCCTCGCCGTGACCTCGCCGTAGCCTCGCCGTAGGCTCGCCATAGCCCCGGGTGGGCAAGATGGCCGCGTCTCCGACGTCTCCCACGAGGAGCCCTTGCCAGCATGCCCGTGCCGCCTTCAGGAACACCAACCCAGCAGCACGGTAACCACGGCCAACTGACTCAACCCGCCGTACAAAACCATACAAAACCAAACAAAACAAAGCAAAACGTGCTCGCCTGCATGTTGGAAAAGGGAGGGGCTTAGCTCTGCCTGGGCTCCGAGCGCTCGGCAGCGGCTTTGGCCCTGGCATCATCCATCCCATCCCATCCCATCCCATCCCAAAGTATGCAATGCTTCGTTTCCACGCAGTGCATGGAACAACACACCTTCTCGGACGCCCCCAACCGTGCACGCCTCCCCTGGCTGGGAGTCTCGTGGCTTGCAACTTCCAAGAGGGTCGCTTGCTGACGGCAGCACAGAGCGAAAAATAATCCACACGTCGGTCTTCGCATCTCGTTGGACGGTTAATTATATGCCCTCAACGTGCCTGGCCTACGCTAATGCTAGTCCCAGCCCTACAGCACCCTCGAGCGCAGGAACATGCAACGTTTTGCTGCCATGGTTCCCGTTCACGCCCCTCCCCCTGCCCTCGTGGCTATTCCCATCCCATCCATCATCATCAACACCACACCCATTGCCAGAACCCCATCTGCAACTGCAACCCCTGCGGTCAGATTCTGGAATCGATGAGTCTTGTAGCCGTTCGCGCGCTACGGCACTCTTCGGTGATTATTTCCAGTGTACGTATTCTTTTCCTTCCTTTCCACCCGTGTCTTCCTGAAGCCATCGCCACATATATATAGGGACCCTGATTCCATCTACAATCACAATATCTTCACTCTCACACACTCACACAACAACCACTACAACTACAACACACAGACACACACTTCTACCTCAACTCAACTACCATCATCATCATCACCATCATCACCTAAACTACCCGCCCTACAAAGCACACAGACACACACAAATCTCATACACACAAACCCACCCGCATCCCTTGCTTCTTCTTGAACTCGCTGCTCCCGAGCAACCCTAGATTCTCACCCAGCCAAACACACAAACCAACAAACAAACAACACCCCAACCTTCCCAATGGCTGGCTTCACTCTTGACTTCGTCCCCGTCTCCCGCGACTTCGGCCGCTCTGGCTACAACAAGGACGACGATGAGACCAAGGGCAACAAGGGCCGCTCTGGCTACAACAAGACCGACGATGACGATGCTGGCAAGAACAAGGGCCGCTCCGGTTACAACAAGACCGACGAGGAGGGTGGCTCCAAGGACAAGGGCCGCTCCGGCTACAACTAAGACCCGCCGCATGGGCCTTGCACACGCCTCGCCACCATCGTGGCGCACTTCATCGCATTGGGCGGCGTTTTCCTCTTTTCGTCTTAAAGAACTTCGGTTATCGTCCCCACGGGACAATCTGCATAGAACGGATCGCATCTTGGCTCTCCCTCTGGAGCTCTCAAGCATTTTAGACTATAGACTGCATCACCGGAGGCGGGACTTCTTGGTTAACGATGGCATGGCATGCACGCGGCGGATCATTCATTTATTGACTTGCATAAAAAGGAGTTTTTGTTTTCTTTCTTTTCATTTCTATAGGGGACACAAACTATACTTTACATTTCAGAAAACACCTAGACTTACTTTCATCAATCCTTTATTTTATTTAGACAGAATTTCAATCTCATCATTATTTCCCACGCAGAACCTGCTCGCCAAGGCTACTTGTCAGCATACGCACACATAACATAGGCCACGCTCCACCAGGGCGGGAAATGGGTCAGCACTTACTTCTCGAATACAACCCCAGCACGTCCTCCACGTCACCAGCCTCTCCTTTGCCGGTGATGCGCGCCAGGCGGTCTGCCGCGTAACGGAGATACTCGGCCGCAAGAACCGTATCCGTATCCGCGCCGCAGCCATCGTCGGGCTGCGCCTCGACCAGGAACTCCTCTAAGTGGTGCCTGCACTGGACGAGTAACTCCCTCTGCCGTGCCGTAACTCCGAGAAGCTCTTGAAGCCCGGCCGGCATGGCTGTCAGGCTCGAGAACGATTCCGCCACAATGCTGACAAGTCCCTGGATGCCTCCTGGGTCTTCGCCACCCGCCTCCATGGCCTGGGCGGCTTTGCACGAGATGCCAACAATCTCCACGCCGTGTAGCCTAGCCCTATCATATGAAACTCTCCGGCGGAAGTCAGAAAAAGGCTGGCGAATCGGGTTGCATCCACAGAGTCCTGCTTATTGACCACAATTAAGGAAGCGTCTGCCTGCGCCGCTATGTCCAGGGTCTCCGCGTCGTAGTGGATGAAGGGCCCATTCGGCCCGTCCTCAACAGAGGCTAGCACCATAATGATATCTGATTGTTGAGCCTTCTCCTTTGCCCGGCGGATGCCTTCCTTCTCAACCGCCCCAATAGGTTGGTCACTGGCTGACGGGCTAGAACGAAAACCAGCTGTGTCGGCGAAGGAGCATAGATACCCCTGATGTCGAGCGTCGCTTCTATAATATCACGGGTCGTGCCAGCCTCTCCTGACACTATCGACGCCTCACGGCCCACAATAAGATTCATTAAAGAACTTTTGCCCACGTTCGGGGACCTAAAAGGGCGATCCGTATGCCGTTTCTTAGGAGTTCACTCCTCTGACTCCCCGTTCATGTTGGTGAATGCCCTCCAGAATTTTCTTGACTAGTTTGGTCACATTTTGCAGTAGTTCTGACTGTTGCTCCTCGAACTGTTGGTCCTCAGAAAAGTCTATCAGGGCCTCGATCTCTCCACGGGCCAGTAGGAGCTGCTGCCGCCATGCCTCATAAGTGCGACCCAAGGCACCAGAGGCACCGCGCACAGCAGCCCGTCGTTGCTGTTCCGTCTCTGCGGCAAGGATGTCACTCAAGGATTCAATCTGGGCTAGATCGAGGCGGTCATTGATGAACGCCCTTTGGTGAATTCACCGGGCTCGGCGTAGCGGACACGGGTTTGAGTGTGGCACCGTGGGATCGCCGCCAGAACTGCCTTAACAGTAGCAGAACCACCGTGAACGTGGAGTTCTAGTACATCCTCGCCTGTGACAGTCTTTGGGCCCGGAAAGTAGAGAACCAAGGCTTCAGAGTCAAGGACTCCTGCCGCTGCTCCCGTCCCAGTTGGGTCCAGGAGGGAGCGGACTGTGGCATATCGAGGCTTTGGAAGTGGCTTTGATGGACACAATGCGCGATATATCTAATTCTTCTCGTGTCAATAAGAAAATTTCAAAAATAGAGAATTAAAGATTCTGACATCTAAACATGAAGGCCCTGAGATCCGCACAATGGCGATACCAGCCTTACCCTGTGCAGTAGACAGGGCATAAATGGTATCCCCCACAGCAGGAAGCTCGACGCATCACCTGTCAACGGAGACAGTGAAGCCTGCGAGAAGCTTCTGATTGAATGGCCTTGAGACCATCGTGCTATCGGCCTCGCAAGCTGTAAACAACCCGGTACTGAGGCCCTCTGCAAAAGATGGCGGCTTATGACAGGGAGCCTGACTAACCGAACGCTCTGCCGGATCATGGACCTAGGAATCCCTGAGCTTAGCAGGAATAGTAAAGGCGCGGACACGGCTTCGAGTCGGAGGAGGAGCAATAAGGCTATGGGTGATGAGTTATCTTGAAGGATGCAAATTGGATGAGCACTGACTAAGATAAAATTTGGGGGCGGAAGTTGCTTGGTTTTAGTGGTAGCTCAAGCCTGTCAAGTCCCTGTACTCATTTCGGAGCACGGGTACGGGGGCTAAAGACAACCTCGATTATCAGGCGACACCTTGTAACAAATAAGCAAGATAATATAGGCCAGACGAATAGATTGTAATTTTTTTTAGCCGTGTGAGTAAATAGCAGCCTCTACCAAACTTCTTTTAATATGTTGAATTTTACCCGCTGCTTTTATGGCAGTTGAACCACCCCTGCAACCCCGGCGCCCATGTCCAAACTCCAAGAACGTCTCGTCTTAATGCTCAACACACCCTTGACCACTTAAGCCTTAGCAAAAGCATCGATGAAATTGGCCAGTTTCTCGGCACCTTCCTCTGTGATGGAGTTGTAGTTGCTGGCGCGAATACCACCTACGGAACGGTGTCCCTTGAGACCAGTCAAACCCTGAGCGGTGGCAGTCTTCAGGAACTCCTTCTCCGCAGCATCAACATCATCGCCCTTCTTCACTCTGAAGCAGATGTTCATCCTTGAGCGGGCAGACTTGTCGGGGACGATGTGGTACACCTCAGGGTGGGCTTCCAGTGCACCATAAATGCGCTCGGCTTTCCTGTTAGACACTGCCTCCTGGCCTTCCACCCTGTTGGAGTAAACTTGCAGCAACTTCTTCAACACACGGCCGGCGATGTAGACGCTTGATGCGAGTTAGCAGTGCGTGATGCATGAATTGGCAATGACTTACTCAAAGATGCTGAGGGTGTTGTAGAGACTGTTGTTCTTGGCAATTGTCTCATACTGCAGGATAATAGGAGGGATGGGAAGCCCAAGGTGTCGAAGCATTGTCGCAGAAGGGTGGGAAGTGACTGGGGAGGAGGCTCTTCTTGATCACAACGACCGTGACACCGGTGGAGCCCAGGTTCTTCTGTGCGCCAAAAAGATGACGGAAAAGTTTCGGACAGGAATCTTGCGCGAGAGAATGTTCGAGGACATATCGGCGACGACAATGGGACCGTTGCCATCGGGGCCAGGGGCCAGTGACTTGGGAAGCCAGGGAACTCCACACCGTCCACGGTCTCGTTGTCGCAGTAGTAAACCATGGCGGCATCCTCAGAGAGCTTCCAGGTGCTCTCGTCAGGGATCTTGCCAAACTTGCCGTCGTTGATCTCTCGGGAATCGGCGACAATGTTGACGTGCTCGGTACCGAGCAGTCTCGCAGCCTCCGCAGCAGCCTTCTGCGACCAGCCACCAGTGACAATATAGTCCAATTTCAGCTTCTGGTCGACAGTATTGCGGAGCTCCTGCATCAGCGTGGGCTGGTTCAGGTCATCTTTGTCCGTGGCCTTCAAGTCTCCAAAGATCTGGTTACGCTTCTTGGCAACCCAGGCGCCAACGAGGTTGTAAACGGTGGCTGAGAACTCGCCAGTGCCGCCACCCTGCATGAAGAGAATCTCGTAATCCTCGGGGATATCGAGGTAGGTGGCCAGATCAGCCTTTGCCTCGTTGATAATCTTGGTAGCATGCTCGGAACGATGAGAGTGCTCGGCAATGCCCAAGCCGGTGTCATTGAAGTTGAGGAGGGCCTGGGCCGCCTCAGTGAGGACGTCTGTGGGCAGAAGTGCTGGCCCAGCGCCGAAGTATGTGATGTCTTCTCTGGAAGGCATTTTGAATTGACGTATGTAGATTCAGAGTATGTGAGTGAGAGTTAATTGCTGCCGTCAAGACCCGGGTATTTGTATGATACTGGTGAGTCACGGGGGTTAAAGGCCGCAGGTGCTACTACGTATCCTTGTATGAAGATATGGCTGCCCCGGATATATGCGTCACAGACAAGACAATGCAGAGGCTCGTCCGCTTAGGTGGATATAAGTAAGAGCAGGAGTCACGACACTTGACGAGTTGAGGCAAAGAAAGGTATTACTGGAAAGCTGGACGACGGCTGAAATTGCAAACCTTACTCCACTCCGGGCCGTTGACTTGCGGGAGGTCACGCCGGCGTCGGAGGCGGCTTATTCCATCTACGTGGTAAATGGTGTGCTTCTACAGGTTTGGACGTGAGAATCACTTCCATCTTGTCGCTATTTGAAATAATCTTATTGAAAACCCACACACGAAGGCTTGCATGCAGGAATACCACCTTCCATGGCGGGTAGGACATCAACGCCAGGGCCCTGGAGAACCTGGTTGTAGGGGGACGATGCCACGCTAATGACAGTTCTAGATCTACCACGCCCACGTCATATCGGTGGCGGGATGTACTGTAGATGCATGTGATAACCAACAGGGTCGATTATGGATTGAGCCAAGCAGCCGCGGACTTAAGAGGCAATATAAAGACCCTCAGTGCCAATGCAATGCTCAATGCAGGCATGACAAGTTGTCAGGAGGGATGATGTAAGGCAAGGCGAGGTACTGACTGGACCTGGACCTGGACCTGGATCTGGATCTGGACGACAAGCTGCGAGGGCCGGTGCGGCGGTTATGTAAGCTTCTTTTGGAGGGGCGGAATATCCACGGCTCAACTCTTGCTGTTGGCGAGCAAGCGGCAAGGTACCTGGGTACGTACCTTAGCTGGGCTGCACCGCCATACGCTGGGCTGGGCTACGAAGCTTGAGCTGCCTGGCCTCGTTGACACTGCATCATCTCGACTGCCGGCGAGCTCCTCCTCTTGCCCTCACCCTCGCCATTCCAGCTCAATAACCCCAACGACAACGTCCCCTTCGTATTAAGATAACACAAGATGTTCCGGAACAACTACGACAACGATTCCGTCACATTGTACGTGCAGCCCGCGGCTTACCTCCAGCTCCGCGTGCTAGGCTAACGTCTAACAGCTCGCCGCAAGGCCGTATATTCCAGATTGAATACGCGGCCGAGGCTGTGAAGCAAGGTTCAGTGGTTGTCGGTATCGCCAGCAAGACGCACGCTGTGCTGTGCGCCATCAAGGTGCGGATTGCCCCCTCTCTATTCATCGCCGCCTTGCACTGAACTGACCTGGTCACAGCGAAACGCCGAAGAGCTGTCATCATACCAGAAGAAGCTCTTTTCCGTCGACGAACATGCCGGTATCGCCATTGCCGGTCTCACATCCGATGCCCGTGTCCTGTCCAACTTCATGAAGCAGCAATGTCTCGGCCACCGCCTGACCTACGGCCGCGCCATGCCCCTCCGCTCTCTCGTCGATATGATTGGTGAGAAGGCTCAGATCAACACCCAGGTCTACGGCAAGCGGCCATACGGCGTGGGACTGCTGGTTGCCGGAGTCGACGAGCGTGGACCCCATCTGTTCGAGTTCCAGCCCTCCGGCATGACTGAGGAGATGATTGCGTTTGCCATCGGTGCTCGTAGCCAGATGGCGAGGACGTACCTGGAGCGCAACGTCGACGCCTTTGCCGACTGCTCGAGAGAGGATCTTATCAAGCACGGTCTGAAGGCGCTAAAGGAGAGTCTGGTCCAGGACAAGGAGTTGACGGTCGAGAACACCTCCGTGGGCGTGGTCGGCCTGAAGCCAGATGGCAAGGGCATCGAGCCGTTCAAGCTATACGACGGCTTCGATGTCAAGCAGTGGATCGACAGCGTCGCCGACGGGCAAGGCGGTGGCGAGGAGGGCGAGGGAATGGACGTTGACAACTAGAGAAATCTACCAGGGACGAGGTTTGCAAGGTTCCGGCGTCAGGGATAGCTAGATCATGTACGATTATGAGCTGCCTCGGCAGCTGACCCCATGGGGCTCACAATCATGAACAAGAAAACTACACGATTAATTAAACATGATGATTCCATTTCCTATGTATCGTAAGATGCTAATTCGAATAATCGGCCTCGTCGAGATTCGAAATCCGCGCATTGCACATATCCTCTCCAAAACGCCGAGGTCTAATGCAGCTAAATCCATGCACGCAGCAGACAAAGCTTGTAATCTATATATATGCCCCAAATAACACTTCTAGTGGCTCGCCCACTCCAGCTTGAAAGTGGCTTCCGATACCCGGTACTCGCGCAGGGCTTTGATGGCGCCCTCGGCGGTCGAAGCCGTGACAAGGATGTGCTTGTTGGCCTCCTTGACGAAGCCCTCCTGGACCGACTTGTCCAACCACTGCAGGATGCCGTCCCAGTAGCCGTTAATGTTGAGCAGGCAAATGCCCTTGTCGTGGATGCCGAGTTGGTTCCAGGTGGTGGTCTCGAAGATCTCCTCCATGGTGCCAAAGCCACCGCTCAGGCCAATGAAGCCGCTGCCCGGGCCACCGGCGAAGACCTCCTCAGCCATGAGCTTCTTACGAGTGTGCATATCCTTGACGATGGTGGTGCGGCCGTAGGTGGCCTCGTCGGGGACAACCTTGCCGTCGCTGGTGACAGTCTGGTAGGTGCCGTCCCGCTCGTACTTGACCAGGGCCTCGGGGATGATTCCGTGGACGGATTTGGGGCCGTTGATGGAGACGAGGGTCTTTGCGATCTCGCCCATCAGACCGACGGTGCCGCCACCGTAGACTAAGCATGATATTAGTATATGGAAGAGAATGAACGGAGCAATGCGACTGCAAGCGACTCACCAAGATCAATGTTGTTAGCGGCCATGGCCCGCCCGAGCTGCCGCGCCGCCTCGATATGCTCGGGGTTGTTGCCAGCGCCAGCGCCGCAGTACACGCATATCCGGGTACGGGCGGTGCCGTTCGTGGCGGTGCCGTTTTGACTAGGGGCAGCCATGTCTGACTGCATCGTGAAGGATAGGGAAAAGGTAGGTGGTGGCGATTGCTGGTAAAGGCTCGTTGTCAAGTCGGTTACCGGATGCTCGATAGGTGGGATGCGGTCTGTATGTTGCGACTCTAGTGGGTGCGCTCGTGAGTGTTCGGGCAGCACAGGAATGGGAAGTAAAAGCGAGGGCTCAACGAATTCTAAGTTCAAAGAATGATGCAAGTCTAGACAATATATAAGGACCAAGGAGAGGAATGCGGTGGCTTCGTCAATGGGAATCAACCGTCCAGAGTACAGTATGTATGACACATACAGGAGGGTACATGCGGGTAGCCTCCGCCCCGGTTAGCAGACACCCGAGCGCCGGGCAATCCAACGCCTTGCCCACTTGGAAATATGGGGGCTGCTAGACGCCGGGTGACTGTACTGGCCTGGGTGCTGGAATCTCCCTCACCGTCGGCCGGCGCCGGTACACGCCTGGGATTGGCGTCGAGAGAGCTGTCTCGCAACGCACCCGCTGGGATTGGCCCTGGTGCGAGGTCACCAGGACAATGGGCCGGCGTCTCGGGTCAAGATGACGTCTCGAATGGCCGATCACGGCTTGACACGACTACTGTGAAACAGCGCTGGAAGCACAGCAAAGAGCGCGTTGCAGCCCAACGTCGCAAGCTGCATGCTGTACCATGATGCGCTCTACAACATGGCATTTCTGGATTGCCGTCCAACCATCGACGGCCTCCATGTAAGTCACCGGAGCTTCGGCCAACAAACCCATCGGATTTAGACTAACCAAGTACCTGTACGGAGTACTCCGTATCTAAACCCTTCCAACCTCTCACCTTAGAAGCCGTAAGGTCCACATGGCAGTCTCAAAGCCATCCGTTTCAACACATCCCATCTCATAACCAGAGCCGTGCACTTCACCAACAGAGGTAGCAGCAGCGCATAGACGCCGTTAGTGGCACATTTGCGTGAATTATTTGCATCCAGCTTGATACAAACCGGAATGAATCGTCTCGACAAACGAAACGTTGGGCGGCTCGCGGTTGTGATTGCTCCAAGTGCTTCGTGGTCGTGATCTCTGTGCTGATTCGCCGATGGACCAGGTCGAGATGGAAGATACAGCGCTTGTTTAGCGGTTCCAGCGTGCTGAGGTGCCATAATTCAGATACTGGAGGCACGCAAGCACGGTCCAATGAATCGAAGTAGTTTGCCACTATGAATGTGGTGGCAACGCTCAAGGATGCCCCTTTCGCTTGGCTTGGTGTATAACGGTCATCTAGTAACTGATTACACGAATCTAGGAATAAGTGAAACCTCTGGTATGGTTTCCCAGTTGTAGATATAATTGTATGGCATTTCAACTCATTAAACAGGGTCAATTTGGGTAGTTTCAGCAACACTAACGTGAAGAACCCAACTTGTACACAGATATCCAGATAACTTTGAGTCTTTCTTGTCAGTATTATCTAGCTTATAAGTAAAATCAATCTCTTCATGCCCGTAAATCTCAAATGTTAAGAACCGATAGCAGCACAAAGACGGCGTCATCTAGAGATATGCTATGTTATCCAACACACATACCTGCTGTAGATGAACAATGGCCAGCCACAGTGGAGGGGCAAGTGAACCAGCAGCTGTTGGTTTAGTTTGACTTGCCCCACTTACCTTACCTTACATTACCTTACCTTATCAACTAATGGGGACCCTCAAAGTCCCAATCGATTGCGCACTGGTTTCTGGACGTGGCCGCTTTGCACCCCATTGGCCAGCGCTATTTCGCCGCCGACTTTGTGACGGCTCGACATCGCAACCTCCCGGCAGAGCTTCACGATCCATCGCCAACAACCTTCTAGAGCTCTCCTAGTCGCCATGCCTCAAGGAGCAGCCGTGGCAGCCGGCCAGCCGGCCGGCCAGCCTCAACAGGGCCAAGAACAGCAGGGCGGCGTAAGTCTTCATCTTGAATGTGCGCTGATTGACGGCCGAGCTGACCATGCACCGCGTGTAGGGTATTACCATCTCCAAGATGCTGATGGGTGCCGGTATCTACTTTGCCATCAACTTTGGAATAAACACCTACTTCCAGAAGCAGCAGACTGGTGTTGAGATGACCGATCCCGTTACCGGCGAGAGCGTCCGAGTTGCCTCCAACACCGAGGAGATCCTCCCTACCAGTTCCGCCCCAAGCAGCTCAACGAGGGCGCCAACTACCGCTCCGTCCCGTCCAAGATTGCTCCTATCTGGCCGCAAGATAGCCACCTCGACATCATCGTCACCATTTCCCTTCCTTCAACCCCACTCCCATCTCCCAGGTTCCCTCGGAGTTTGTGGTTCTGGATGAGAAACGATTCCACCTCAACAACAAGACGGATAGGCGCACTGTCGATACCGTCTTCCGTGTCCCTCCGGCCGTGCAGAACAACGGAACACTTTGGGGTCACTTCTACATTGGACTGACCGGGAGCAAGCTCGACCCGAGAGAGCCCGGCTTCGATCCCGGCCAGGCGTACCACACCACGTGGCCGCTCACGCAATACTTGATTAAGAAGAAGGTTGCCAAAACCCGAAACCTGCTTGAATCCAAGGCTGAGACCGAGGAAGAGCCTGAGATTGAAGAGCCCACCGGACCCATCATTGCCAGCCATTACCACCCTAATGCCAGCTTCGCTTTCGTTCCTGGTCTGGGAGTCAAGGAGTATGCTATGATTCCTCCCGCCCTTAGGCAATTTATTCGCCTCGAAGCCACTGGAGCTAGAGATGGTACTGGAAAGCACACCTGGTATTGTAAGTTTCACGGCTCTTGTTTATTGTCAATGCCAGTTCTCGCTAACAAGTGAACTAGATCCGCTGCTGTTCGTCAACACCTTCTGGCAACTGACCAGCCACATGACTGTCCTGAACGAGACTGTCAAGGAACTGCCGCTGCATATCGACCTGCATAACCTTCCATTTTGGCAGGCCCAGCTCATGGCGACCATGGAGGTCAACTCAAGGAAACAGCCCGCCAGGCTGCGTACGGTAACGCACCGGCTACCGGTGACGGAAGCGAGATCGAAATGGTCAAGGAGGTTCTTCTTGACACCAACCCTATTCTCCTTGCCGTCACTGCGATTGTGAGCGTTGCCCACATGATTCTCGAGACTCTGGCGTTTGGTTCGGACATTGCGCACTACCGAAAGAAGAAGGACAATGTCGGCATCTCGGTGCGGTCTATCCTGGCCAATGTCTTCATGCAGACCATTATCTTCCTCTACCTGCTGGACAACTCTGAAAACACGAGCTGGATGATTCTGGGTTCGCAGGTTGTGGGCATTCTCATTGAGCTGTGGAAGATTACTACCGTCGTTGACGTTCGCTTCCGGCCTTCGGCACCTGGCTCCCTGATTCCGTACCAAATTGTCTTTGAGGACAAGCACAAGCTCTCGGAGACGGAGGAGAAGACCAAGGAATACGACGAGATCGCTTTCAAGTACATGTACATGCTGGCGGTACCTCTGCTGATTGCTTACGGTATCTACTCGGTGGTGTACGACAGCCACAAGTCGTGGTACTCGTTCGTCATCACCACGCTGGTCGGATCTGTCTACGCTTACGGTTTCCTGATGATGGTTCCGTCGCTTTACATCAACTACCGCTTGAAGAGTGTGGCGCATATGCCTTCCAAGGCCATGATGTACAAGTTCCTGAACACCTTCATCGACGATCTTTTCGCCTTCACCATCAAGATGCCCATCCTGCATCGTCTGGCGACGCTCCGCGACGACGTCATCTTCTTCGTCTACCTGTACCAGCGTTGGAAGTACAGAGTGGACTACACCCGTGTCAACGAGTTTGGCCAGGGCGGTGACGACGAGGATGACGCGGCGACAAAGAAGCAGAAGGAGGAGGCGGAAGCGAAGCAGCTCGCCGCCACGGCTTCCAAAGAGGCGGAGGGCAAGACGACGGGCGCCAGCACTGGAAAAGCCAACAAGAGAAAGTAAAGGGCGTTGGTCTGGATAGGTACAGTACCTGGGGTGACGGAAAACAGGGTGTGGGGTCGCAGTCGACAATAGACGGGGCGTGTTGAATGGGACTGGCCAGCTCGTATTTCATATCTTAATGGGACCCATAGTCTTTACATATATATAGAAGTGCATGGCACAAAGACAAGTTCCCCAGTCCGCGCAGAGCCTGGCCGTTACCCACTATACGGAACGTAGCGAAAATCATGTCCCAAAGCGACGGCCGGCGCTGAAACAGAGGCGAGCGGGTTCGCATAACAGCCGGGCAACAAACAGGCTTACCCAGCCCTATGCGTCGTTCCAAGGTGTTGGGAGTGCCCTGGCCTGGTCAACTGGAGTGGTGGGGGCGGCTGCGGGTTGATTGGGAGGCAGCCGTCCAGGGGCCGCGCATCACGCGCCATGGCGTACCTGCAGGTGCTGGGTGCTGGTGCCGGCGCTGGTGGGTGCTTCGCGGTGGTGGATGCTGGCTGATGGGTGGTCCCCTGGTGGTGCTTGGGTGCTTGGGTGCTGAGTTGCTGGCTGGCACTGCTAGAGTGAGTAAGAGGCCCCCGAGCACCCCGGTCGGCGCCTGTTACAGATGTCCCTTTGCGGTGGGTTTTACGCTTTCTCGTGGTAAGACAACTTCCATCTTTCAACATCTTGGCAGCCCTATTTTCTCCCCTTCCTTTTTCCCTGCAGCGACGCAATTCCTCCTTTTCTGTATTGACTTTCTTTTTTCCTTTTTCCTTCCCGCCCCCTCGGTAGCTGCGCCTTCGCGATAGATCGGTTAGCCCCCGTGCCTGCGCCTCAAGTCCCCGGATTCCAAGACAGCTATTAGCTGGCACAGCCTCGCCCGGCCCCTCCCCGAAGGCCTGTCACCGCCCGAACCGCCTAGCTTGTCGTGTCGTCGCCGGCTACGTAATTTGGTCCCCATGCGACTGCAACGGTCGCCATCTCAGCGCCGCCGCCGGCGATAGACTCTGATTGCCTAGCTTATATACCCTCTCCTCCCCGCCGATCCCTTCCGGCTCGTCTCGTCTCGTCTCGCCTCGCCTCGCCCCATCTCATCCTTCCTCTGGCTCGCACCCGTACCGTACCCGACCCAGCAGAGGCCGGCCTCCGGTGCCGAAGACCCAATCCGCGCCCCTTCGAACCACCTGCCTCGCCATGAGCCGTGCTGAAACCGTGGGCACCCTACTAGCCGACATCGCCAACCTCATAAACGACGGCCTGCGCATCCTGAGCCTCGCCGATAAGCGCCAGTGGGGCCTCGACGAGCACGAGCAGGTGCGTGCCTTGCAGGAGGCCCTCGACGACGCAAAGAAGGACTTTCAGGATCTGCCCAAGCTCGTCAATGGCCAGTTCCACTACGAGCGCGATCGCAAACGTGAGTTCCTGCCCGTCGCCCACCGGACACTCCACCACGCTGTTTGGCATCGGCCGTCCATTGCCGGAGCCAGCCATTGGCTCTTGGTTCCAGAGGATTACAGTCAGGACTGCTCGGCTAACGGTTTTATATAGATGAATCGATAGAAGAGTTGAAGGGCCTGAAAGGCGACTTCCAGGCTCACGTCAATGACCTGAAAGAGTGGACACGCAGCGGCGGTCCCATAAACCCTGTTTGGGTACGAGAGACGAAGCGATTACAGAAGCAGCTCCATCGAGCGCAATGCAGAGCCGCACGGCGAATCTTTGTATCGGGCCAAGAAGAATCCGCCAGGTGCCTGGGCGCGTTCATAGTCTACCGTATACAAAGGATGTGGTCCAACAGGAAGCCGGCGCCGCCAATGGAGAGTATAAGAAGAGGTATCTTGACGAGCTCCTGGCGTGCAAGGACGTAGGCAGTTTCCAGAGATTTGGAGAAAACGACATCGCCTTTGTGTGCGATTTCTGCGACGGGCACATAGTCTGGGAAGATCTGGACAACATGCCGAATGCTCGGTCGGCAGACCTAGCCCACGCAGACGTCACTTCCCTATATCGCCGGTGTCTCCGATACACCAAGCCCCTTACTGGCAAGCCACCGGTATTACTCGAACTGCTAGCGAAGAGAAGCAGATAATATTTGCGCCGGTGGCAATTGCTAACCACGTGGCTCCACTACATGGCGACTGGGCCGCCAGGCTCGTCTGCCCCTATTGCGAGGAAATTGGAAAGCAGCCCCGGGACGAAGACGACGATGAAGACGGCTACCGTCCCGACGGCGAGTTTGAGGATATCGCTGCGCTCCAAGAGCATTTAGAATGGGAACATGGATCGACTAGTCTGGCGAGGGCAACCAAGCAGCGGCAACGTCACAGAATAATTGTCTAATTATGTAGCAGCGTCTACCACAGCATATGGCGCGTGTATGTTTTTACTTGCTTTGGCATGTATTGGAAAACCGGAAGATGGTTTTTGGGTATTTGAGGTGCACCGTCTCGCATGGATAGAGGACCAGGACTGGGATTGGTATATGGGGCCATGTCGTGTAATGACAGGGCCAAAAACGATATGAAGCTTTATGACAGTTTTTTTTCCTCACTACCATCGAGGTAGAAATAGCATATATACGAAAGACCGGAGGAGCTGTCATCTGGTCGTAATTCTACATCATGACTCAAAGAATTTCATTGTCAAGCGCCGCGCACCCGCTCACACATTACGCACCACTCCCAGCCCTTAGAAAAACCTCCAGTAGATGAAGACGAGGATGATGAAGCCAAGGGCGCCAAAGGGGCCGTACTGCTTGAGAAGCAGCTCCCAGTTGATTCGGACGGCGGCACGGCGGTACTTCTTGCTGTCGTCGCGCAGACGGCTGCTGATCTCGCCCATGCGCTCGAGGCTGTCGCCGCGGTAGAGCAGGTCCTCGATGTTCTTGTGCATGACCTTTGTGACGTCGCGCAGCTCGTCGTTGACCTTGTCGAGGTTCTGGGAGGCGCGGGCGTCGGCGTAGGTGGTCTTGGTCTTGGAGATGAAGCTGTCGAAGTCCATGAAGGCGTAGGGCCGCAGGGACGGGTTGTGGATCTGCTGGGGCGGGTGGGTGGTGGTGAACTCGCGGGCGAGGTCGGAGAGGTAGGTGAAGGCGAGCTTGCGCGGGTATGAGCGCTCGCAGATGCAGAGGTAGACGACGTCGGCTTCGATCACGTAGTGCAGGGTGTAGGCGCCGCAGTCGATGCTGGCCTGGGCCTCGGAGTTGCGCGTGAGCTTGCGCAGGACCTGGCGCACCTGCTGCTTGACCTCGGCGAGGGCGGCCTCGGACTGGGGAGAGGTTAGCGAGGGACACGGGGGGCGTGGTGGAAGGCTGGCGGACCTGTTCATCGTCGACGGAGGCGCATAGCATGAGGCCTGTGGCATGGTTAGCATTTGCAGTTCCGGGTAGGAGATTCGACGCTTACCATCCAGCCGTGATATTTGCGTTGAGCGAATCATGTTTATATGTGTCGTGAAAAGGTTTCAAAAAGGAGACAGCAGACGTTCACAAGACGGTCGTCGTTCGTCCAGGAAACCACGTGGCAGGAAATACGTCAGAGGTGCAGCTACCCAAAGGAATGCAGAGAAAATAGCATGTAGTTAAAATCTGCGTCGCTGCGTGCGTGGGGGTTAAAAAGGGGTATCTTTGTGCTTTGGAACGAGGATAGCTTGGGGGAATAAATGTGGTGGGAGATTTCGTCAATGTGTCTCCAAGGATCGTGGATTGGAGCTGCAAGGGGTGGTGATGATGTTAATTGGCAAGACAAGGCTGTCGATGCTGATCGTGGCGCGAGGGTAGGGCGTGTGGCTGTGCTGGAGCCTTGTGGGTGGTGGCTTTTGGAGATTGATGGAGACGTTGTCTGCAATGCGTATATAGTATGGGATGAATTACATGCTTTGTATAATTTTAATAGTTTTTCTCCAAGCATCAGTATTATGCGATCAAGAGATTTATTCGTTCCCTTTGCAGATGTGGGCAAGTGTATTTTTTCTTTGATTTTTGGTGTTTTTCATTATCTCATATCTCATCCTCTTCATCGTCAAAATCATCTTCCCTGCCCATCTCATAAAGAATCCGCCCACCCTCTCCCCACCAATATCCGTCTGCGCATCAAAGTACGGCAACACAATCCCTCCCTGTCCTTGCGCTGCTTCTCCGTCAACCCAAGATTGAACGTGCTCTCCGGCTCCTCCTCGCCCGCGCCGTCGGGTCCTGCGTCCGCAGGCGCCGCGAACATGGCGTGGTCGGACAGCATGAGGATCTTGCCCAGCGTGGGCCGCGCGGGCGTCCGCTCTGGACGTAGTAGGACGAATTTCTCGGAGACTGTGCGGCCGCTGCGTCGGCGCAGCTCCATCTCGATGACGACACCCCCGCGGTCTTGCTCTTTACTTTGGCCGGTTAAGCCGATGAGGACGCCTTCGCGATCCTCTTTGAGGCCCCATTCGGGTTCTACGATGCTTCGGTTGCGTGCCTTTTGTCGTTCGATTTCTTGTTGTAGACTTGATAGCCTTAGAATTGCCGTAGCGAGGTGACACAGCACCGTAAACGGGTGAGGCTCATATTCGTTAAATGTCTTTGGAAGGATCACCGGGACATCGGTATGGTAAACCCCACTATCGACACCACCGGGGTCAAAATGCTAGAAAGAAACGTCGCCAGCGACTGCGAAGCAGAGGAAGCCAGGACATTCAGCGAGTCCAGGATAATCACCACCCCTGTCACGCCATGAGTCAACGAGGCCGTCTCGAACAAATCAAGATGTGTGACTTACTTTGCGTTGGCTTCTCATTCCCGGGGTTGGTCTGAAGGCAGGACAATGGGCGAGCAGCTCTGCGCGCACCGTCTTGAGATCTTTGCCTGCGGCGCGGACGAGCACATCTGCGTCCTGCGGCTTCTTGAGAGTCGCAAACGAGAGGAACACGACCTTTGACTTTGCGATCTGGAAACTAGTCAGCATCTTCATGAAATCGAGCACGGGCATTTCTGTCATACATACCTTGGCTCTCGTGATGAATTCCGATACAACAGGCTGGCTGGGCTGCTCGAGGCTGTCGAGCAGCAGCGTCAGAGGGCTGGCCCCATCGCGGAGGTTCAGAAGTTTTTGGAGCAGGAGTAGGCTGTGAGACCGGGTGTGCGTGCTGTTGACCGGCGCCATCGCACAAGTGCAGTCGGTAGGATTCCTTCAAACTGCTCAGAAGTGCGTGCGCTTGGTCGTGAGATGAATGTGTAGAATATGAATAAGAACTTGCAATGCCGTGGGCGATGAATTCTTGAGTCGCAGTGGTAGAGATACTTGGACCCCACCTTGGTTGTGGAGGTTCGCAAGTATCTGTACCCAAAGCACCTAAATTTATCTTGCTTTACCGGATTTGCGAATAGCTCAGTATATCGTCATTCTCCAGTGTCCCAAGTTTAGAATTCCTAGTATTCGATTTAATCTTCATATTAACATTTTGTAGGTATTTGGTGATAATTTCATCTCTGAGGCCAGGGTGTGCTCTCACGTCTAGACTCTGACCCTGTCTTAATAACATAATTATAATAACAATAATAATGGATGAGCCAGAAGATGAGTTTATAGCATCGTGTATCTTCTTAAGCTGTTCTGTAACGCTTCATTTATAGCACGAGCAATAAAGCCACACAGGTTCTGCTATTGAAGTGCCTTTACTTCCAAGGCAAACATGTCAATTAATTAGCAGCAACGTACACCATGGTATCTGTATTTCATACTCATTTCGTCTCCTCTTGTCCTTGAGCATTGCTCTCCTCCTTCTCGACCTGTTCCTGAGCTGCAGGCACCGTAGGCCGTCGCGGCTTCAACTCCTCCGGCAGTTTCACCTCCCAGTCGTCCTCAAACTTCTTCACCAGATAGTCGTCAAACTCGCCCGTCTTGCGCCTCTCGTGCGCGGCCCACGCTTGCGCAAGCCACTCCGGGTCGTGTCGCCCTTCCGCGACATTCTCCGTGTAGGTGGCGCAGTCGTGGCGGAAGCTGTCATCATTGAGGAGCGTCTGGAAGTTGGGGCGGTAGCCGTCAGTCTGCGTTGCGATGATGTGCTCCTGGTCCGGGAAGAGGCCTAGGATCTCTGCCCTGTCGTTGGCATCGAGAACGTCCCATGCCATAGGGTTTGATAGAACGGTCTTTGGTGCTGGTTAGCTTTAGAAGAAGACATAGGTGCCGGGAAGACGAACTCGGAGATCGCATGTCGCGAGAGGAGACTTGGAGTCTATCATGATATTCTCGGCATTCCATTTAGCTTTCCTTGGTGTAGTCTTGACTGTCACTCTCTTCTTCTTTCGCTGGGCCATCTTCTTGCTATTGCGCTTCGTTTCTGGTTCAGCTTGTAACTGCTGCGATGCCGAGTCAGATGCGGTTGTAGGCTCGGTATCAGCTAGAGAGTTCGCTGCAATGGTCTCATCAGGCTGGGTATGTCCTGATGCTTGTGGTGACCCTTCGCGTGCTACCGTTGATTGCTCTGCCACTTCCATTTCGAACAACTGTCACCTGGCCGTTGATTTATGATTGGCAATTTGGCATCGAGAAGGCGGTCAGGCGGTGCCCAGAAAGCTCGTCATATTTACTGGATAAGCTATTAGGAGATGTGCTTCAGCATCATCTCAGTCCTTGCAGCGGCCGGCTGCGTTGGTTACAAGCCTTGAGATGTCAGTGGCCAATTCATCAAAGTGTAGGGTAGGCAATTGTGAAGGTGGTCCAGCACTACGGAGAAAACGCAAACAAGCCCGAGGGGCGATCCCCACCTTCGGTTCTCTCACCCGACCGATGGAAGCTGTTGATAGTCACTCGATGCTGGGACGGTAATATATGTATTCATATTGGAGTAAAATTTCCTTTGTAGCGTACAATTATTTACAGGTACTTTTCTACCCAATTAACCAGAAAAAATACAAAATAAAAATAAAGCTGCACCATGCATGGCAGCAGCACGGCACCAACACATCCCCTGCTTACACGCTCCCTCAAACGGCCTTCAGCCGGATCGTGGATCGTGAGGAGCTCCCCACCATGACCGCTGAGCTACCCTCATCGTCACTCACTTGCCGGCGGATAAAGGAGCCTCCCCACTCTGGGCGAGACGGAGTGTCATTAAGACGGGAAACTAGAGCTCGGAGTAACGGCTGCGGGAGCTGGCGTTGCCATGGGTCGGGAACATGGCGCCGATGCCTTGTTTCTCTTATTAAAGACCCGGCCACGCCCCACGCTCAACGACGCATCATCTTGAAAGACTTCCAAGTTTATTGCTCCCCGTACTAGTGACTGAACGTCTCGCCAACCGTCAGAATGGGCTTGACTCTCGGCTACAACGATGTTCACCCCTTTGCCAAGGTCGACCTGAAAGACCGGGCCTCCGTCCAGGAGCTGCTCCGAACCCTTCTTGACCCTCTGGAGCCCTTCTTCTCGCCCCAAAAGGCCCGTGTTAAATGCCCAGGTGCAACGGCCGTGCGATTCGACCAGGCCGCCTCCGAGGTTGAGGGCATCTGCCGTCCACTATGGGGTCTTGCTTGTCTCCTTGCCGGCAATGGCGAGTATCGAGGCACTGAGTGGTGGATCCAGGGTATCAAGTCTGGTACCGACCCTGAGAACCCTGAGTACTGGGGCTACCCGAGAGACAACGATCAGAGAATGGTGGAAATGTGTCCGCTGGGTAAGTTTCTTAATTACAGGCTCGGCCTAGACTTATAGGGCGTTTTGTTAATATGGCACAGGCTACGCTCTTGCCGTGGCTCCAGTAATTTGGGAGAATCTATCAGAAAAGGAACGCGAGAACGTCGAAAATTGGCTGGGAAACTCGATCAACGAGAAAAAGTCAGGCACAACACCTTCTCAACGCTATGACGACAAAGTGCTAACAAAAGCACAGCATGCCCAACACTAACTGGCTGTGGTTCCGAGTGTTTGCCAACCTGGGCCTCAAGAAAAACGGTGGCAAGTACTCTCAGGAGCGGCTCGAAAGCGACATTGAGCACCTGAACACATTCTACCGCGGAGATGGCTGGTCAAACGACGGCCCGGAGGGCATTCACCGTAAGCTGCATGCCATTTACTCCCGACTTTATGACTGACATGTCAAGAAATGGACTATTACTCGTCCAGCTTTGCTATTCAGTTCCTCCAGCTGCTCTACGCCAAGCTGGCTGGCGATGAAGACCCCGAACGCGCCGCCGAATTCAAGAAGAGAGCTCAGCTTGTGGCCCTAGACCTTATCCACTACTACGACAACGAAGGTAGGGCCATCCCATACGGCCGCAGTGTAGGCTACCGCTTCGCCATGGTCTCCTTCTGGGGTGCTCTGGCGTATGCCGATGTCGAGCTGCCGGCGCCTCTGACTTGGGGTATGGTGAAGGGTGTAGTGCTTCGACATTTGCGGTGGTGGCAGACCCAAAACGACATGTGGACGTCGAGTGGCACCCTTTCGCTCGGATACTCGTATCCGAACATGTATGTGAGTACAGTCCTGTGTCCATCTTCCTGAATATTGCTAAGTGAATGCAGATGACGGAGAACTATAATAGTCCCGGAAGTCCTGTAAGTGAATATCTAGCCTGGAAAATGTCATTGTGGCTATTCTGATACCCCTTAGTACTGGGCTTGCCTTGCATTTATTTGCCTTGCCGTCCCTGAGGATCACCCCTTCTGGACCTCTGAGGAAGAGCTGCCTGGTGATGCGATACCGAAGATCAAGGCCCTCAAACACCCCGGGCATATCATGAGGTAAGTTGTCGGCCGCCCGTGCATCATATTCGTTCTAATAGCAGCCAGCTACCTTGGTGGTCACTGCATGCTGCTGTCGTCGGGCCAAGCCTGCAGCTACCCAATGAAGGGAACTCATGCCAAGTACGGAGGTTTGGCGTACAGCAGCGCGTACGGATACTCAGTCCCCCGGACTGTTCTCCCTGGAGCAATATGCGCTCGCCTCGCAATTGGGTTTGTCGGATGACGGAGGCGAGTACTGGAAGACCAGGAGAGTATCGGAGTATGCGGCGATCGAATACCACGACGAAAAACCAGTCCTTGTATCAGTTTGGAAGCCGTTCCCAGATGTCAAGATTAAGACCATCCTAGTGCCACCGGAGGAGGCGACGCCGAACTGGCATATTCGAGCTCATCGTATCGAAAGTGGCCGAGAGGTCATGACGGCGGACGGATCGTTTGCAATCTGCAATGTTAGTTCGGAGCACGGACGTTACTTAGATCTATACGACGAGGAAAAGTGCGAGGGCACTTCGCCCAAGATCATTGGCAACTACGACCTCTACACACCAGCCGGCTGGTCTTCCGGTACCGAGGGTGCTTTTGCAGTATCGAAGGGTGCGGTGGGCATCAAGGCGCTAGAGGCCGAGAGCCAGCGAAAGGCTATGCTGGTCAACGCAGATCCTAACTCGAACCTGGTCGAAAGTCGGACAACAATCCCGACGCTGCAGCACACTATTAAGAAGGGTGAGACGGTGTGGTATGTGACAGGCATTTATGCCAAGCCTTCAGGCGAGGGTGTTTCGAAGCAGAGCTACCTGGAGGGGTGGAGCGCACTGCCTGGGCTGCCATCCTGGCTGAAGACCGAGATTGGCGTGTAAGTGGTGATTTTTAGCTCAAACTTGATCGATGTATTATTCAATTCACGTGGCGATGGCATCGTGGCCGGGCATGGGCTGCACGAGATCAACACCGCGCCTGCATGACACTAGTGAACAGGAGCTGGAATTGTAGCTGACAGCCTCAACCATCTCTTGATCTGAGACCAAAAAGGCAAGAAGCTGTTTACCTCCAATCGTGGAATTGTAATGTGAATGGACGTGCATGCCGGGCTATTTCGGGTCAGAAATTCCGCTGACCCGCATGCAGGCCTTCCGTCGACTAGTGATTCGTGGTTCTGATATCTTCCACCAGTGAGAAAGGACCATAGCCCACCTCATAGAGGACCGGTCACCGTCCGTGACCAGGGCGTTGATAACTGCTAGGACAACACCAAATTACGGGCTGAGTTAAACCATGAACTTGCTCAGCCCTGTGCTTGCACTCAGGTGAGTTTGACGAGGGCAAGCCATCCATCTAGGATATTGCGGCACGTTGCAAGGTTGAGGTGTGTGCGTTGGTGCGTGTTCATGCAGCTCTAAGGTGATGTAAACGAGGTTTGTGCAGGGCCCTGCACCCACGCTGCACCTAGCTGGCGCACATGCAGTCTAGGAATGCACATTTATCGGCCCAATGCCATCCAGCCCGGCAATTTGCTTTGAAAAGACTGTTTTAGCAACGTAACAGAGTTGGTAGCCAATCTTTTGACACGGAGATGTTTTGCACGACAATCAACACCCTGGCCAACCCAAGCCAGATCTCGTGTAGTTAGCTGATGGAGCAACTCTATTCGAAGCATTCGCCCCACAATGCCCCGAACTGATTGTCTAAAGGTAGCCGGGGTGGTAATGGGCCGCCGAGATTGGCCAGGAAGTTGGCGACTGGAGAGCGGGAGGGCTAATCTGGGTCCGGCTCATTTTCCCATGGGCAAATAAGGTCTGCTGGGGCATTTAGCCGTGCCAAGTGCCAGTATCTGTGGTTAGCATATGGAGACCTCTCGGTTGAAAGGACGCACGAGGAATTGAGGCATTGCCCACGAGTTAGGAACGATATCTCGAGTCAATGACTTCAGCCGTGGATGGGAATCGAATCCTTAGTTGATTTGTCGCTGACACGAGATCGCATTACTGTTCTTGGCGCCATACAGTCGAGTGACCATAGCTTGACCAAGCCTTACTCACACCCCTTGGAAGAAGGTTCATGAAGGCTAGGCGCGCCATGATTCGCGGAAAAGGTTCCTCCGTCGAACCAGAAGAAGCTTTCCTCCCATGAACAACCAGCAGAGTCGGACTAACGCCTAACGCCGTGCCAAGAGTTGGGACGCCGGCATGCAATGCTTAGCTTTGGCTTCACGCAGTGGCTCCGTTTTCTCCAGAATTCGTTTTTATATCGACGGGCTTGAGTAGTATGCTTAATGTAAGCTTGTTGCAGCCCTGTCTTCGCATCAGAAGGTGAGATATGCCAAGACGCACGGCCAGACAACCGTGGCTTCTGAACCGTTGGATTAATTCCTTCCGGAGCTTCGACAACGTCTTGGGTTGGGGCCATGGCCCAGCGCGGATGAATCAGGCCGAAGGGATACTTCAACCTGCTGCGTGGGGAGTACCAAGATGAGGAATCTAGACCCCGGTGAGCCTGCGTAAGCGCGACCGTCGCGCGGGCACCTGATTGTCGTGCCAGGCGGCTCGACGCTAGAGTGTCCCAGAGATCTGGGTAGACTCGCTCGTGACAGACGCAACGCTGTTGACGTTGACGCTGACGCCCGAGGTACAGCAACAGGAAGGCCAGGATAGGGCAAGCCAGCACACGGCTCGCTTAGGGTGCAAGCGGCTGGCGGTGGTGCAATCTCGAAAGCACGGCTGCTTGCCGTTACAGTGTGGAGTTTGTAAGACGTAGAACATGGGGTCGGATGCGGAGAGGCTGGGGTAAAATTGGGCTTGTCTGGGGATTTTGGTCCACCGAGGAGGAATGGAGGGAGGAGGTTGATAGAGGTTTCCCCTTACCTAAGCCACGACAAGTACGTTTCAATAACCAATCTTCTTCTACTTGCTTCCCAACCTGCGGTTTTATTCCACCAGCAATGCTGCGCTCGGTTGAAGGCGATGATCCTGCCACTCTACGGCGAGCCCACTCGTTATCGAAAAGGGCCGGACACTTTGTCCAGCCAGCGCTGATGCTCGAGAGGGAGAGGAGGAGGGAGGGAGTGAGGTGGAGTCGTGGGTGTGGCCCATGCAGATGCAATGCTTGGTGGAGTTGGATGGCCCGGGAACCGAAGCCAATGAACGGTCCAGGCCTTGGCCTGCTGCTCCTCCATGATTCGTTTGCACACCCTCATGTTCCCCATTTCTCTCCATCGACGCACCCTGGCACAGACTTGGCCCTACTGTGCCAGTCTGGGGCCGGTCGACTCCTCAGATGACCAGGCCCGTCGACGAGATACATATCAGGGTAAATATCCTCGCTCCTTACCATGGCCTTCCTCTCCCCATCTCTCTCCTCTTCTTCCTCATCCTCATTCGTGGTGCAGGAACGTTTTCTTTTCTCCTTGATACCCCGTTCTCGTTTTTAGCGAGCATCCTGGGAGAAGAAGACATTGGTCAAGT
Source organism: Albifimbria verrucaria (assembly GCA_020081605.1). Lineage (NCBI taxonomy): Eukaryota > Fungi > Ascomycota > Sordariomycetes > Hypocreales > Stachybotryaceae > Albifimbria > Albifimbria verrucaria. Next base: position 3,026,878 of record JAHREC010000062.1, read on the forward strand.
CCAATCTCAACCCTTTAGGAAGAAGATCCGTCACGACAGTTGCCCACAATGGCCGTGCTCAAGTCCTTTTTCCGCGCCACCGTGCGCAACGATGCCATGAGGACTGACCCTGATGAGGTCTACAACTGGAGAGTCCTGGCTCTCGTCCTGTCGGCCTGTTTCGGTGGTATGCTTTTCGGTTGGGAGACCGGTGCCATTGGTGGTGTCCTTGCCATGGAACCCGTCCAGGAGCGCTATGGTTACGCCAAATGGAGCACGTCTGCAAAGAGCACCCAGGATCAAAACATCGTCTCAACCCTCCAGGCGGGTTGTTTCCTCGCCTGTTTCATCACCGGTTGGGCCGCCGATAGATTCGGTCGCCGTCTCTGTCTTATCACTGTCGGTTTCCTGGCTCTTGTCGGTGTCATTTTCCAGGCCGCCTCCGCCCACAACGGTAGCTTGCCCGTCATGTTTGTCGGCCGATTCATTTGCGGTCTCGGTGTCGGTGCTGCCTCTACCCTGACTCCTCTACGTTTCCGAATGTGCTCCTCGTGCCATCCGTGGTGGTCTAACTGGTAAGTTTCACTACAGGAATGTGTTGAATTACGAAAAGTTCTGACCGTAGTCCACAGCCATCTACCAACTCTTTATTGTCGTTGGTATCATGATTGCCTTCTGGTGCGTCTTCTTCAGCTCTCCGTCCCTAGTCCCCGCTAATATGTCCCTAGGATCAACTACGGATGCCTCCTGCACGTCAAGGGCGACGCCCTCTTCATCATTCCCTTGACTCTCCAGGGTCTCCCGCCGTGTAAGCCACAACCCCGATACGGAAATCAACACGAACCAATTACTGATGAGCATGAAAATAGATTCCTGATTGCCGGCATGTTGGTCTCTCCCGAGAGTCCCCGTTGGTGTGCCAAGCAAGACGACTGGGAGCGTGCCACCGCCATCTTGAGCAGGATGCGAGGGTCAGTCAATCCATTATCCACAACGACACGCATAGAATAAATCACTAACAGGTATTTAGCCTGCCCGCCGAGCACGAGTTCGTTGCCAACGAGATCCGCGAAATGTCTGAGCAGTTGACTCTCGAGAGACGCCTTGTTGGTGACGCCACCACCAAGGTCCTCCTCAAGGAGATGTGGACCATTCCCGGAAACCGAAAGCGTGCCATCATGACTGTCACTCTCATGATCTGCCAGCAGATGACTGGTACCAACGCTATTGTACGTCTTTTGTATAAACATCTGATCATGAATATTCTAACAAACTTGCCACAGAACTACTATGCTCCCCAGATCTTCAAGAACCTTGGAATGACCGGCACCACTGCCTCTCTCTTCGCTACCGGTGTCTACGGTGTCGTCAAGACGGCCGGTATCCTCGTTTTCCTCATTTTCGTCGCCGATTCCCTCGGTCGCCGCCGCAGTCTGCTGTGGACCAGTGCCGCCCAGGCTATCGTCATGTACATCGTCGGTATCTACGGTCGTGTCCAGCCCCAATCAAGGGCGAGCCTGTCACCGCCTTCGGTTATGTCGCCATCACCTGCATCTACCTCTGGGCTGCGTAAGTGCCACACTGACCCGTTTATGAAGAACCAGCGGCTGACAATGCAAACAGAGCCTTCCAGTTCGGTTGGGGCCCATGCTGCTGGATTCTCGTGTCTGAGATCCCCACCGCTCGTCTGCGTGCCATGAACGTCGCTCTTGGCGCTGCCACTCAGTGGCTCTTCAACTTCATCATTGCCCGAAGTAAGCCCCACTTAAACCTCAATGATGCCACGTGCTAACCGCGACAACAGCTGTGCTCACCATGCAGAACACCATGGGCAAGGCCGGTTACGGCATGTTCTTCATGTTCGCCAGCTTCGACGTCCTCATGGGCATCTACGTGTACTTCATCGTGCCCGAGACCAAGGGTCTCAGCTTGGAGAAGATGGACGAGCTCTTCGGTGTGACGGAGATGATCAAGCGCGTTGATGATGAAAACGAGGGCGAGCTTGGCCGCCCCACCAGCATCCGCGAGGAGCACGCCGACATCAAGAAATAATGGGCTCACCCTGTCGGATAATTATTGACGAACTTGTTTTAAAGGCGACGTGATGCGACTGTTATTTACGGCGGCGGTGGCATGGCATCTCCATAGAGGATGCAGGGGTACCGTAGACGGGTACCGCGGTTGTGAAGAAAGCCATATACTACTGCATTACTACAGTGGGATGACATGGGAAGAAAGTGGAGAGGAGAGGGGCTCGATTAGATGACATTTGATATCCGATGCGAATGAGAACGCACAATGACCTAACCATCCGATGCTATGTGGTGACTCGCCTTGGGGCGCCCAGCCCAACCCAGTAGACACGGAGTGCTCTCCGTCCCGTCGTGACCATGATGAGACGTGAGACGGAGCCCCTGGTTTTTATGCGAAGTGATGGAATCCCGCTTGCTACTGCCGTCTGCTGGACGGTTATGCGCAACGGTCCAATGGGTGCTGGTCGAGGGCGGGGTTAGTCCCCTCCCACCCCTGGTCTAGCACGTTCCAACGGCGCCGTGATATCCACCCTTAATTGTCCGAGGTGTAGAAATGCCGGACCACGCCCAAAGTGGCATCCCGGGGCCTGGAAGGGAAGAGAAGGGGGCAGAAGGGAAAAGATATACCGCTTGCCAGCCCAGCCCAGCCCAGCCGAGCATCGCACACAAGACAAGATCAGACAAGACCAGACACAATACAAGCCCCATCTTCGGTGCGCGACGAGCCCCCAGGCGCAGACCCAGACACAGACCCAGCCGGAGAGGGAGGGGCCCTGGGCCTTTCCCAAACCAGCGACGGCCCTCTGCGCAAAACAAGTCGAGCCTGACCCAAACCCAGACATGGAGTACCACTGGGGCGGTTTCATTGCTGGGTTTGGAAGGAGTTCGTCCCAGGTGCGGTGCAGGAAGGGGCACAACACGCCGGCGCGAGCCCAGCCCACCCCACACCACTAAGGTAAGACGGGCTACCCCGGACTCGCGGGAGCTCTGGTTCATGTGCACACGTTGTGGTCATAAGAAAGAGCGAGATGGCCCGGCACGCTGCCTGGGCGAAGAGCCTCTCCTCTCTTTTTCCCATCTTTTGTCGAGAGACGGCGAGAGAGGCAGACGACACGAGGTGTGAGTTGCGAGTGCTCTCGAGGAGCGCTTCCCTTCCCACCGCTGCTCCTGGACTTACACCATCAGTCGCATACACAGACACACACACCATCTCGCCTTGGTGGCACAAGGCTTCGACGCTTGACACTAAGCTTAACTTGCTCGGTAGTTGGAGGTTAGGGCGCTCTCACTCGTCCACTCAAGAACCAACGTTCTCAAGCGTCACCCTGACAGAGCGTCAGATTGGCGATCCTGTTGTCGGGCTCTCCGGCCGTCCCGGCATCGCATTTGCACAAATACGCAGTAGTAGTTGGTCGCGGCGGCACCGGGTGTGGTCGCACGCGCGGCGCTTGCGAAAAGCGTCTTACAAGCCAAGTCCGTCCTCAGGCCGACTTACAGCCAAGGACAAGCCGCAGCCGGCAGCAGCATGTCCAAGGCGGCCGCATCTGCGCAGGCCTTGGAACCGGTCGCTTCTGGCGTGGGCACAGGCGCTGGCGCTGGCACTGGACGGCATGGGCAGCAGAGCGTGCATTCCCACGGCCCGTTACCCGCCTGTTCGTTTCGTAAGTTGCGGTTTCTATATATCGCCAGAGGGAAGAGTTGTGTTGGTTGAAGACTTGAATGTCTTGTTACTTTCTTTGCCCATTTATGAACTCTTTTTGTTTTATTTTATTTTTCACTTTTCTCATTTCACCCTCTTTTTTTTTGTTCTTAACTCACAGCACAATTGGGTTCTGCTTGCATTCAGGGTGACTCTGTTGAGTTCACTTTGCCAAACAGCCGGGCGGGGCGGCGTCTTTCAACCGGCGCCAACCAAACCACCTCAAGCTGAACCGCATCACGTAACCGACGCCGGTTTCGTTCAATCTCATTGTTTACGTTTCCTGGCCATGAGATATTTTTGACGGGCATCTCATGTCGACTCCTTGCTTTTTCGAACCTGCTTGCCTGGCTATTCGACAGATTCCTGCTCTCTCACATTTACCCGAGCGGAATCGTCTCCTTATTCCCGCCTTGTGTACACCCCTCCCGTCTATTCAATCCGTGCTTTTTATACTTCGCTTTTCCCTCTTGCACCGTCTTCAATCTTCACAATCGTCCCAGGAGACGTCATCATGTGCATCCATGGCTGACCCGGTCTCTCCAACAGCCACCCACAACTCGCCTCGCACATGGCTCCTGACTGCCGCCCTGTCGCCGTTGGCCGTGCGGCTCATCCGTCAGCTGCTGGCCCACGGCGACTACGTTGTCGCGTGCTTGCCGCCCCATGAGATTGAGCATCCGGACCGGAGCGCCGAGTTCCGCGAGCTGATCAACGAGTGCAAGAGCAACCGCAAGGACCGCGAGGGCTGGAAGGACAGGATCCGTGGCATCCGCTGCGATGGCCGCGGCATGAGCAGCTGCGGCTCCGCCGTGGCCGAGGCCATTCAGGTGTTCGGCCGTATCGATATTTTGCTGTGTTGTAAATCAGAAGGTGAGTCAGTTCCATCGGGGCCTCCTTTTGCCAAGGCCGGCCCTAGGCGAGAATTCTGCAGTCTTTGCAAACGGGGCGACGCTGACAACCCTATTCAAATGACGCAGCCGTTGTTGGAACCGTGGAAGAGCTCTCAACCAACCCAATCACCCAGAATCTCGTTCGTGATCAGTTCGAGACCATATTCTTCTCCCATGTCAATTTCATAAAGGCCACGCTGCCCCATTTCAGGGAGCAGCACACCGGCCACATCATCGTCCTGACCAGCATTGGCGGGCATATCGGAACGCCGGGCATGTCCATGTACACGGCCGCAACCTGGGCTCTCGAAGGATTTTGCGACTCTCTCGCCTACGAGATTGCACCATTTAACATCAAAGTCACGATTGTGCAGCCGAATAAGGAGATACAGTCGCTCACGAACCGCATCATCTTTGCGCCTCAGATTCCTGCTTATGCCCATAGTTTCAACCCCGCCCCTAGCGTCCGCGAAATGCTCAAGAATGTGCTGGACACGAACCCAGACACGGCGGTCCCGTCCCTCCCGAGTCTGTCCAGTCGCCCATGTCACCCGACAGCCCGGAGGGTATTGAGCCGGAGCCGGGCCGCGGCGAGATTTTGCATCGTTACCCAAAGCTGCCACCAGGTGCAGCCGACAGGCTGGTTATGGAGACGGTGCACGCACTGACGGCCATTGGCGGTCACGAGAACCCACCGTCACGGCACATCGTGGGCGCAGAGGGTGCTAACGCCGTCAAGGAAAAGTTGAGAACAGTTACGGAAGAATTGGAAGACTTCGTGGAGTCAAGTCTAGCGGTAGATATTTTTGACAGCGAGCTAATGGACGAAGCAAGGGAGGGAGGGCAGCAGGAGGATCACCACGAGGGATGGCAGAGGGGGCGAGCCAGGCCCGGCATCGTAATGGCAGTAAGAAAATGCTATACTGCTGAGGCGAGGCAGATAGAGGTAATGACTATCACGGGCATGGTTTACTCTCTGTCTGGCACATGCAGAGTATCCATGCCGGAGTGAACGCTTGGATGATGGTAATTGAGGATACTGGCCCTGTCGGCTTGAATGGGCGAGTTAGGTTATCATAGAGCTTCATGGCTGGGAAGCAAATAATCATTTGATGGTCTATATGAGGAATTGCATGGTGGATAATAAAGTCTGGAAAGTGGAAATGCTATGAAGATCAATGGCTTGTTGCAAGAGTGAGCAGTGAATAGTGTATTCTTTTGGGAGAAGATGAGACTCTCACATTATGCCAATTTGCATTAAACCCATTGTTTTCTTTTTCTTTTTCTTTTCTTTGCTTTTTGTCCTTTTTGATCTGTTGATTGAAAAGTTTATCTATTTTTCTTTTTCCTTTCCTTTTCTTTTTTCTTCTAGTCTTTTTCTTCCTTATATGAAGAAGCAATATTCTCATCGTCGAAGTTATCTGGCTTACAGCACCCACCCTCAATGAGCTTAGCACGAGGATCCCTGAGTCGGCACGTAAAAAGTCGAGCCGAGCGCTGAGCTCAGCTCTCGCCGTTTCAGGGTACGTACCTGGAGGTGCCGAGCTGCGCCATGCGACATCAGGGCTGGGTCCATCCAGGGTGTTCCTTCTGTACAGGTACAGCCTGCATGCGACAGCTTGTCTCGACACCGACAAAATCGCTGCGTGCCCTTCACCAGCGCCAACACCAAAGTCCCCAACGCGACAACAGACCAGCTGCCCTGGTGCATGCGCTCGTGTCTTCCTTACACTTGAGATCCTTCTACAACTCTTCAAAAGGCGGTCCGACCCCTGGACATGTCTTAAATCCCCTCGAACCCCAGAACAATGTCCAGGGAAAGACGGTGCTATCATGAGCTTGGATCCGCTGCTCCCCATCGCTCCGGCGAGGGTCAAGGCACTTTGCTGCCTCTTGGGCCCATTAAGGCAGATCGGTTCACCCATTTTGTCGACAGACTTCACACTGAACATGTCGTCCACCTCCGCGACATCACCGCCGATGGGCGGCCGAATAGGAGTAAGCACCTACAGCTCATGCCCGGTCTGTTTGCGAACAAGACAATGCTGACCCCAATTGCAAAGATACCTTCTCTCCATTGGCCTTCCCGACGGCGCTATCCTATACGATCTCGTTACTCACTTCCCGCCGCCCTCACACCTCGCCCTCGCGCCATTCGATCTATACCGAGAGCCCCTAGCCGTGGTGGCCTTGGCCGACGGCAAGGAGCTCTATGACCCAGCGTTCAGCAAGAGGCATTCTGCCAACGGAATGGCCCGCACTGCCGTCGAAAATAACATCCGAGCCCTCTACCAAGAGTTGGAAGACCTGCGGGACATGTACCCTAAAGCCTTGGTCCACCGAGTGCTCATCTTCGACTACACAGCCCCAGCCGATGCGGAGTTGCCCATCCCTGAAGGCATTGCTGTGATACCGCCGCTGGAGGAATGCAAGAGAACGACGATGAAGACTGTAATGTGCGACATGTCCTCCTTACTACTGGCCGAAATGACCACACTTGCGCGATCCTTTGAGGGAATGTCTACGATAGAGTCACCGGGGCACTATACAGTCGCACGACTTGCTTCTGCTGATGAGGAGGATGCTGCCAAAAGAATGTATCGTCGAAACTCACAGTTTGCCGCGCCGACCGGACGTTCGAACTCGGCTGGCGGTATCATGGAAAAGAGCCAGGCTCGTATGTCTATGCCTCCCGTAGCCTCCCGACCACCGATAGGCTCCAGTAGCTCTACACCTGCACGTCCATCGACCCCAGTTAAGAGCGGCCTGTCCAATCCTCCAATTGGAGCCGAAGACGTACGAAACGGCGCAGGTAGCGAGCCATCAACCCCTGAACGAAGGCCCTCTGTGCCTGAACCCTCGAACTGTCTCGAGAAGAAACACGCGACCGAGTACCTGTGCAAGGCTTTGGGACTGGAGGTGCGAATGACCGATGGCGTCTCAAAGGCAAGAGCCGGGTTGCTGTCGTGGTTGGGTCTATGTATCTTCAGGCAGGCCGATGGAACGACTCGCTGCGAGAGCTAAACGAGGCCGCCACCGCATCCAGATCGTTGAACGATCACATTTGGCATGGCAAGGCTCTGGAACTGATCGTTCTCAACATGTTCCTTCTTGGTTGGTCCAAGATAGACTTCCAGATCCCGGCAGTCTGTTTCCCTGTTGAGGAGCGCCCTGGTAGCGCATCGTCGAAGAACGAGCCGGAGCTGGTTGATTCGACCCAGCCTAGATGTCTTGCAAGTCTGCAAAAGATCTTACCAGGACTGCTGGACCGAATAATGGGATTGTACTCTAGGGTTTCGGCCGAGAACCTCCCGCCTCTGCCTCTTTCCGAGACGACAGTTCGCTTCTGCAAGATCCTCGCTGCGATGCATATCTGTAATGGAAAGCTCAACTACGAGGCCCTCGATATAATCATTACTGGCAACATGCCTGCAAAGCAACTGACTACGTCCCCGCGCCACATGATCACGCCTTCGAGACAGCAAATCGTATATACTCTCTTTAGAGCGTTTCCATCAACACGGACAGAGTTGCTTACGAATCTTGACCGAGTCTCTATTCTTAGTGGCATTGCCTCAGTACTTGGCCCTCTTGGGTTCCATCGTAAGAAGGCCATGGTCATGCGCGAACTGGTTTCAGTTCTGATCGGCGGTTTGGTTGAAGCACGAACGCGTGGCGCCGCCGATGCTGGCATTCACCCAGCTGCGGGCTTGCTCTCTGCTCTTCCTGGGACTGAGCAAAGTAACGGCGCAGTTGCTCTTGATCTTAGCGAGGCAGACATAGAAGAGGGCATTGAGGCTTTCTTGGGACTTCTTTGCAGATCCTACGGCGTAGTAGGCTTTGACATGGCTAAAAAGGAGCCACGTCTGGCTCTGACAGTACAGATGATTCTAACGAGGCTGTGATTGCTCGAATCAACGCGCAGTCAGCGGCACGATTCTTCGGCTTTCCTGACATTAAACTTAATATTCTCCGAGCATGCATCAACTTTTCTGAGGCGCTACCAGATTTTCATGGTGTTTTGAAGTACTCGAGTGACTTGCTTCGCACTGCAGGATCCGGGATTGTCCCTGGGCCAAGACGGGAAGACGCTTCTCCCAAGATTAGCAAGGACGAACAAATTCGTCAAGAGACTAACATCTCTCGTACATCAGTGCTCGTTCAGCGCTTATCACTTTCGCATTTGACTGCAGAGTATTGGGACGAATTCTTAGTTCGAGGCCTCAAGTTCGAGCCTTTGCCTAGGTCACGGACGCCTATTGCTCATGCTCCGAGTGCATTGCCTGGAGCATCGGCTGATCGATCATCACAGGGCGTGAACCCCTTTATCTACAATCCCTTCCTCAAGAAGCCTGATGAAGCAGCAGCCGATAGCTCACTGGTAGCCGATGAAGTAGCGAGCTTTCATATTACGCTACAGAACACTTACGAAGTGGAGGTCGATATCGAGAGCATCAAACTGCATACTGAGGGTGTCGAGTTTGAGCCAATTCCTGAAACTGTAGTGCTGGGCCCGTACCGCACGCAACTGTTACGACTTAAGGGCCGACCTAAGGCGGCTGGTTCACTCAAAGTTACCGGTGCATCAGTGAAGGTCCGCGGCTGCAGGGAGAGACGTTTCCCAGTGTTCCCGAAGCCCTGGTCACCGACACGAAATGAGAAAGTCAAGAACGTTGGCATGGCTTCTCTAGACGAAAGCCTGAGTGTGGCTGGAGTTGGCATGATTCAACCTGAAATCCACACTCTAAGTCTGAATGTGATAGAAGCACAGCCTCTAGTTATTGTCAAGTCAACAACCCTCCCCAATCCTCGGTTATGATCCTGGAGGGAGAGAAACAAGCCTTCTCGGTGACATTACAGAACCTGTCTTCGACACCCGTGGATTTATTGCTATTCTCTTTCAAAGACTCCACACAAGAGCCTCTTCAAGCTGCGCTCAACAACCGCGATGCAACTCCGGCCGAGTTGCATGAATACGAATACATTCTCACGAAGCGCCCAGCCCTACGCCTTGTGAAGAAGAATGATCGCCTGGATATTGCGCCTGGTGGTGAGGCTACTTTTGAGTTCGAGATCCTGGGTAAGCCAGGCCTTACAAATGCCACAATCCAAGTCGATTATACGCACTTGGGCATGCCTCGCAGCGAGGTTACAGAGCAGTTCCATACCCGGCAGGTTTCTGTAGACTTGACTGTGACCGTCAACGCCGGAATGGAGTTGATGCGAATGGAAGCCTTGCCGGTGTTAGGGCAAATACCGCAGCCTTTACTCAATCGTTTGCATTCCAAATCGAATGCCGGACAGGCCGATGAATATTGCTTGTTGCTGATGGATATGCGCAACGCATGGCCAAGTCAGATGAGCATCCGTCTGGAGGAGATGACGGCATGGCTGTGGAGGAAGACATCTTACCCGGAAACACAAGTCGGGTCATATTGCCCGTGAAGAGAATCTACTTGGAAGACCCTCACGCATCCATACCTAGCCTGCTACCATCGCAGAAGCGTCAGTTTGTCGTGAGCACAAGCAAAATATCACCAGAAATGGAGCGACGCAACCGAGAGGCCTTTTGGTATCGAGAAGAACTGCTCGAACGCATCACAGCGACGTGGCGTACCACCTCGGTGCCAAAACGTGTTGGTGAGGTTGAACTAAGAACTCTTAGGGTCACACCTCGCATGATCGAGGCAGTCAAGGTGGACGAAGTGGGCATTGCCATTCATATTGGTGAAGGCAGCGCGGATCCTGCCCAAAAGGGCAACACAGCATATGTGGATGAGTTTACACAGTTGACAGTGCAGGTTACCAACAGGACGACTCGCCCTATCCTGCCACTAGTCAGGTTGATGCCCTCTCTATGCCATCGCCCATCGAACGTGGCCCTGGACTACACGCGCAAGCTTTCGTGGAATGGCACACTGCAGCAGCTATTACCCAAGTTGGAAGGTGGCGGTAGCACGGAGTTCAAGATTGGCATGACAGCATTGTGCAGGGGTGAATTCGAGGTGACGGCGACGGTGGAAGAGATACGGGTATGGGAGGAGCCGAAACGCGATGAGGAGACGCAAGAGGGACGACCTCGGTCGAATACACAGACGATGCTGGAGGCGGCGCTTGGAGTCAAGGAGCGTAGAATGTGGCATTCGAGACAGCCGTACATACTGTCTGTAAGAGATAGAGAATGATGGGGGTTGCATGGATGGAGCATTGTCAATGGAGGCAAGCGTGTAGATCTGCAAGCCACTTAGCTACCTTATCTATCAGCCCAGCATTAATGAACGGAACGAAGCGAAGCGAAGCGAAGCAAAGCATTGATACAGAGCGTCCCAGGCAAGGCTAGTTGTTTGTTATCTTTGACATGGATGATTGTGGCTCGGAGCCGAAGATGTAGATGCATTATCGCGGAGTGACAGCGTGAGTACGGTCTACGTCACAGGGTTACGCAGGGTTATGCCACCTCCCGAGGGACTGGATTTACCTGCAAGAGGATGAGGTGCAGGTTGCAGATGGCTGAGGAGAGGCGCTGTGATACGCCAGAGGGCCGAATTAGTCCGAATGGAGAGGCCCGGAGTTGGCGACGTTCTGGACTCGAGTCTTGGTTGGATGGCTTAGCTAAGGAGCGGCGCCGAACCCGCCGACCCGGAACCGGCTGTCGACGGTAAATCCCGGCATCGGATTCTTTTTCTCTTATCTCGCGCAATCGCCCTTGCACTACTACATGTACATGTAGATACCCACCTACCCACCCTGGACAGCAACTGACAATTGCTTCTTCCCACGCCCTACGCTTCTTTGTGAGGATGGCCATTGCAGCAGAGAGCCGCTCGTCCAATGCTTCGGTGGAAAGAGATCGCAATGGGGCGTCCAGGGCCCGTCAGAGCGATCTGAACGGCGCCACCGCAGACTCCACGCCCCGAGACGGCGGGTCGCCACCCCAGATCTTGTTCCTGGATGCCTACGATTCCTTCACCAACAATATCGTTTCGCTCCTGCACAAGGTCCTCGGGCAGGATGTCGTCGTCTACGTTCTGCACATAGACCTGAAGACCCTCGCTTCCGATCCCACGCCTGACTGGACTCTGGAGCAGTTTGGCCTGCGCCTGCGCTCGTTTGACGCCGTGGTGTGCGGCCCGGGGCCCGGCTCCCCTTGAACCCCGCCGACGTCGGTGTTTTTCAGCGGATATGGAATCTTGCGGATGACCAGATGGTGCCCGTTTTGGGCATTTGTCTGGGCTTTCAGAGCCTGGTACAGCATTTCGGTGGAAGGATTCGGAAGCTGCACCGGGGTCTGCACGGCATGATAAGGCAGATCGAGCACTTGGGACGTGTGGATGGCGACATCTTCACTGGTGTGCCTCCGTTTAAGGCAACGCTCTATCACAGCCTGTGCGCAGACATCGGCCAGGACGACATCCCCGAGCAGACCTGGGAGGATCTGAAGTGGGCGCCTTCGCCGCATATCCCGGAGCTTGTACCATTGGCTTGGACGACAGAAATCCGAGAAGATGACGACGAAGAGCGCATCCTTATGGGCGTCAAGCACGCCACAAAGCCGTTTTGGGGCTTGCAGTACCATCCCGAGTCCGTGTGCACCGAGGCAGCAGCACAAAAGGTTTTAAGGAATTGGTTCCGCCAAGCCATGGCATGGAATGTGAAGAACCGCCGGACCATTGGAAACTGGAGGCCGCCACACTATTCTCCAGGCCTAAGGCGAGAGACCGAGGAGTCCTTGAACTCGCTTCTCCAGACGCTTATCGAATTTTACCCCAACGCCGCCCAGCCCGGAAGCTGGTCATCCCAGGACCACTACACGTACCGTCGGATTGAGTTGCCGGAAGGTGTCGACGCTGCAGATATTGCGGAGATTCTAGGCCAGGGCGACGCGGACTCAATTATTTTCGACTCATCTAGCGCTCGAAAGAATGACCCCTTGGCGACCACCAGCATCATAGCTCTTGAGGTTAAGGACTCGGTACGCCTGGAATATCGTGCCCGGGATAGTCACATTACTATGCACTGCCCATCAACTGGTAGCAGGCGTATTGTTGTGCCCGAAGGGTACGGTGCCTCCGGCATCTGGAGGCTCCTAACCGACTATTGGCAGGCGAGGCTGGCTCTGAATTCCTTCGAGACATCGTCGACTTGCAAGTTTAAGGGTGGATTTATGGGCTATGTGACCTACGAGATGGGCCTGAACGATGTGACTCCTGAATCTTGGACCGACCGTAGGGAACACGATCGTCCGGATCTTTGCATGGTGTGGGTGCAGAGGAGTGTGGTTATTGACCACCGGGACAAGGCGGTATACATCCAGGCTTTGGCACCCTCGGCAGAAGGCCAAGTTTGGACTGAAGCGCTAGCATCAAAACTTCAGAGCTCTGCTGTATGGCAGCCGTCAGAGAAGTCGACCGCCTCTGTCAAGCCTGTCAACGGGGCTGCGACCCAGAATGGAGAAGTTATCGTGGAACACATAAACATAACGAAGCCTGATCCTAGGAGATACGAGGAAGATGTCCGTCGTTGCCAGGATGCGATTGCAGAAGGCGAGTCGTATGAACTATGCTTGACAGCGCAAACGACCATGCAACGACCACAAAGCGACAACACACCTGGATACTTGCGTCCCCACGACGCGAGTACTTTGACTAAAAGAAACCAAAATATGCGGAATAGTGCACCTTGGGACATATACAGGGCTTTCAGAGCTCGACAGCCTGCTCCATTTGGATCCTTCATTCGCATAGGAGGCGCTACTCTTCTTAGCAGCTCACCAGAACGGTTCCTTTCGATCGATGAGCAGGGACTCTGCGCAATGCGACCAATGAAGGGAACGGTTCGAAAGTCAGAAGCTGTTTCCACCCTTGCCCAAGCCGAAAAGATTCTGCACATCCCCAAGGAGGAGGCCGAGAACCTGATGATTGTGGATCTGGTCCGACATGACCTGCATGGTATTTGTGGGCCTGGAAAGGTTACGGTGCCGGAGCTGCTCAAGGTGGAGGAGTACGAAAGCGTCTTCCAAATGGTCACTGCCGTCAACGGCCAGCTCCTCAGGATCATACCGGTAAGAGCAGCGTGGGTGGTTTCGAAGTCCTTGGATCTGTCTTCCCACCGGGTAGCATGACCGGTGCGCCTAGAAGCGCAGCTGCGAGATTCTACGGACCATCGAACCTACAGAGCGGAGCTTGTATTCGGGCGTGGTGGGTTACCTGGACATCACGGGCAGATCTGACTGGAGCGTCACTATCAGGACCATGTTCCGGTGGGATGACGAAACATTTACCCCTCAGAACGCCTCGGAGCCACACGAGGTCTGGCATATTGGTGCCGGTGGTGCAGTGACAATTCTGAGCACACCGGAAGGAGAGCGAGAGGAGATGGAGACAAAGCTTAGAGGGCCACTGGGAGCCTTTTGGGACACTGCATGAACGAGTTATGGGCAATGGAATGATATGATTTTGGGGTTTGCAAGGAGTTCCGGGATTTGGATTTGATACCTCAACGTATGCGCACGTAGGAGTTTGAGTGGGCGCTTCAACATTGGCAGGCGGGGATGGCATCGTCGCAATAGAGCGGACGCATAGAGCATGGCAAAACATGAAATTTGCTGTATTCGACTTCATCCCAACGAAAACGTGACTGTAATCATAGACCGCTTATGCCCAGTGATTCTCCAACAATCGTACATTACACGTAGCCTTAACTACTGCGTGTACACGGCCAAGACGTCTCGGCGTGTACGGGTCCCGCCTAACGGCGCGAGGCGAGGTGTTTTCTTCAGGGCGCTTTAGAACTCCTGCTCCTCCTGGAAGAACAAGCCGAAGCTGATGATGGTTCCGTAGATCAGCAGGCCACCTACGACAGACATGACCATGGCCTCGAATTGGATGAGATCGGAGTCTGCGAGAACGACAGGCAGGGCTGCAATACCATTGAGTTAGCATGCACACGGGATGTAAGGCGAGGGGTTGCGGGGTGTAGACATGCGCAGCCGGCATGTCGGGATAACTAAGTTAAACGTACCGATACCCATCACCACAAGGAAACCAGTGCAGAACCGTCCGACATCGAGCAGGCCGGCGCCGGAGCTCTCAACGAAGTCATCGGGGTTGGCGCATGAGCTGCAGATCCAGTTCGGTACGGGAGCGAGCACGTAGGTCGCGACAACGAGCAGCGGATAGTAGACCTTCCACAGAGCGCAGGACAGGATGACGAGGAGGAAGCCAACGGCGAGGACGAAGGAGAGAGCGATAATGGTCTTAAGCCCGGCGGTAGGCATGGTGGGCTATCTTGACGGGGGTTGGAGGGTAGTCGGACGAATTGGAGGGCCCCGCGGAGGGATTAAAGTCGTGCTCGGCAAGGGAAAGCCCTGTGCGGCGGACAGGCGCGGTGGGTGCGAGGTAGGTGTCGCGAAGGACGAGGGAGAGCGCAGGCAGAGGGATCGTGTGAGGCTGGAGGTGTTACGTAGTAGCAGACTGGTGATGCGGCGGGTCTGACGAACCACGAACCCATGCCCATGTGCCACGGCCGTTGCAGCGCAGCCACGGAGGAGCTTTGTTCCGGTGCGAGAGGATGTACCTTGGCCCCAAGTCCTGAAGGGCAGGCGGTGAGCAGCCAGACCCGGCGCTAATGCTTATCGGCCAATGGCGGAGGCGCCTATCAAAGCACGGCTAAAAAGATGGGCCAAGGGACAGAAAAAAATCCAAGTTCTTGCAAAGGCGCCTGGCAAACTCGCCCCGCCTAGCATATTTGTTCTTCCCAGCAGGACAACTTTGTCTGGCGATCTGTTTCTTCTCTGCAGGGAAGCCGAGCGGACAAGATCTTCGAGATCAATCTTTCGTTGCTTTACGATCGAGAAGAACCAGGCCCTGCCTAAACCGACAAGATGGCCTCCGACGAGATTGTCTGGCAGATCATCAACCAGCAGTTCTGTGCCTTCAAGTTAAAGTGAGTCTGAGTTTGCCGCCTCATGCCTGCCCTTCTTCTCCGTCAACAATGCTAACCGTCGTTCAGAACCGAGAAGCAGCAGAACTTCTGCCGAAACGAGTACAATGTCACAGGTCTCTGCAACCGCCAGTCATGTCCGCTCGCCAACTCGCGCTACGCCACCGTGCGGCAGCACCCGACCAAGCAGACGCTGTATCTCTACATGAAGACGATTGAGCGCGCGCACTTGCCCTCCAAGATGTGGGAGCGCATCAAGCTGTCCAACAACTACTCCAAGGCCCTGGAGCAGATTGACGAGCGCCTGATCTACTGGCCCAAGTTCTTGATCCACAAGTGCAAGCAAAGGCTTACACGCCTGACGCAGGTGCAGATCCGCATGCGCAGGATCGCCGCGGAGGAGGAGCGCCTGGGAGAGAAGTTGGTGCCCAAGATGGCGCCCAAGATCAAGCGCCGTGAAGAGACCCGTGAGCGCAAGGCAGAGGCTGCGGCCAAGCTGGAGAGGACCATCGAGAGAGAGCTCGTTGAGCGTCTGAGACAGGGCGCCTACGGCGACCAGCCCCTCAACGTCAGCGAAGACATCTGGAAGAAGGTGCTCAACGCTATGGAGCGCGAGGGCAAGGGCACTCGGGACGACGACCTGGACAAGGGTATCGAGTCTGATGAGGACGATGAGGAGGTCGACATTGAGAGCGACTCCGAGGATGGCGAGAAGGCCGTCGAGTACGTCTCCGACATTGATGAGAGCGAGGCCGAGCTGGACGAACTTGAGGACTGGCTGGAGAGCGAGGATGAAGACGAGGAGGAGGAGGAAGAGGATAGCGAGGAGTCTGACGCCGAGAAGGCTGGCAACAAGCGCAAGAGGGGCCGCGCCATCAAGATGAAGAGCAAGCGTCCCAGACAGGACGAGAAGAAGGAGAAGCTGGCGCTGACGAACGACCTGACCTGGTAAATTGGTGGACTGTTACTGTTTTAGTTTGTAATCGAAAATTGGGCGGTTTCTTTAAAGGGCTTGAGGATTTGCTATTGGCGTCGTTGGTCAACCGGCACAGGCATAGCAGTGCGATGAAAAGCATCTGATACATACCAATACAATAGAGAGGAGTTTGGCCTGTGCGTGCGCTTAGTATTATTGATCTGCGCCTCTGCCTGAAGTTGAAGTCATCGGATGGATCTCCCGCGAGCGGTTCACGGTGGGCGGCGCGTGCGCCCGGAACAATTGGTTTCACAATGGCTCTCTCGGAAACGTGAGGGTGTCGCAGGAGGAGCTCGCATGACGAACGGTTCGGCATAGCGCTGTGGATGGTGCGTGTCACAGCGGGTGAGGCCCACTGTAAGCTGAATCGTTTACAGCGAGCCTGCAATATCGCTGGGGGTTTAACGTTAGGCTGGTAAAAATAGGAAAGCTACCCGAATCCGGCTTTTGTACTTGCCTTGATATATCCCACCTTTGACCCCACGTCTGCCAACCTGCTTCCGTATCCCCAAACTACCCACCGACAACGTTTCTTGGTGACCTTGTACATATCGGCGCCAGAGTGCGACCGACGTCTATATACTCGGGAGATTGAGAGGTTTCTTCTGGTCGCTCATTCGTCGCCCAACTAGCCTCCTTAGCAAGCACCGAAGCGGGGCGGTAGACGAAGCTTCGTGTCAGACGGCAACAGCTCCATCGACAACCACCAGCACCCTGCTCTCTCGGCTCTTCGTCCTTTTCCAACCTCGATACATCTACCCGCTCCTTCGGGAGCGCGCGCGTGACGACCGATACTCGCAGCTCCCGCAAGACCACTGCCCGCCATGGCGTCCTGGTACTCCAACCTCGTCACCAAGACGTCCTCCCAGATCTCCTCCCTGCGCTCTACTCTCCTCTCGGGCGAGGCCGATGGCGATACTGAGGACGATACCCATGTCTGCCGTGTCCTGCGCAACTACTATACCGACAAGGGCCGGCCCCTTCCGTCTTGGCTTCCCCTGACCCAAAGGCGCCCCAGCAGGCACCTGTCCAGCCGCTCTACTCCCAGCCCCAGGTGGGCTCTCGCTACGGTGGCCTTGGTGGCCAGAACGCCGGCCAGGGAGGCGGCGGCGGACTGAGCAGTCTGTGGGACAGCAACCCGAACCAGAACCAGGCGCCGGCGCCGCAGAGCTTGAGGGCAGGCAGGGGCGCTGGGTCTGCCCCGCCGGCGATGGCCCAGATCGGTAGCCGACCGGCCGAGGCGCCGCCCACACGACAGCTCCCGAGCCAGCAGCGCCCAAGTGCGCAGCAGAGCGCGGGCAGCAGTGGTGGTGGTTCTTCGGCCCAGGACCGCCTGCGACAGCGTCTCTGGGGCGGGGCACGAACGACGAGCCCCCAGCAAGGCGGACAAAGTCAAGGACCATTCCAACCTCCCTCATCAGGTAGCAGTGGCGGCGGCGGCGGTGGTGGAGGAAACTACGAAGACCGCTTTGCGCCTGGTGGTTCCTATGATAGTGGGCGGAGCCGGGGCGGAAACGATCAGCCGTATATGAGCGCCAATTCGCCGTGGTCTGGTGGCGGCGATGACTTTATGGGAGGTGGAGGATACGGCGGGGGCGGTGGCTCTGATTCAAGGCCTGCACCTTCGAGTGGTCCTGGCCGGCGAATGGGCCTGCCGAGCGGACCACGAGGGTACAAGTAAAGGCACGTCATCCCGGGTCAACGACAGCGTGAAGTGGCTTGAGCTTGGGCTCAGGTCATGGCCAGAAGAGGAGGCGGATTGTTTACAGAGAGGGACTTGTGACGGCATGCGCATGGGTGTCAGAGGCGTTATTTTATATGTCATCTTTGGACAACGGGTAAATACACATGGGTTATTACACTAGGCGTCCTGCCAGTTGGGTTTCTGTGTTTCTGAGTTGACGTGCTACTATGTTTTGGATGCAAGTTCCTACATGATCGATGTCTCCTTGGTGCTGATGTGGTATTTGGGAGCTGTCATAACGGCCCTGAATATTATTCAGCCTCTGCTTCAGTTACATAGCCCTATTAGTGGTTGGGTAAGGAATGCCATTGAGTGAACAGCCCTTTCATAGGTAGTCTGTATCGTAGGATTATACACCATGAGTACGCATCAGTCCCTGCCAGGAGCCAAGTACACTACGACTGGAATAGCTGTAGTGTTATATTCCATCAAATTATATATTAGAGGCAAAGGCCATGACGGAGAATGTATAGAAAAGGCGAGATGGTGGGCGGTGGAAGGCTAAGGTGAGGAACGGTCGAGCACAACGTCAAAGACTTGCAAGGTCTCGTGAGCATGGCCACGAAGGTTGGTTGAAAGGGTGGGCACAAAATTAAGCCTGTGTACTTTATTTACTGGAGCACTTCTGTGCAGCCTACGTCTTATATCCCTAGGCTTTTCAGATGTCACATTACACATGATTATATCAGACAAAGTAGGAGATACTCAGTACAGCATAACGTGCTATTATCATTAATGGTTAGCCGGGTCTACATGATGGTCTTAGAGAATAGACTGTGGGGTTGACTTTTAACGTCGTTAACTGTACATTTTCGTACACCTTCATTCAACTCATCCCCAGTTACGTCTATGAAGTCTGCACATGAAGTGCTAGTTGCGAAGGCCAGGTTTATGAGGTATGTGGCCGAGCTTCATTATGGCTGGGTAGTAGAGGGTCAATGTGATAGAAAGTTGTACTCAGGAACAATGCAGCACTTCATGTGTCTAGTGAAACAAGGTCATCAGGAATTCTTATATCTTTGCAAAGTATTCGCACGGTAGATCTGATAACATGAACCCGGGAGACTGGTTAGTGGCTGTGACATTGGGGTTTCACCCATATACAAGCCAACACAACGTTTACCGAAAAATGGCCCAGACATTGTCTTGATTCAGTTGGTATATATCAGTAGTATGGTGGGTAGACTCAATCATAATTATGACGAGAGTTTACATAGAATGAGACACTTTCAATTCTTAATCCCACATCTGCACTTCTAAGAGCGGGTGTACTGTAACACAGAATCAGGTTTCTAAACATAACCTCTTATGTTAGCAGATAGATGGCCCAAGCACTGAGCTATAGCTGGAAAGAAAGGGGCGCGGAGAGCACAGTGAGAAGATACTATGAGCAATGTGACTGTGAATCTCATCGTGGCTTTACAATACTTATCAGAGTCAACCGTATGCGCTTGTGTTTAACCTTCTTTGTTCTTAAATTTGCATTTCTCTATAATTAGACATTATAGTTATGGTATGCTCAAGCATACTTCATTACCGTGATGGACAAGGAAAGAGGACATCAAGGTGTGATTAATGGGTAACAATGGCGAATATAAAAGCACACCCAAGTCCATGCGTTCTTGCCCACAATCATGCGCACCGAAAAATTCCTAGAAGCAACAATGGATCCTTTCACCCAACTCCTCTTGAGCTTCTGTTCAGCATCGTAGACGAACTCGACTACTTTGGCGAATTCGTCTTATTCACCCACGCCTCATCTTTCATATTCAGGACACTCGGTGGCTGTAAACGCAGAACATCCTTGCGTATCCTGGGAACCCTCAAGCCTTCTTACCTGCTCAACGACGCAGTCGCCATAGCAACGTTTCCATCCCGATCTGCTGGTGTTCTTCCCGAAGAGCACGATGTTCGAATCTGGGAGCATTTGCAAAGTTGGAAGAAAAGCGCAGACAACGGCCCAATAGACCTTGACACGATTGATCCGTTCCTGGCTATCGGAGTTGCTTCGATATGCCATCAATTTCAGGTCCAATTCTACGGCCATTTGGGCCAGACGATGACTGGTATTCTATCGAAACCACCCGACCCAGCCATAGACGATAATTCCACGTTACAGTCGGCACCTGAACCACATTGCTCCAATCCAGACTGTCAAAATGATCCTCGATCTTGTCAAAGGCTGGAATCCTATTTTCACCTAGGACTTCTTGACAAGGCAATTTACGCCTTATCTACCGATCAGAAAATCGACGAGACGTACAAATGGTGGGTATTTGATCTTAGTTTCCATGGCTTTTTCCGACGGCGCCGCCTTGGGTTGCCGCCCAGACCGTCTAAGACGACAGTGGACCATTGAGGCCTACGCGGGTTCATGAACGTATTCTTTTATATATTCTATAATAAAAGCCCGATGATTATGGCAGTATAGACTCATGTCATCTTTAGTAGGGGTTTCATATAATCATTCGAGTCTGGAATTCAACGCATGTTGAAACAGAATATGTTAAATTCACTGTGTGATATAGTGTATATGTGTTTTAACTGACGCATGATATCAGATAACCCCAAGATGAAACTTTTGTATTATTACTAACTATTAGTTTGGTCAGCTGATCGCACCTGGTCTACACTTTGGACTTGTTTGTCTCTGAATGAGTATAGCCTATTCCAGTTTTTCAAGGAATTCTGGAATTCAAAGTAGAAACTGATTTCTTCAATGGCACCACTATCGTCAATACCATGAAGCCCATTAACTTCAGGTGCCTTACAGTTCTGACTTTGCTAGCAGATCGTGGAACAGATAGGTTTGATGAAAATTCACAACCGAGGTTAGATATAAAGCAACACTGCCTCATTGCATAGGCAAGCTAAATCTATTCGAGCAGATAAATAATCACCCCGTGGAGAGGAGGAAGTATAAAGTGATTCTCGTGTTACCTACAAGAAGTTTCTCCAGAAATTTCCAAAATGTCACTTGCAGATGATACAGACTTTACAATGGCCCTCATATCTGATTTGAACAAGATAAGGGGTGGCCAAATGAAGCATACTAGAATTTGGGTGGATACTGCGAGGGTTCACAACCCAGCCCTGAGCTGGTATGGAAGAGGATTGTTTTGACACCTACCCTTGCAAAACAGTTTTGGATAATGAGCATTGCACCGATTCTGCATTAAGTGTCTAGGCTTAGGTACAGAAAGTTGCAAGAGAAGCGTCCATGATCCATGCACGCCCTCGCCATTGTTGTAATCGCAACTTCATTTCCCGGTTCGACTTCCTTGGCAATGTCTGAGGCACCCTTAATTGAACATTGGGAGGCTATCAATCATCGCAAACACCCAAAGACGAGACTACTCGTCATAATGTTTTCAAATGTTACCAGAACTTTCTCCGCAGCAATTCCGAGTCCCTGTTCTAATCGTCATGCAGAGTCCAGGCAGCTTCAACCTAGAACTCATTGGGGAGACATTATGTCTCAGCCCTGGCCGAGATTGGTCTAAGGGAACTTATTTCTCTCTAGCACAGGTCGGGCCTCGAGACATTGTCTGGGATTGTTTCCCCATGGGATTATCCGCATGGGCGGTAGAGCAGATATGTCATCACAGTGATGACTTTACTCAACTGTTACCTAGACATACTGTGCAAACAACTTGCGTCTATTTGGAAGATTGTTGATTCTCATGGTTCATCTGGTATAGATGAAATATAGCTTACGAATACCAACCCCTTCGTCACAATGCCATTTTACACTCCAATAGCTATGAAGCTCACCCCAGCCACGTGTCTCACATTGCTGACCTCCTTGGCCAACGCCTCCTTTGCGATCACTCAGATGGAGAGGTCAAGACAGTTTCTCCTCTACGTAAAAGAGTGATAGCTGGAGACGCTGAAGCCACTCAGAAGTCTAGACATGTGAGGCAACTCATGAATCGGACCAATCATCGCCGATATTTGGCGTGTAAAGGACTCCGCCGTAGTATAAGTCGACTATCAGACTGCGTACCTGGAACCGTCTAGCTACTTCAAATCTCCCTCTTTTCACAGAATTCCTGAAGTGATACAAGTTCATGTCCTCTTGTCGAGGTAACAAGTGAATCTCACTACCTAAACATGTATTACTTGGCCTTCGCTTTAGACACCAGTTAGACGAGGAGAATTTGTTGATGCAAAGGCAAAGGGGCCTCATGAGAAGGCATGATATGATATACTTCAACTTGAGTGAAATTAGGATAAATATTCGAGGCGCTTTTATGGCTGCTAAGTAGATCTACTCAGAGAGTAGACTACCGTCGTATTCTTGTACGTACAAGAGACTTCTGCCATACATTCTTCTCTTTAAAACAACGGGTTTACCCGCTGACTTTATGATGCCATCGACCCATCCTAGATCTACATTCTTTTCAATAAGAGTCATAGAAGCTTCTGAGATCTAAGTAGGCACTAAAAGACGTAGAAAATGCAGTGAAATTTTCCCTCTCACCATGTGCGACAATACCTATAGTTTCTGCCCCAGTTAGCACCTCGAACCATATCGACCATCCTAAGGACTATATCTCAGACCTCGCCACCATTTTTGAATATTGCTGAGCCTCAACCCCTCACAGCGATCACTAACTCAGCGCCTCTTTTGAAAGGCTTATTTCTATTGTGTCTCGGCATGGAATCCGTTGAAGGAGGCGATACTTCTTGGTTCTTGTCCGAGCTCGTCGATTATGACCTCAGTTTCGAGGATAGGAAGCTCAGCTCTTCTAAACATTGAATTCCTTATCGCTCATGTGACCGGCTATCCCGGTCTCCTATCTCTTTTCTTGGAATTGAAGTTGAAACAATAAGCCATCATGTTCTCAGCTGAGCTATCTATGCTGTCTTACTAGGAACTACAGCCCTACATCATCGTCAATGACGTGACTTGTAGATTCAAGGCCCAGGTATCTAGGTAGATATAGATTAAATATATATATGCTGTCGATTTCCATGCCTCCTTCAGTCCTTATCCATCATCAAATATCAGAAACTTAACTATCAAAGTCACAATGAAGATCAGTGCAGTCACATACTTTGTATCCTTAGCCTTCTTTGCCAGCACTTCGCTAGCACTGAATGAATCACAGAGGCTTACCCGCATCTTCCAAAACATCAAGGCCGCGCAGACCAAAACATTGCAGAACAACCCAGCGGATAGAACAGTAAGACCGTCGTCTGCAATTACCACCATCTTGCTGATGCTTGAAACTTAGCTATTTCTCGAAGCATGGTCATCCAGCAGGACGAATTACCTAGACTTGAACCACTTCCTCGAGCATGAGGCTCACGACAACAGTATTCAGTATGATACTGCTCTTTGCCCTCTTGTCAAAGATGTAAGCAGCTCAATCATCACTAGCTGAACCTAAATTCACGAGTACTTACATTGATTAGATGTTGACGACACAAGACAACTTTGTTGCCGCAAGTGTAAGAGCGGCAGCACCCAGCGACACGGTTTCGAAGCAGCGTGTTTACTCTGTTTGCACCTACTTTGCCAGATCTTACCTCGACGTAGCTGCTAGAGTTCAAGCTGAACTGGAATGTGCGGGTGCTGACTTTGAGCTGGGCTCAAGGGAGACAGCGATAGCACAATCGTGCGGAGGTCCTCAGTAGATGCGCTAGAAGTCCCATAGCCTTTTCTTCGAATCAATATGAAAGAGAACCTGGGCTGCATCTTGCCTTGTTGCTCTGGGACAATCTTCACTAGCTGTAGCTTTGCATATTAGTCGAGATTAGAGGGCTTAGGTTATTGCAGATCAAGACATTCGTATGGTTTGGCTGGTTGATGCCCAGTAAGCCAGGTATGTGTTATTATGCATATGATCCAGGTAATAGACTATTTACATCCTTCAATCCATCCCATAGACTTTGCTGTAAGCTTGCCACAGAGAATAGAGAGCTTTATGTACACTATAGTAATGCCGCAGTCCAAACCCCAAAGCCATGCCTCTAACAAATATGACATAGAAATGCTCAACATATCCTCGCATATGAGGCTCCTTCACACCCCAATCTTAATTTTCGTTACCAGCATATCTAAACCCCCAAACGGCGAAGCCAGCAATCTGCCAACCCAGGTCCTATAGCCAACTCGTCCCCAGCAACCAGATTCTCCAAGTCTGCCATTGCTGCCTGGCCAATGAGACTAGTGAGCAGGTCAGGAACCCGCCTGTCTTGGACTAAAGCATCTGTCCTGGCACCAGAGCGTATGAAAACGCGGATGGCGTCAAGCGCCTCTGCGCGCTGAGTGGCCGACCAGTCCACCCAGGATTCAGCACACTGCTGCAGAAAGCATGTCCACGCCGTTTCATTGGCGTTCAAGGATATATTGGGATCGATGCCGAGATCTACTAGTCCAGCAACCAGCTTAGGGTCTAGCGATGGCGTTCCGTTGAAGATGACGTGTGTCAACGTCGGCAGAAGAGCACACCGCATGTACATAACCGCCTGTGTACGTGACCAGTCACGCCGTGTCTGAAGCCGGTGGAGTGAGTAGCGCCGTAGTCGCAGCTGAACTGTCAAGTGCACAAAGTCGATGTCGTCCTTATCAGACACCAGTTGAAGCCAAGACATGTGATGTTTACCGGCGCCAGCCCATCCACTATCGGTCAGCAGTCGCTCCATGGTCTTGTCAAAAGCATCCACGAGCTCAAAGTGGTAAGGGGCTGTTGTTGCGCCTCCTCAGCCTCAGCCGTGTCACACAGATAGCGAAAGAGCCGGTTGATAAGGGACCCTAAAGAGTCGTCTGGCATCGACATGCGGCTAAGTTGGACTTGCTCAATAAGCATGAATGTTAGACGGGCTAGGCATGCCAATTCACTGAATTCGGGTGAAACCAAGGCGCGTAGCTCCTTTTCATAATGCTCTTCCAGGAAATCCTTGACTGTTCTGTGCAGGAATATGACCTCATACTGCTCGCACAGGTTGAGACGGGATTTGTTGCGGCTCAGCCTCATCAAGTCTGTACATCGGTTCTGAAGACGCGGCTGCCACGCTACGTACATCTGCTCTAGCTCTTCTTCTGTCAAAAGATACGAATGTCCAAAAGTAGCATACTGGGGTGTGTTTTCTTCACACAACAACGGCAACCCCAGCATTGATATGTTGGAATAGGTCGCCGCCAAGGCCAAAAGAAAGATTTCAGCGCCTTGCCGTCTGTGAAAGGGATCAGCCCGTTCCATCATCTTCCGGAAGTAGGGGATCAGTTCCTGTGGAGACGACTCGAGGCGATTTTGCCATTGCTGAAACGGCTCCCATCTCTTATATCTCGGAGGATGTCTCGCACAACCAGATATACCCATAGCCAAACACCGTTGGCCTTGTTTGAGATGTTTTCGATCAAGTCGACACATTTGCTCTCTTGAGCGGCCGTAGTCCTAAACTTCTCGCTGCTTTCGAGATTCTCCTTCACATATTTCACCATATCGTCTCTTGTGAAATCCTGCATCTTCAGAGTGAACATGGACGAATTCCATTCGGCGTAGAAGGCTGGCCATGGACGGCTCGATGCGCAGATCTTGACGTTGGGCGCAGATGAGATGGTTTTGACGAGCTGAACGAGCGTCTCCTCTGGGCCCTGATACTCATCCAAACCATCGATAAAGAAGCAAAACATGACCTTGGCTTCAGACATTGTTGATAGCCGTTCAAATGCCGTGGTGAGCTCTCGCATGCTCCAAGGGGTTCCCATGTGACGACCAGGGCAGAGCACGTCGCATAGAGTCAGGTCGGCCTCGATAATCTGATAAAGTAGGGTTTGTAGAAGCCCCTGATGAGACTTTTGCATATCAGTCCCTGCGTTCCAGAAGTAATGACTTGCGATGATCAATCTACAGCCTCCAGCCCAATCTTGCAGCGAACGATGCGTATTCTCATCTGCCGCGACGAATTTCATCAATGTGGACTTCCCACTGCCCGCCTAAAAGAATTCAGTTCTACGTCTCGAGCACTTTCACAGATTGCTTACTAGTCCGCTTATCCAGTAGATGCCAGAACCTGACTTGAGCCATTCGGCAAAGTTGGTTCTATCTGAATCGTAAACCCAAATACACGTCTCCTCGTGAGCCTGATCAATATAATCGCGGCGATGATGGATCGTGTCAAAGGCAAGAGAATGGAGTATTTCAATCGCCTTGGTTATCTTGTGCCACTCATTCATGAAATCCTGAACGGACGATATCGCATCCTTGAGAATGCTATCGTGTTGTGAATTATAAGCATTAGTGTTGTGGTTATCAGTGTCATCTTGCTGCTTGACAAGTTCCTGGACTTGACCCTTCGTTTCAGCAAAGTGGCGGTTTATCTGAGCCTCGATTGAGTTGAAAGAAAGATCGAGCGTAGTTTTCAGCTCGTCTAGACGAGCAGTATCCAACCGTCTGCCATTTCCTGGAAGCTATCCAGCCTGTGGCCCAGACTTTCGATACTAGCGAGCACAAGATGGGTTTTATCTTGCACGTCTTCCAGTTCTTGACCGTGATGCCTGGAGTTCACACACATTATAAGTTCCCACGTCTCACATTTTTTGGGCCTTGACAGTTCCTTACCTGATCATGGTTCCTGTCCACCAGCTTGCCAGCCTACCTTCTAGTTCAAGAAGCCTCGTCTTCAACTCTCGCAACTCTTTCCTGTTCCACAATGCTCTGCCTGAAACCTTGAACACCTCTAGTTTCCGCTGCCATCCGCTGTGTTTTAACTCAAGACGTTCCAATTGTCCAAGGATTTCCTCAGTGATCTTATCACATTCATTTGCGATTTTCTTGAGTGGTTCTAGCTCGTCTTGTAGAAAGGACCCAACCTTGAAGTGGCGCATCCGCTTAATCTCACGGCGAAGCTGATCACTGAGATTACCTTCCGAGAGGAACTGTGAGATCTCACGGCTGCTCCTGCGCACGTCGTGGACGAGAAGCTTGAGTTGCTCTGCTTCCTGCAAATACCCACCGCCACTGAGCTCACGAGCAGAAGTGAGAAGTTCATTTCCGAATGAAATGCATTGCATAACATTGCAGACAAGGCCAATTATAGTTAAAGGTTCCATGTCAAGCAACGAACACCAGCAGGGCCTCTGGAGAACTTGCCTCTCTATTACCGCTCCACGCTGGCTGCTGATGAGGCAACAGCCTGTTGCTTACTTGTCCTTTATTTTGTGTTTCAAATTTTGTGAAAACATCAAGCGATCTTGTGGCTTTAAAAGCATATGTTGGGGCTTGCAGCAAGGGATTCTGAAATCTGAGTAAGTGGGAGGTAACTCAGCCGCAATTAAGGCGTCCGTGTGATGATCAGTGGTTCTATCTATACTCCACAGCATAGGGTAGGTAAACGGACCTAGGAGGGTTGCACAAACACCCAGGGGTCATCATCCCACACTCCTTCGTTCGTTAGTGGTTCGGCCGTTGAGCTTTGTACTAAGAATGACGTCTAGATCTGACATATCGATAACCTGTTTGTATCCCCAGCAACTTCAACGGAAAAGGCATGTTTGCCAGATCACTCTGTACACCTAGAGTTCGAAGAATAGATTTGGATTTGTTGTGACTTGATGCTGCAGTGTAGGGCATGTAAGTAAAGCCCTACTCCCGTTAGAGAACGTGTCAAATCATTACTATATGAGGTTTCGAAAAAGTCCTTCGTAATCCAAGCTATCCTTGTTTTATTGCCTACTATAATAACTGCCCACGTTCTTAACATGATCTCGTTTAATAAACAACTCTTCTCAACCATCAACTCCAGCAACACCCATAATAGTAAAGCCAAACCGACCCACACCTTTGCCAAACCCTATGATATATTCATACATGACTTCCTCTCCTGTACCACACGTCTACTTCCCCGGCATCCCCTCTCCTTCTGCGCCACCGTCTTCCGCGGTAGCACCTCCACCTCCCGACTAAGCAGCTTACGCAGCTCTGGTGTGATGATTCTCTCCTTCGCTGGCTCCTCGGTTGCTTTGCCCTTGCCTGCTGTGCTCGATGATGCTTGCTCGCCGTCTTGCAGTCGTGGCGCCGGGAAGTTCTGCTTCTTATCGACGGCTTCAACAATACGTTGGAAGCGCCGGAAGAGGGCTTCGGCGCGGATGAGAGTAGACTCGAGGTCCATTGTGTTGGAGAGTTCGTTGACTATAGGTTGGAGTTAGCATACCACACAAGCAAAACAATGTTGCTTTAACTTACCATACTTCAACACTTCATCAAAGTGTTTCAAATGCGTCATAATAACATCCCTATGCTTCTCCAAGATTGCCAGCGCCACAAACAAGTGGAAGTTTGCGCTCAGGTAATCCGTCCACAAACCCTCCCACAGCCGCAGCACATCCAACCACTCGAATTCGCGCTTGTACCACACTAGGATCATGCGGAAGAAGAAGAAGAAATTGGTGCTGTCAGCGCTCTGTAGATGGTTCCACAGCTTGGGATCCATGAACACGACGAGTTGATCAAGCGCGAGCAGCTGACTGCGCATGCCCGACTGGTCGCGCAGGAAGTTACGTTCCATGCGGTCCATGAACTTCTGGAAACCCCAGAAAGCGATGGCGTCGTCTTGAATTACGGCGTAGATGGGCGCGAGCAGATCGGACATGCCCTGAACGTAGCCGAGGTCCTTGTTGTACTCATTGTAAGTGAGCAGCATCTCCTTCATCTGCTCGAGATGCACGTTGGTACCGACATCAGCAAAAGGCGAGTTTGGATCAGGATGAGGCGTGTCATCGCCGGAGAAGATGGGAACGTTGCGGTCCGTACGATGAACATCCTTTTCTAAACCACTTGTTAGTCCACAATCAACGAAAGGATTGTGTAAACTTACCAATTCGACTCCTCTGCTCACGCCACCACTCCCCAGTTTCTCCCTCACCACCCAACTGGTCTAGCCTCTCCCACCATGAAAGCTTCAGCTTGTAGTACTCATCTCTCAGCGACGCAACCTGCGCCTTACGCTCATCTGCCGTGCTGTACCACTCATACACACCAAGGAGGAAAAGCCAAGCTTCCTTACGCACGCCATCTTCCGGATCCAGGCCGCCATGGAAAACCCGTTCCTTGACCTCATCGACCGTCATCGACAGACGGCCCGTACGCGAGTCAAAGAAAGTATTCCACTCCTTTAGGGTGACCGGTTTCCGAATATCTCCAGATAGCTTTGCCATGCTGCTCTCCAGGACTTCGAATTCACCGACGTCGGTGTCTTCGAGCTCCAGCACATCGTTGGCAGTCCAGATACGCTGTCTCTTGTCCCTCTCGCTCTGTTCTGCGATGCCCATGGCCCATCGAGCCAGATATATCCTAGCACTGTCGAATTCATCTTGCAGGGTCTGCACTTCTGGGTTTCTCAACAACCTCCGCACCTGAGGAGGCAGATTAGGGTTCTCCATCAGATCTTGAGCAGCCCTTCGTGTAAACGTAGTAACCTTGCTGAACTTTTCCATAATGTTCCACCCTGTTTCTTTTATCAACTTCACGAAAGGATCCATCTGTGCGTCTTGGCTATCGGAGCTCGCCGCTCCAGGCTTGCGCACACCACTGGCGCTATCCTTGCGTCCAATCTGAGATGGGCTGGACGTCAACTTGTTCCCAAAAGCATCCAAGTCCTCCTTGGTTGGCTCGACCAGGTACACGTTTGGCTCGGCACCTGCCCTCTCAATCTTGACGTAGCGCTTCAGCCACCTCAGAACTTCGTCACCTCCCCAGAACATCTGGCCATTCTCCCCAAACGGGTCGAAGGTGTCCCGCGCAATCTTCTTCTTCTGGAGCATCGTGCTCTGGCACTCGTTGTCGTGAAAGAACAGCGCGGGAAGCTGTCGCCGGCGCGCGAGTTGATGATGACGGAACCGTACCACCAGCCCAGGCTCGGTGGACGCACCAACAGGGAGTAGATGGCGCTCACAGGGATAGCGAAGGAGTAACCGCCAACGGAGCCGGAATGAGTGGTCACAGTGGGTGGAGGCGGTACGAGGTAGGACTGCTTGGGTGGTGACTCGGCATCGCAGAGGTCGACCTTGACGTAGATGCTGGCGCTGTCGCCGAGGGCAGACTCCGGGATCCAGGCGAGCAGCAGATCAGACGAAGCTATCTTGTCTGACTCTGACGAAGAAGACGTCGGCCTCTCGGATCTCGAGGATTTCTGCTGCAGGAGGGCGATATAGCCCGGAATATTGTCCTTTGCAGAGGGCGTAGGGTGAACATAGACCTGTCGCATGTTATTAATTGAGGTTCTACATAACCAGCCGCCTGGAATGCAGCACACATACCTTGCTCTTCGAAAACAACAACTTGACCCCCGCCCCGTCTCAGTGTGCGTAATGGTATCATACTCTCCTCCTCGTTATCGCTCAAGGCATAGAAGCTGGTCGAGGGCGACGCAGGCCTGTCGTTGGACGACGATTGTGAGGTCATGATGCCCCGCCTGCGGCTGTCAGAAGGAACGGGGAGTGAGAAGCTAGCTACAGCAGCGGGCGCTCGAGGCCTGGCAGCAGCGGTAGAGAGAGAACACGTTGGCCGGTTTTTGATGTGAAGCTTTTTTTTCCTTTTGAAAAATTCCACAGCTATAAGGGCAGAGAATGAACCTTGATGAGAGCAGGAGAGGCTGCGTGACCAGCTGATGTGGCATGTGAGAGCGCTCAGTGGCAGAGGCAGCGGCAGCGGCAGAGGCAGAAGGGAGGTGTGGCTGATGACGAAGGCCTCGCTGCCCCGCCACGCGGACAGAGGGGCAAATGATGCGTCCATGTACCTGATCTTGCACCCAAACACATCGACCCACGAGGTCACTCTACTTGCAGCAAGGATGCTTCACCCGTCGGCGTCGTCACCCATCGTTCCATATAGAAGCAACTCGCCATTATCTCGCTTGCTCGGTCTCGCGTCGCATCTTCGCATCGAGCGTCGTAATCTCTAGCAAACAAGCCTGCATCAACTTATCCCCTATCAAGGAAACAGAAACCCTGCTCATACTCACATAAGTGTCGACTCTCCTATGAAAGCCTCGGGTTGGTGTTTTATTTACGTGGTCCAGGCGTGTTGCACTTCTGGCTTGTCATCCGAGCACCACCGCCTGCAAGCAACGATAAATAAGAGCAAGACCTAATAAGAATTTATCCCAACACGATGATCAACCAATCCGATTAGAAACATAAGCATATTCTTGTAATAACATTATATGTTCGCTTATTTTTCTAGATCTCCAGTCCTCTTCTTTTCCATGCCCTTGTCCTTGTACCAGAGCCGGCTTTCCGTATCGCGTATATCCCTCCAATAGTAATCCGTGTTGCGTATAATTCACATCACCCAGACTTAGATCCTAGCTCTCTGCAGATTGGTTCAAAAGGCCTACATTAGTAGCTAATACGGTACTCTTTACTCTTTACTCTTCACTACCATCGCAGCAATTGCAACCCAACACCCTGTCCTTTCACAACGACAGCTTAACCTCTAGATATGTTAAGCCATCATCTTCCAATCTCGCATCCGAATGCAATAAATATTCCTTCAATCCATATGACGCTCTCCCAAACGAGAAGTGCCGTTCTAGGCACCCCGCATTCAGCTTGTTCTGCGCCTCATTCATACTTCCACAGCCTCCTCCCTCGGACCCTTGGCTCGTATAATCTGCTCCCTTCGGGCATAACCCTCACCTCTCCATCCTGGAAACCAGCCGTATGGTAAGCGCGAACGGCATCTGAATCGCCGTAATCGCCCCATAATCAGGTAGTGGTGAGGCTCGTTCCCTGACTAGCTGCTCTCAACCCCGCAGCCCTAGATGGACCCCGAGTCTCGAACGCCTCGGCTACTTTTTCGACATGCAATGCCCCTAGAACAAGATTCAACTCTCCTCATCATCCGCCTTGCGACTCCTAGGCCTACTCGTCCCCTGCATTCAACTGCCGGATCGGCATCGATCCCATCCATCTGGTTAGGGCGCGGCTATTCGTTCCCCAATACACCCCGGGGCCTTGCAACGTTAAAACAACCTCCTCCCACTCATCTCCTACACATCCACGGTACGTCGTTTGGCACAAGAGGTCGTTGGCGACTGTCAATAATCTAAATGTTCCATTGTCCATTATTCATGTATTAATACAGTTACCCATGCGCCACCATATCCAGTTGAGCCGTCCAAGGTCACTCCTGGTAGAGCGCTACCGTTTGCTAGGCCACTTCCATATTACCGCCAATGCTAAACTGACACATAGCCTGTGAGCATGGCGCGGACGCTCGTGTATGTCGACTGACATAAATATATATTCGAATGATACCGTGCTGCATCGCATGCCGCTCGCGGTGCAATAAAATCAAAATTAGACGTCCTCCGCCAGGGTCATCATCCTATAGTCGGGATCGACGGCAGTCTCGGGGTCGGTATAGTTGACGGGCTTGTGGATGCGAAGAACCCACAGGAAGTAGTCCTCGAGGACACACAGGTTCAGCAGAATGCCGTTAGCGTTCCAAGCAATGCCGCAAACCATGGCACCGGCCACGGCGTCCAGGATGAAGTGGTTGGCAGTGGCAACAATGGCGGTGAGAATCAGGGCCGGGTACGACATGCCGAGAGCGACAATGACGAGACGCTTCCACGAGGTAGCTCGAAGTCCGGAGATCGGGAGGGTGGCGACGGTCAGGCCGACCAGAAGGAGTAGCCAAAGTGCAAAGAAGGCATGGCGGCTGTGAATGAATTAGTCTTGTTTGGACAACAAACAGGCGAAGGGAAACTTACCGTATTGGTTGCAGAATCGGTTGGTCGTCCACACACTGCTCTCACCGGTAGCGCTGTGCACCGTGTCGACAAATCCGTAGCTCTTGGCCTCGGCAGCGTTCTCGCCGCGGTACTCGGGGTCGCTCAGCAAGCGAGGAGGCATGCAAGGCCAGAGAGTGAAGACGACGAAAGCGAGGAGGTTGCACATGGCCATGGTACGACGTCTGGCCTCGTACAGAGCCGGGCCGGCAGAAATGTGGTCGGAAACTTCGCGGTGGAGCAATGCGCTTCGCTTGCGGGTGGTGGTCAAGTAGTAGAGGGCGACGAGGAAGAAGATGGTTCCGGGGATGTGGATGAAGGAGTAGATGCGGTTGATCCAGTGCAGCAGGGTCGGGTGAGCGAGGAACCACTTCTGGAAGGGCACCTCCCAGAAGATGTGAAGGCGCTGCTCGAGGTGGATGACCTGGAGAGCGTGCTTACGAGCCACATTGACGGTGCCCTCAACGATGGTCAGGGCGGTGATGGCTCGGCCAACCTGGTATACCTATTACACGAAGGAGTGGTCAGTTCCGTTCATTTGAAATGAGCGCAAGCCCCTCGCGGCCCCGGAGACCGCGGGAGTGCTGGAAAGCGTGGATGGCTTACCCAGTAGATGAGGAACCAGTACCAGGCCTCGGCGAGGAAGGGAAACTTCTGGAGGACTCGGCTCAGGAAGCGGTCCTTGAATACCATGGTGTTCGGGGTGGAGACGATTCGCTTGTATCCAAAGAGTTGGACCTTGCGGCGGCGAAGGGTAGGCTGTTCATGAGGGGACAACGAGGGCGAGGCGCCCGGGCTGGAGCTCCATGTCGGCGAGGAGACATAGCTGTCAGACTGGTACTTGGCATCGTCGTCTCTCTTGAGGGACCTGTCGCTGGCCCAACCAGCCTTTCCGGCCCAGAAGTCGTAGTCCTGGTTGCGGTTGAAGTAGGCGCCGCCGAACAGCAACGTCACCACCACGAGCGGTTCAAGGACAGCACCGATCGCCATGGCTGCGGGCGGGAGGGTGTATCGATGGAGAAGAAGAAAGGGAGGAGTGGCTGGATAGTTATGACGGCAGGGCGGAGAGGAGGGAGGAAGGGAGGAAAAGAAAGGAAAGCAAGCCCTGGGTATGAGTACGATGGAGGGAAGAGAAAGATGGATTAAAGAACCGACGGCGCGCAGGCAGAGAAGAGCTATCGGCCAGGGAGCGGCGGTGGTGGTGGGATGGGAAAAGGTAAAAAGGATGAGAGGCGACGAGACAATGAATGAATGGACGGATGGACTGGAGGACTGATGGACTGATGTACCGAGACAGGAAAGTACGGTACCTTCAGGTTTTACACGAAGCCAGGCAAGAAAGCAACGGCCCCAAGCGCATGTACGTACCGCCACACCTTACGTTAGTACAGGATACCAACTACTACCTTACCTACTGTACTAATGTATGGCCATGGCCATGGCCATGACTACGACACTCTTATTGCAGGTAGGCTTAAGCACATGTACCCGGCATGTACACGGCGCGGCGGAGTGCTCGGCTCGTCTCCCAACGGGATTGGGGATTGGGGATTGCAGCAATGGAGACGGGCATGGGTGCGTGGGCTTTCTCTTGGCCGTGCGCCTCGGCAGGCGGGAGACAGGAGCGATGCGAGCGAGCGAGGGTAAGGGTAAAAGGGAATCGAAGTGGCATGGGATGGGGCGGGAGGGGGTGGAGGTTGGTTCATCAAAGAGCGCGTGCGATCCGGCGATCCGAGGGCAATGCAAAGTTGGAATTGCCATGCGGTGGGAGCGACGAGGGCAGGCTGAGACGGCCGATGGAGACGGAGAGACAAGTACCGACGAGGTACCGCACCTGGCAACGGGTCAAAAGTCTTATATCAGACTGGGTTTTACTAGCCTGAGTTTAAGGTGGAACATGGAACATGGAATGAGGAAAAGAAGGCGATGAAGAGGAGGAAGACGAAGAAGAAGAAGAGATGGAACAAACTTGGTTGGTTATGCTCGGATCACAATGGACAGAAGCGAGGATCTGAGGGGAAACCGCGGGATAGGTACGAAGCACGCACACTCTCGTCACAGTCATGCAAGGCAAGGCAAGGTAAAAAGGCAAGGTGGGCAGCAGGATCTACAATCCGTTGGCTGGCTAGTCTGGTCCCAAAGGTGTCGCGTGCGGTGTCGCGTGCAGTCAAGGACGACGGCAGTTGCACCGCCATGCGAGTGACGGAGGGAGCCAAAGATTCGTGAAGAGCCACAGGGACGAAACGATCAGAGTAGAAGAGTTGCCAGTGGACATGACAACGGCAATGGGCGTCAGCACGAGGAGGCGGACATGGTATAACAGGGACGCTCCGTGGCATCACGCAGATGTCGACTGACGACGGAGGTACATGCCTCTGGTCGGTACTTGGTGGCATCTGCGGTGCCAGTGCGGTGCATTTGGCCCGAGCAGGCATGCACATGCACCGTGGCCTAGGCGAACAAGCCACGGTGGGCTCCATCGGGCCAATCGACGGGCGCTCGACCGCCAAACAAGCAAGAAAAATAAAAGGGAAAGAAAATGCATGATGTCAGATACTTGGACACCCCGTCTGCCCAACCCCAATGCCAGTCAATACCAGGACAAAAGAAAGAGAGGAAAAAACTCCCATGTGCTCAAATTCCGCGTATACCGTATTCCCTTACAACACTGGCCCTGACTTACACCCGCTCCAGCTGTACTGTACCTGCCAACAGAACAAACCAAGTCAGATCACCACCCCCATTTCGACCAACAACAGGTACATACCTATCTATCTAAGTATCTACCTACCCCTTACACAAAACAACACTTGTGAAAAAATATCAAATAAAATCCATATCCCATAACATACAAAATTACCCAAAACAAATCAAAATTTCCCTTGGCCCAGTGGGTCGTGATCCGTCTCAGTCCCGCTCCAACTGCCCACGCCCGGCCAATGACAGGCCCCTCCAGCGCCTGTCGCGTGCCACTTTGCCCAAACAAGCCCGAGCCTTCCGGTGCGAGACAGTGCCAGTGCCCATTTTGTTTTGGCAAACCCGCTAGTCCCTTGAATCCGAAATCATGCTATCCCACAAGCCGCGGCAACGGCTTTTCATTATCGTGCTTTAATTTTCTTCTTTTTTTCTTTCTTTTTTTCTTCTTTGTGTCTACGGCTTACTGTGCTACTTACGGTCTACATCCGTGGTACTGTACCAAGTAGTGACCACCCACCCATCCCTTTCTATGGTGCCCCTCCACTATCTAACAGGGATATGAAGATAGACAACACCACCAATGGCCCTACCACGGACCGTCATAGCAGTTCCGTTGCTGACTTCACCGAGCATGATATCCCGTCACCGTTATTGCACATGCCACATACAGCCAACACCAGCCCCAAGCCCCCGTAACCCAAAACCCGTAGCACCTCCCAAGCCCAAGCAAGAAAAAAACCTCGAGCTCCAAAACACCTCCTGCAGAGAGCCACTCTTCCTGCAGCTACGTCACTATCAACCGCTAGCTGACGGGCCCCGCCGTCTGCGTGCGGCAAGGACTGGCCTGGCCGAAACGCACAAAGCAGCTTGGCGGACTTGGCGAGTTGTCCGTCTTCCGAACTCCGCTTGGCGGGCTCTTGAGCCACTCCGATGCCTCCAGTCCGCATCAGGTCATGGCCGTTTGCCGTGCTGTACCAGGCTACAGGCTACAGGCTACAGACGACAG
Source organism: Albifimbria verrucaria (assembly GCA_020081605.1). Taxonomy (NCBI): domain Eukaryota; kingdom Fungi; phylum Ascomycota; class Sordariomycetes; order Hypocreales; family Stachybotryaceae; genus Albifimbria; species Albifimbria verrucaria. The sequence continues at coordinate 3,063,591 of JAHREC010000062.1, forward strand.
AGTAATTAGTGCTCTATCTTACCTGCATAGCTGTTCTGACCCCTGCTACCTTCTACAAACTGCCAGAGCTGGTTGAGCCCTTTTCGGTTAGAACTCCAATATCTCGTCCCTCCTAGTCCTCTGAGCCTATCCTCCTATCAAGCCTATCTCTTCCCACTCTGCATAGCCATAGGCCAACAACAACATACGTTGCACCCATCCATCTCATCCCACAATCCGAAATTGCAGGGGCTCTGAACTAGAATTCACAAATAGCCAACATGCCCTTTCCCCCTCCCAACCGCTCCGAGATCGTCCTTCCGGTTGCTCCGCCATAGACATAGAGCGGACATCGAAGACGACTCCTCTAGTTGCTTACCACACTTTTCCCGTTCCCCAGTAAGACACGGCGTCTTCCTATAACGGATTGATATACACACGGCACCTAAATTCCTTCAACCAACTGCCGCCCAGCCTTGGTAGATCCTATGTACCCTGTGTTGGCTCCCTCGGCCTCCGCCTCCTCCGGCCCGGGTCGGGAGCTTCACTTCGACCGTGCAATCCTCCAAATCCTCAGCCTTGAGGTTCATCCTAGGCGCAGCAAGTCCCGAGCGCCTGTCTAGCATATATCAGGATGTTAATTCACGAGACGCATTGCATAACCCAACCGCATACTTCAGCTACTCAAAACACCTCATCTTGACTTTTATCCCACATCTTATTCACCAACACCCGCCCAAGTATTCAACAATGAATTTTGGAAAACTTCTTTGCATTTCAGCGTGAGTGTTCAAACTACATCAGAATTCTATATGAAAATTTACATGGGAAAAGGTGGTGTCAACCTATATCTGCCGGGCTGCATGGCCCTTCATCCACATATACTGTACAGTTCATCATCCTCCCTCAAATTGACGTCTTAGTGAATCCCTTAATCCTTTCCGCGAACGCCGTTTCCCGTCTTCTTATCCAGGCAGCTCCTGCGCCTGATACGACGATTGCGTTCGCGACGTTTGCGCATGCGACGTCTGTGTATGCGACGTCTGTGTATGCGATGCCTGTGAATGCGGCATATGCGAGCTCCGCGTGGGCAGCTCCGACGGCACATATCCCTGCGCCTCCACCATTGTCGGTACCGTTGACGCCGCTACCGACATGGTATCCATCTCCACCGACCGCCCGTCCGACGCGCCGTATCCTCCGTAGCTGCTGCTGCCGTCCGTCGGCTTCCCATAGTATCCCGTCAGGTGTGGGTCCTTGATCTCCGGCTCCAGCTTCTTCTCCAGCTCCGCCTCCCGTATCAGCGGCGACGGTCCCTGCTTGGCCAGCCGGCGCCGTCGTGCGATCCACCAGGCTACAACCGCGGTGGCCAGGCCCATCAGGCCTAGAACCGTACACGCAATGATGGCGATCTTGGCCCGCGTGCTGAGGCCGGTCCCCTTCCCTCGTCCTTGTCCGCATCCGCTGCTACCTCCTCGGCGTTATCATTCGGTAGCGTGAGGGTAGACGTCGATGTTGATGCCGGTACAGACGTGGACGACGCAGTCGTTGTTGTTTGCTTCGCCGAACTTGTCGCTGCTGATTTTGTGCTCACATCCTTATCCTTGTCCTTATCATCTTCCTTTTGCTGGTTCTTCTTGTCTTCCTCTTCTTTCTTCTTCTTCTTTTCCTCTTCCAGCCTGTCCTTGTCCTCCTGGGATACCTTCCACACCGTCTGCTCGTCTCTCGGTTCGGACCTCAGACTGAAGACGACGCTGTTGGCCCCGCGTCCTTTAGGGCCCTGATCGTCATTGTCCCTGAAGTTAAACCAGCAGTTGTCTGAATTGGTCTTGAAGTCGATCACGATGGCCTCCGATCCGACCATATCCTCGGCATCGTTGATGAGAAGCTCTGTAGAGATATTTAGTAAGGCTTCAGAAATTGGACCGGGTCCAAATAATTCATGGTGTCCCAGCATGTTGACAAAACGTACTTGTTGCCAAAATGTCCTCGCCATTGTCGTTCTTCTCCCAGCAAAACGTCCACAGACTGACGTTGGCAATCGTCGTATCATAGCTGACAATCACCGTATCCTTCTCGTAGAACGTTAACCCCTTCTGTGTCGGGAACGTAAAGATATCGTCGTAGGCGAGTGCCGTTCCGTGGAAAAGAAGCGGCAGCACCGTGTGCCACGCGGCCCAGATCTGTCTCGTCGATACCATGGCTTCGGACGTGATCGCGCGTATTCAGGCCGTTCAGACTGGTTGAGACACCGGGTTATTCCTGTCACCAACGCGTGACCAAGGACATGTCGCTCGGGGTCGATCACCGTGTATTCCCGTTTCCCACGCGGTTGCAGGAGCAGAGTAGCAAACAGAAGAGGAGAGAGAATAACGAAGAGCTCTACAGGGAATGGCTACACGGGCCACCGCAACCTCACCATCCAACGAGTATTCCATCCCAATTCTCCGCTCCTCTCCTACAGCACGGGCCAGAACAGCACCAGGCCTCTGGTCGACGCCCAAACCCCTGAGCTTCTGTGATCCTTCAACCCCTGCCTGAAGAGGCTCTGGGGAGAACAGCTGACAGCAAGACCTCCTAAACAGGCCTGTCTCCGACCGAAAGTCCCCATTGGGCTGTTGTTGCTGCAAGGCCCCAACGGGACGCGCTTATGCACCTCAGCATGGGCTATGGAACATTCTATCCTTCCATTCTCCGGAAACGTTGAGCTTTGCGACACAATCATGAACAGCTCCAACATTCGTCGGGCGTCTGTATGCTGTAGGATCAAGACTGTGCCACGGCTTAGCAGTAAATTAGCAATACACAAAACACTCCATCATGCGTCAAATCCTACTGGCAAACACGAAGTTCAAACAATGTAACTGTCACCTCGCACCTCTTGACCAAATCCGTTCTGCTCCCATTGATGATCCCTGTCGGGTCAGAGCTATTCCCTGTTCGTTCGTTGCAGCAGATAAATAAGGCTGTGAGTTCAGCTGCGTCAATCTTCATGCACGCAGGAGTAGTGGCTATTTTTATAACGAAGCGCCTACGCAAGCTGCTCGCATACGTGACGACCAACAGTCACAAGTTTAACCGCCCTCGCTGAGGTTCCAAACATCTGTTCTCTGTTCAGGTTTCCAAACTTTCATCACTCATCACGTTCATCGTTCCTCCGCCTGCCATACTGGGCTGAAGCACGGCTCGCACGACGGCCATGAGAAACATGGATGTTGCGATATTACTGCGGAGTGGACCGTGTTGCACAGGGCCGTTGCCGTTGCAATCTCAGTGGGCCTGGTCGATGCTCCACATGATCGATCCTTGCCCCTTCACATTCACCTTCACACGTCAGAACATCCCAATAGGCGTCGCAGCGGCTGCTACTCAGCAATTTGAATCACCAAGCCGTGTGGATGCTTTCTTGAAACAGCTTCATTCATTACGTTTTAAAAGTTCATCTCATCTTCCTCCACTATCCTACCCAAGATGAGGCTCTGGATCACAAGCTCATCGTTGAGCACTCGCAGATTCCTTACTAGTGGCTGGGCCGCCGATCGTCTCCGCTTCCTTCCGCCTCCTTCAGGGGCCGCTGATAAAACTGCTTCAGCGGTTCCCGTCCCTTTGTCTATGTAGCACCAGTCAAATGGCTTCCCTGCCTTTTCGCTTTCAACGAGCGTGTCCCGTGCTTGCTGGACCGTGAATACCCGTGACATGCTTGGCCCAAGGGCTTGCGCCAAGAAGATATATGGCTCTTTCGCCTCACTCCGGGGCTTTTTCGAGTCCATAACGAGAAGAATGCGCTGACCGTCGAGGAGTCTCGGTCGAGTCTTGACCATGTCCGCTAAGCTCGTACCAAGTATAGAGTAAGCAGCCATGTTTCGAGACCGGATAGCATTGCCCAGAACAGCCGACGATCCCGCGCAGAGCAAGTAGGGCTGCCAATCCACGATCGTTCCCTTGTTAAGACATGTAGTTATCCACTGTTGTGCCAGACATGGCAGCCCTAAAGCCAAAGCTTGCATATACTTGGGCTTCCGTGAATGACTATCTGCGATGAGAGCCGTGAATCCGGCGTTGCAACCAGCTCTAGTGAGCTTCAATAGCTCCTCATCGTCGTAGGTCGGGCTGCTTGACTTTAATATCTTGCATGGCTCAAAGAGTTCATGGAACCCTTCCTGCAAAATTAGTCCTCCTGCCTGGGTAACCTTCGATTCAAGCCTCGCACGTTCTTGGAGTTTTTGGCCTGACTGGAATGAAATGGCAAAGATCATCCCCTCAAATAGACGCGCGCCTGCATGTGGAGTGCTTATGCTCTGTCTATAGCTGCGGCTTACGTGAGGCTGCACCAAGCTCGTATCAGCGCTCCGAGGGACTGGAGAGCATTGCAGCTCGTCAGTCGATTCAGAATCAATTCGCATTGAGCGCCGCAATCCTCTCGCTACACGTTTCCCAGGTTGTGGAGACTCAGATCTCGGTGCATGTCGCAAGACACGCTTTCGCAAACTCGTGCGGACTGCTGGCGAAGGCAGCGTCGTAGTCTCTGTTCGTTCAGAGGTAGGCGAGTCTTGTGTGCCTGGTGTAGTAGCGGATGAAGGAGCTGGCGTGGTCGATAATACTGTCAGATCAGAGGATACTTCAGCCGGATCTGAAGGTAGAGGAGTTGAAGGGTCCGGCTCTCCCACGGAAGCATGGGTTTGACCTTTGCTGATCGAGTCGTGCTAATCGTTGGTATCTTCCTCTCCTCCGTTGTTCGAGTGACAACTGCTGAGCGGGTGAATCGTGGTGGATCAGGAGTGCTAGCATCCGCCCCAGTCTCCAACGAGATGACATCTGACGTAGATGAGCTGAGGAATGGGTTTCTTCTCGGTCTCCGAGTTCTCTCTGCATTGGTCCTGAGCCCGCGTCTTCGTACAGGTGGAAGTGATGATGACTCCAGGTTATTAGGTCCCTGCCGGCCCTCCTGATCAGGTTCAACCTCCTCTGGAATAAGTTCCGGTAGCTCTGGCTCAGCAATACTGGACGTAGCCTTTCCATGTTCTGCTGGAGACGACTGTACAGGACTTGTTGCCGGTATGACCTCATCGTCCCCAGGGCCGGCGTCCAGCTCCGGCTTTTACGAGAGCCGGCTCCGCGTTTTGCATGCTTCGTCTTAACAGGCTTAATGCGTGGCGTCGTGTCTGTTACATCACCAGTAGGAGTTTCATCGGATGCAGTTACTGTTTTGACAGGATTTCGAGGAGTTAGATCCTCCTTCAGCCCATCTGAAAGCGGGTTCGCTTGATCGAGTGAGCCCTTGTTCCATGTTCCATCATCACTTAATGTTCGGCGCTTCTTCCGACTCGGCGGCTCATCCGATGATCGTCGCGCCACTCTTGGAACGCTCACTCTCTCCAATTCCTCTTCGGCCATGGCTCTAACCTTCTGGATTCGCTTTCGACGTTCAATCCTTTTGATAGCATCGTCCGAGTCGCTACCGGACAACAGGTCTTGCGTAGGTACCTCTCCTGCCATTTTTCTCTCCTGGGATTTCTTCATTGGCTCATAATGCGCCGAAGGTTGGAAGCCGCCAGAAGATTTGGGCGGCTGCACGGTTGGCGACTCTGGTATCAAATCGGCTCCGGTTGATCTACTATTCAAAGGCGTTTCTATTTCTTGAATGTCGTCCAACCTCATACGAGTTACGGTGCCTGGGACTTCGTGTAACCTCTGTGGACTTGATGTGCGCAAATCGGTAGGCGAAGAAACGTTCGCCCGGTCTTTCAGAGGCGACGTCTCCATCATGTTCGGGGATATAGAGTTGAGAAACATATTCGGCGACGGCCTCGATGAAGTTGGGCTGAAGCCTTTCACAGCCGATGAGAGCTGCGTCTGTCCGAAGAGCTGGCTGCCGGCAAGCGGTGCGGCGATACTCGGCTTCGACGCGAAGGGGTTTCTCGGCAGTGCCGGCGTTTCGGGGCGATGCCATGAGGTCGGTGAGGAGTGTAGCCGAGACTAGACAATTGCTGAGGGGTCTGCTCGGTCATTCGCCAGTCGCCCTTGGTCGTTTCGAAACCTGCATCTTCGGATACCTGCGACGATGGACGAGCCATCTGGGTGAGGTTGCCGAAATTTACAGCGCCTGTGTCATCCGGTTGCAGCGTATGATCTTCCTCCGGGTTTTCCTTGGGGTTTGCACCTGCTGGGCTTGAAGCCAGCGACTGGCAGTAATCCCTATAATCTCGGTCCTCGTTGGCTTGCGTCGGAGTATCCTGCGACGGGTCCATCTTGCGCGATGGTCCAGACGTGCCCGAAGGCACAGACAGAGGTGCGGCTATTGAGTCCGGAAGCGCATCGGGATTGTCCTGCGAGACGCGTTGCGTGTCGACGAGTTGGATGGGTTCGTCAAAGGTAGTGTCCTGGGTCGTGGCGTCGTCCTGGGCCTGGTCCGCTAGATTTGTTTCGGCATCGGGTAGTGCTTGGGCACGTAATAATTGCTTTTTCCACCATCAGCATGATCCTTGTCGATAGTCGATACTTAAACACGAACCTCGACAACGGCCGGACGTGGCGGCGGGTCAACAAGATTACCAGGCTGACCAAAGCTGGTTTCGGAGACCAGGCCTAGGCGACTGTCATCCTGTCCAATGTAGGGCGTCTGTTCGCGCGACAGGCGGTCGTGGTTGGAGTTGGTCGTCTGGGTCTGGAGAACGATGAGTTTCTGGTACGCCAGTGGCTAATGCAAGGGTGCGGGTACGTACCGCTGCGACACCAAGTTCTGCCTTGAGGGCCTCGAGAATGGCCTGGCTATCCTGTGACTCAGTGTCTTCCGGCATGGGGCTCCCCGTCGTGTGTCTGGGCGAGTCAGAACGCGTCATGAGGCTGGCTCGTCTGCATCTTGAAGCAGGTCGGCCACATCCTTGAGCAAACTCGCTGGGGCCAGGTGAGCAGAGGCGCGTCGACCGAATGGAGAAATTGAGCTGGCGACTGCGCGTTGAGTGGCACGAGGTCACGTGTTCAATTAACAACGAGGCCCATCTCGCGTCTGCACTTCGCTTCGCTTCACTTCACTTCACGTCACGTCACGTCACTCAGTATCCACTATAGCAATTGCCCTTGATTGAATGCAGAGTGCCCTTATATTGTCAAGAAGATGATGTCTATTTATGCAAAATGCTCAATTTGGTCATAGCATCGTAAAATGTTCTCTGTCCCATATCCAAAACCAGACACGTCTCTGAATACCTGTTCTTGTTTCTTTATATAAATCTTCGTTGTAACAACATCATGCAGCCCGAAAATTCTCCCAAATTTGTATAAAAACAAGCACGCTATTGAACAGGGTTTGTCTGAGCTTGTGGTCCAGAATAACTGAGCCGTGCTACTGCTGCTTGTGGATAATGAATTCCTGGCTGCCCCTGATATGCTGACATATTCGGCTCATATGGCTTCCCCTGATTTGGCATTGGACTTTCCGCATTATTCACAGCAGCCCCCAATGGGTGTGAATTCAAGGGTCCCTGGTGATTTGGTCCCTGTTGTCCGGGCGGCGTTGACGATGGCGGTTGCGGGGCCTGTGACCCCGGTCCTGGAGCTTGCTTCCGACGAATCTTGCCTGCTCCAGGCTGAGCAGACGCTGGAGGCGCCGTAGCTTGATGAGGTTGTTCTTGCAAAGGTGCTGATGCTGGAGAAGGAGTATTCACCTGGTGCTGTTGCGGGTACTGTTGCTGGGGAAAGCTCGGATGTTGTGGTGGGTCTTGCTGCTGCGGGAAGCTAGATTGTTGCTGTTGATGTGGTTGATATTGATGATACTGATGCTGTTGGTGCTGCTGGTATTGATATTGCTGCGGCGGCGGCGGCTGTGTCGTCTGATGAAAGCCAGGCTGTTGCTGAAAACTAGGCTGTTGTTGGAAACCAGGTTGTTGCTGAGCGTTGGCCTGCTGCTGAAAGCTAGATGGCTGCTGAAGGCTAGGTTGTTGCTGGAAACTAGGCTGTTGCTGGAAACCCGGATATTGTTGAAAGCTAGCTTGGTGCTGGAGATGTTGCTGAGTAGGAAGCGGAACCACCTCTTGTGTCACAGCAGGCGCCTGATACCCTCCAGCACCCCAAGACAATTGCTCCTGACCACGCAAATCAGGACTCGGCGCCATCCCGTTCACCCCAGCGCCTGGCGCAGCCAAAGGTAACGGCGCCGAGATACCCTGACTTGCCTTGGGACTCTTGCGCAGTTTCGTCAGTTTATCCTTACTCTTGCCCGCGAAGCTGCTAATCGCCGTCTGCGCCGACGCCATGCCCGGCTTCAAGTTGCGGTTCACGGCCGCTTGTGCCGATGCCACGCCTGGTTTGAGATTCTCCATATAGTTTTGCGCGGAGGTGACGCCCGGTTTAAGGTTCTTTGATATGGCTGCCTGAGCAGACGTCAGACCGGGCTTGATGGAGTTCATGGCGGCTTGCGCAGAGGCCTTCGTGGGCTTGAAGCCGGGTATCTTGGTGGAAGACATGTAGTTCGACCAGGATGATTGTTTCTGTTGAGGACGGAGCTGGTTCTGCGGCGCAAGTCCTTGAGATGTCATCCACTCGGGTGGTGGTTGCTGCTGTCCGGGTGGCAATGCTTGGTTTTGTAGCGCAATCGGGGCCTGTTGAGGAACGTGACCTTGGGGTAGCCCCTGGTTATGCTGCAGTGCTTGTCCATTAGGAGCGGCTTCGTTATAAGGCTGTGCCCAGTTTCCTGGCGGTTGTGCCCCGAAGTGCTGTGCGGCTGGGGGCTGCGCAAGAGCTTGCTGAGAAGATTGCCAACTTGTCTGTTGTGCTGGCACTGTTTCCCAGGGGACTGCTGATGTATGAGTAGGGACTTCATGGTGTTGCGTGGATGGTTGACTAGGACTCTCGTTCTGGACTGAAAGTGGTGGGTGTATGCTTGATACAGCAGAGTGTCTCCTGGTATGCAAGCCCGAGTGAGTTGACAGAGGACTCATCTCACGCGGTATACCAGTTTCCTCTCTTTCTTCAATGCGGCCCAAATTGTGATCCGTAGGCGACTGTCCTGGCGCTTGGGACGTTGGGGCTGTCCCTGAACATTTGCTGGCTGCCCATGACTCCCGGAGTTTGTCTGACCTCGTGGTATCTGAGAAGAAGGTGATTCCTGACTTCTTGCTCCTACATTAGGGTCTCCCTGGAACTGTCCCAGACTACTGGGCCCTTGACTGAACTGCGGTCCCATATTGGTGGTTTGCTGCGCTGGCATAGAGTGCCTTTTATTAAGCTTGCGCGGCTGTCCCACTGGTGTTCTTCGCACACTTGGGGAACTACTCAATGTCACCGTAGGCACCTGGTTGTTCTGCGGAGGAAAATACTGCTGCGGCGACGAATCAAGAGGAATCTTTCCAGGAACTGGTGGGCTTGGCAGAGTGCCTGTAGCAGATAATTCACCAGGAGTGTGAACATTATGGGTTAGCTGCGCTGGTTGAGCAAAGTTGTTTGGTGATGCGTTTGCTGGTAGCTGTTCCGACACCGATGAAGGACTGATGGGCTTCCTGGGGATGCTTTCAGATTGAGAGGCTGCGGCGATAGTCCTGGTGTTTGTGACATCGGCGAAGGCGTGTGAGGTGGAATTCCGGGTGACTGGCTGACTGAGCTAGGAGGTGAAGGTGATGCTCCGCCTACATTGCCGAAAGAATGCTGCGGTTCGCCTTGCGAGACAGATCGCCTATGCGGCTGAGCTTGATAGTGAGGGTTGTACGGTGGACGGGGCTGGTTCCGCAGATCTTGAGGTCTTTGGCCATCCATTCGACGATCTCGAATCTCCCCGGATTATGTGCAAACTGCGGTGGTAGGTCAGAGAGCGGGTATGGCGGGTTAGGCGGTGCCGGCGAAGATGGCATAGCACCTCGACCCAAATTGGGTGGCCCAGCCTGTTGACGATATTGAGCTTCATGCTGAGAAGGATATGACTGCATCGTAGGATGCTGCTGCTGTACGGGAAGGAGTTGGGGTTTGTAGTCCCCTGGGGCATGACTGTTGTTGATCGGAGCAGCTGTTGACCGTGCATAGGCCCAGCAAAGGCTTGGTTTTGTTGACCAGGTAAGTTTCCGTACTGAACTGGAGGGCCATTGACGACATTCTCGACCTTCTGAACCGGTTCCGTAGCAGCGCGGTGCATATCCGGTCGTGAAAGTTGATGCTGCATCGGCTGGTGCTGTTGAATTGGCGCATCTGCCACAGGTTGAGCATATGGCTCTTTGCCCACAGCAGCCGAAGTCTCAGCAACCTGCGACGAGGCCCTCCCACGAGCTGGGAGCAGCACCGACGGGTGCTTAGCAAGGCCTTGCTGTCCTACATCCTTGGCCGTCTCAGTTGGCGCAGTCTGAGCTGGTTGAGGCTCCGAGTTCTGAGGTAGCGCATGTCTCACAGGCTTCAAGACGGAGGGAACATGGGATAGGGCTTGCTGATTGCTGCTCTCTCCAGGCTCTGTGTGAAGATCAACCTCTGACTTCGGGCTAGCGAGTGGCTTGCGCTGCGTTTTAGACGAAGGCGACGGCGTTGTTTCAAGGCCATCAGTTGCTGTTGCTGGCTGAGGGTCAGATACCATGTCTGGCCGATTGCCAGCAGTCTGCTCCGATTGGGCGGGCACCTCAGAGGAGATGGCCCATCATACGGGGTACTCGAGGTCTTTTCCTCGCTTACGGCCTTTACAGCATCATCTGTGTTCTCCTTCAGTTTCTCTTGTTCTTTAGTTTCAGTTCCAACCTGCTCACGCGGCTTCTCCTCCACCGGACTAGTCTTCTCGGGGAGCTCAGCGATGCCCAGCGGTGCTGCGGTTTCGATCGGTGCCAGCACTAGGTTGTCGCCCATTTCTACCGGATCTGGGTGAATCTCGATGTACGCTGCTGCAGTATGCTCCGTCGCCATCTCTGCGACTACACCTACCGGGTCGAAGCGCGGCTCTGTGACAGGAAGCTCATGTGGCATCTCACGCCCGTCGATCATAGCCGGCGGCTCCTCCTTAGCAACTGTGGTCACTTCAGCTGGCGGCGTCTGTTGTTGCGCTTCCGTAAGGACATCAGTGGGTTCGGAGGTCGTGGGCAATGGTTTAGTCTCTTCGGCTGACTCAATAGCGGGCGAGTCCGTCTTGGAGGGTTCTTGCTGAACCGGTGTCTCATTAGGTTCGATCTGGGCAACTTTTGGTGTCGTCTTTTCGCTTGTAGCAGGACTGACGCGTTTGGATTCCGTCACCTCATCGGCGGTGGTGCCGACGACAGCTCGCTTCGCCGCCTCGTCTTCCTCCTCCACTAAGGGACTAACATCCGTATATGCTCCAGGGCCGAGGTACATGAAGCTCTCCGGTTGAAAAGCCGTCCTGTCGTTTCCTTCCTCTTCAACATCCGCATCGTCCCATATCTCGTCTATAGGCCGTGCCGAAGCCGACATGCGGGTCTTGGTTTCAGCATTGCTGGCAGCCGCCTTGTCGACGCCGGTCGCCGTTGTCTGGCGCCTGGATTCGAGGCGCTCTTCTGGGGCGAGGGTCGGGGCGGGTGCAAGAGCATCAATAAAATCCGGGAACTCGTCGCCCTCGTTTGGAAAGTGGTACTGGATATGGCCCGTGGGCCTGTAAGTGTAGAACCATCTTGTGCCGTCGTAATCCGACTCCCAGCCTTCTGGTAGGGCGCTCATCCTGTCCGATCTCGGTGAGAGCTTAGGGAGGCTTCCGTCGCCTTGGCCTCTGGCTCCGTTGAGCAGAGAGGTTGATTGCCCAGGCGGAACTGCTGCCTGCCGTCGACTCAACACACCAGTCAAGTTAGAGGCGTCAATCGTCGTAAAGCCACACTGCGAACTATGCTAGGACTAGCAACGACAACAGCTCGCAGGTGAGAGAAACGACGACTCCCTCGGTTCAAGAAGGAGCCCCTCCCATGGCGTCCGTTCCTACCCCTGCGAACGAGCTCATCCGTAATTCAGCCCAGCATGTACGTGTGTCCAATGGTGGCGCTACTAGACCTCAGCCGCATCGCTGCTAGGCGGATTTTGGCCGTTGGCTGTTTGCTTCTGGGCAACGTGGATCCCGAGCTCGTACATGACAGGCCTAAGCCGACCTAAAGTAGAATGAATTGCCGTTGGGTTTGTTCAGTCCAACCGTAAGTAATGAGAGGCGAAGCAACCGGGGAGAGCTGGTCGGGTTCTTGTGTAAGGCAAGATTGAGCATCAGGAGCTTCAGGGTCCACGACAATCTTGCTTACCCTATAACGGTTCGGTGATCAAACTCCGTAGCCATTTCTAGGATTATTTACAAACTGCCCTAGCTCCTGGAATTGTTTCTATTGAGGTCAGCTCTTCCCCAGGCAGAAAAAAACAATAAAAGCCCAGTCACGGAATGCTTGTTTTCGAGGGTCGATATCCGATGCAAGCAAATGCATGATGTAGCTTAACAAGAATGATCTACCAGGAACCTGACATTTACTCACATTTAATTAATGTATGAGATGCTGAGGTACCTCTCCAGCTTACCTTCACATTGACCCTGACTGCATTAGCACTGAGCAGACGCCAGATTCCTTCTTAACACTCGCAAAATGTTTCCATCGTGGTTCCAAGATTCTGTGAACCCCGTCGGTTGGAATTGATGAGTTCTGGAGGTTTCTGGTCTGTCGGCAGATGGGATCCAAAACCGGGATCCAAAATTCGGATCTAAGAAGTCGGTGCGACAAGACCCCCGGCTTAACGGCCGTGATTGAACACAGGATGTCTTCAATTCCCACGCAACAACATAGTCTAATTCATGCTTAATTTTGCCGCATGTATCTTACATCTGCTTGTCAGAGCAGGCTTGTGTGGTATTTTCCACCTTCTACTGTGGTTGTGGGTACAAATGATCAACAAAGAGTTGATTCTCAAATTGCTACTTATGTTCGATTAAATGAATTGGCATCTATGTATTCAAACATAACAGTAATATCTCAAACAATACAGTGGCTAAATAACAATTAACCAAGCATTCGAGTGCACAATGGAAGAAGCTTCTGAACCGCTGGCTAGATTCATGACAGCTATGAGGATACCTAAGGCTAATGGTCAGCAAATCTCGCGCCAGGCAAAAACCAGGATATATTATTCGAAAACATCGCATAACTCACTTGATAATCTGCAGAGTTATAATTAGGTTATTGGAGTAAGGGAAGTTTAGTACGCCCAGTTTTGACCTCGTAAAGGGGTTGCCCTATCCAAAGTTGTTATAGCACCCAATCTGAAACCTGGAGTCTGTACGCACGTAGGATGACACCCTTGCCATGAACGCCAGTGCAAAGCCCCAGATTACTCCACAAGACGCATGCATGGCTGCTGAAGAGCGCGCATTATCCCTTTCGGTGACTGCTATATATAACGTAATCGAGGCGTAGCATAAGGCTCGAGTTACACGATAATTTTATAAAAATGCTGTCGGGCCATAGATGTCTTTGAATTGGTTGACCATTGACAACTCATCTTCCTCCTCTACCAATGCGATTCTACGCAGCAACTCTGTTTGTCGGACTGTTCAGTCTACAATCAAAGTGAGCATTGTGTTTCTATGATTGATATGAAGTACCGCCGCCATATGACTAACAGATATCGTGATACAGAGCTTTAGCAGCAGTTGATTGCGATGACAATGTCACAATTTCCAATGCAGACGACGCCCGAGAGGTTGCGGAGAAGTGCCGTGTGATCGTGGGCAAATTGGACCTGTCTGACGACCTCGCTGAGGATGTCAACATTGAAAATCTTGAAGAGATTAAAGGCGGTCTAACGCTGAATGGGGCATGCGGAGGTGGATGTTCAGACCCGGAGAATGGTCGCTTCAATATCTCAATGCCCAACTTGACGGCAATTGGTGGACCGTTGCTAATACGTGATGCTCCGAACCTTGTGGGCTTGTTACTCCCCAAGCTCGAAACGATCCGAGGCCCTTTGGATATACGGAACCCAACAACCACCCTAATCGATATCACCAATTTGAAATTTGTCGAAAGTCTAACCTTCCAGACACCCAAGTTAAAGAACCTTTCGCTTTCCGGTCTGGAAGGACCGCATAATGAATCAGTAGCGAATTTCCACGTCCGTCTGATGGACGTAGGTCAAATCGAGTCGCTTGATGGCATCTTCAAGAACCCCATTAACCCTATTCGAACGAACGAAACATACCTCGACCAGCGCCTCTCTCTCAATCCAGGGGCTATGCCTAATGTCAAAAACCTGACATTCGGTTGGGAGCGCATATCCCAAATTGACGTATGGACACCGGACTTCACACTCATCCTTGGAGGACCTAGAAGCAAGCGGATTTATATGGATCAGCTTTACTTGGCAACTGGAAGCATAAAAGGAGCGAGTCATTAGAACGACTTAGTGTGAAGGACTTCGAATTTCACTCCGCTGATCATGAAGAGCTCCATTTAGACATGGAATTATTGTCTCAGCTCCGTGTGACCAACGCCAACAAAGCTCTCTCCATAACAAATTCTCCTACTGCTGAAAGTTGGAAGGATTTTGTCCTGATTGTTGAAGGACCCAATATCCCTCAGTTTCCCAGTCAATCGAAAGACTCTGGAGACAGAAAATGGCACTGGCCAGAACCAGTTGAGTATATCGGGCTTAACGGCGATGTGGACCAAGAATTTGTGTGAGTGCTCTAAGCAAGGTCTTTATCATATGCAATTCAAAGATTACTGATTGGTTTAGCATGGATATTTTGAGCGAGGTTAATATTACGGATGAATTTGCCATCTTTGACAAGGGTGGCGACCTTGATTGCCAAGCTCTAAAGAAGAAGGTACAAAGTAAAGAGTTTAGGGAGACGCGAAGTAAAGAGTTTCTCATGGAGTTTACCTGCGACCCTGAGTTTAAAGACAATGAGAAAGGACGTGATGATGATGGTGCTGGCGACCAAGGAGGAGCATCAAGTCTTGGCGGAGTAAGTCTGGTCATGCAACTAACGCTGGCCGGCTTGATTGCGAGTATTTTGTGTTTCTAAGTGGAGATATCTGTGCATGGTAGCATCGGTTTAGGCGAATAAGGCAGCAAGCAATTGTTTAAGTGCTTCAGTATTTAAAACCAAAGCTTTATATTTCAGTTTTTCTTTGCTTAGGAAGTGTTTGCTTGAGTAGGTATAGCGTTGCCCAGCCTATATTTCTAAACTTTCGAAGCCAACTAGAAACGTTCATGAAGTTTATACAACTATTACACCTTCGCACTGCTCCTTGGTGTTTGGAAGAGGCCAAAATCCCCAATTGTCATTAGCAGCGATATAATGGCACTTGGATTCACTCTGCCTCTTGAACCGATAACATCTTTAGTCCTGTGAAGAATCGTCACTTTTGAATCATCACAGCATATTCGTCTAAGCACAAAGCTGGTCGTGAGCACGAGATGTTTTCCCATTACGGAGAGTCTAGCTATTAGATTCCGCTTCTAAGCTAACATTTTATAACTGTCGCCAATCTATCATGACCTCCATGGCATCTAACTGGTCAAATTCCTCCTCTATTCATTCTTATTGGCTCTTTCATCCTCTTAGTCCTCATAATAAGAAGGAGAGTGTGTCATTCAGAAAACAGACCCGCGCCGGTAGCTTGAGCTATGAATGTACAAAACGGAAGGATTGCAGTGCCGTAAGCGGCTTGCAAATGATTGTGGGGATTTGGGAAAGATCCCTAAGCAAAAGTTCCAATACAAGATAAGATGAGTTGTATCACATGATCAAGGCCTTCGTGTGCAGGTTACACGATTTGGCCTTGGTTCTGAGACTTGGACTTGCTCTGAGCGCGGCCGAAGATGCGTGAGCGCTGGTGGGTGGTTGTTTCCATAGAAGCACTGCGACCCAGTGCGGATGAACTGCCTCGAGGCTCCGATGCTGTCGCCGACTCCTCGGCCCTCTCTGCACGGTCCTTCTCCCGGATCGATGCGAGACGCTGGGCATGAGCTTGGTCTCGTCGGCTGCCGTATACGTCTTGGATGGTATTGAGATTCGACTCTGCGTTGCTGCTATAGGCCGATCGGTCACTCTGCTGGAAGCTGAAGTTGGATGGTCGGCGGTGACGAGGCTCGGGAGGAGACACAACGTCTTGCTCATTCTCCTTGCCGTACGCGGGAGGAGCCTGCATGTTAGCCCAGAACATAGGGTTCTCGCGGCTACCACCAGGTTCAAGACGCATAGGAGGCTGGATGCCGACCTGGACCATCTGGTTCATGAGCTCCGTCACAAACTTGTTGTGGCGGTTGAGTCGGACTAGTTCATTCTGCCAATTGCTCTTATGGAAGAAGACCATGTTCATCGAGCAAGATCGGACTTCATCGACCGAAACCATCTCAGTAATGATCTCAGACTGGTAGTCACGCTTCTGAGACTTGACAAACTCGAGCATGCGGGCCTTGAGTTCCTCGATCATTTCAGCAGGTGTTCCGAAGCGCATGACAATAGGCACGACGTCGGCCAGACCGTTTGATCGTCGCTGGTTGAGAATGAAGAGGGTGTTGAGGACGGAGTTGGGAGCCTGCACAATGTGGCCTTGCATCTTCCTGAACTCTGTGTACAGCAGGGAAATTTCCGTCACGTAGTAGTCGTCGCCAGTCAGGGTTGCTCCGGTAGAACCGTAGATGGTCACTCGGTCGCCAACATCAAACGGGTGCTTGATGAAGACGAAGATGATTGACTGAAGGAACTCCTGTGCTGTGGCCTGAAGCATCCATGCCAGACCCAAAACAGAGGTACCGGCAGATGCAAGACCAGCCGCGGCGGAACCCGAAATGATGGAAATGAAGATGATGATGGAGATCACCACAATGATAAAGACAAAGACCTTGTCAAGCTTCTTAATAACGGAGTCAAGATCCTTGAGCGATGCGGCGATGGCCTTCTTCTCGAGGTGAATTTCGTTGCACACAGCTTCGAATTCCTCCATGGAGATATCACCGTTCAAATCCTTGTCGAAAACACCGAAAGCAGCCACGGCCTCCTCCTCAACCGGGAACGCAACCAACATATCCTCAAGTCCGACATTCTCCTGGCCAGGACGCACCAGACTGCGGTAGATGAGGCGAGCCAAGGTATGAGCAGATGCAGTGTTTCGCAGCAGTTCGCCAACAACCTTTCGGGGATGGTTAACGTTGACCTTGCGACCAATCAAGTCATTGCCAACCCTGTTTGCAACATAACCAACCTTGCCGAGCACGTTGCGGGCATTCTCGTGAAACAAACGCATAGGAGTCTGGCCGCCGCTTCCGGAATTGCGCTCGCTACCTTTCCAGAATGGGTCGGAGGTCTCGAGGTGAGATTTGGCGTGTTCG
This sequence comes from Albifimbria verrucaria, assembly GCA_020081605.1. Classification (NCBI taxonomy): domain Eukaryota; kingdom Fungi; phylum Ascomycota; class Sordariomycetes; order Hypocreales; family Stachybotryaceae; genus Albifimbria; species Albifimbria verrucaria. The sequence goes on from JAHREC010000062.1 coordinate 3,080,847, forward strand.
AAGAGATGGACAAGCTGTCGGACATCGCCCTTGTGGTTCTCGATACGGGTAGCGTAGGTACGCTCATGGAAGGCCGTGGCGATCCACTGGATGATGATCTTTTCGATGAAGTTGAGAGCGGCAAGCACAAAGAGAGCGATAATGACCTTCCAAATGATGTTCATCCAATCATCGTCGACCTGATCCTCCATACCCTCAGGCACGGCCACGCGGTGTCCGTACAAAATGGGTTTGTATGAGATGATGATAGCGAGGAACCATAGGAAGAGGGCGGTATGGAGCTCCAATTGTGAACCGATATCTCGCCACTTTTTGGAATTGGTTGAACCGGCCACCCGAGCAGCGCCGTGGAACAGGGAGGCATAAGGCTCGTAACCATACGCGACACCCACAGCGAGCCCCAAAGGATTTCTAACCACACTCCAAACCACATCAGGTGGACACCACCAACACCACCGACGGCCTTGGTCCCATCTCTGTACCTGTAAGCGCCGAGGAGCACAGGTATAAGCAACAGGGCACCACCAGGGATGAGGTAGACAAAGTAGCGGATGAGGCGAGGAAACTTCTTGAGAAACAGCCAGAACTTGTATAGGGCGGCGTTGGTATCCTTTCGCTTAATGGTTAGGGGCTCCTGATGGACCGGTTGGTTGAAGGCGTCTTCCGGCTCCGGGACATGAGTTCGAGCCTTGTGATGCATCTCTGACGCATGTTCTTGGTTGGAGATAAGCCGCTCGGCACGCAGAAGTTCCAAGTCATCGTTGAGTCGACTGGCATCTGCTCGCTGGCCAGAAGGAGAAAAGGCCCTGGTATCGTCGCTGCCGGTAGGGGCCGGGGCTAGGTTGTGCATATCTAGCGTTGGAAAGGCATAGCGCTCTCCGTTCTTCTCGTCGTAGCCATCGGTGGAGGCCTGACGCGAGGATGCCTGTGGAGCAAGATACTGCTGCTGCTGGGGAGGAGGAGAAGTTGCGTTGATCGGGGCGAGAGCTGAGCCGTGGGGACCTGGTGTAAGGGGAGTTCCTGAGGCTGTGGCTGCGGTTGGGGTTGTTGCTCTTGTTGTTGTTGTTGATGCTGCTGCTGCTGCTGCTGCTGCTGCTGCTGCTGCTGTTGTTCCCGATGTTGATGCAACAGCTCGATAACATCTGGAGGGGGACTCGAAGGACCAGCCATGACGAAAACCCGACGCAGCTGCTATATATCCAGTTGTTTGGGCGTTGAAGATGGATGCCAGCAAACCTGGGGCGGGCTATCTGTAAGGATCCAGGGCGGGATCTACGTGAAGGAAGATGGGGAAATGGGGAGATGGAAAACGAGAGGATGGCCAAGAGGAGATGGCCAAGAGATGATGAAGACGAGAAATGTGGGCAAGGAGGATGCTTTCAACGGAAGCAAAGCAAAGCACAAGCGAGCAGTAAGCGATGGGAGAGCGCGCGCGCCTCGGTTTGCTCAGGGTGCACCCGCAAGGGCTGTGAGGAAGTGGAGCGAATGACGAAATGGCACCGCGCAAAGGTATGAAGTCCGGGCTCCGCAGTGATCGGGATCCAGACGAGGATCTTCAAAATATTCAGCCAAACGCGGAGGCGAGCTGTCGCGAGTTGACCCCGGGTTTGGAAAAGAGGAGAGAGAGAGAATGAGGGAGAGGAGACGTCAGGGACGATCAGCGGTTTCTAAAATAGAAAAAAAGGACAGCAGAGCAGGACAGTTGTTGAAGGTGAGGGCTCCAGAGGGTGGGTGGAGAGAAGTCAAATGGATGGAGTATAGATCAGGATAAAGATATGGAGCAAGGGATGCGGGTCACCAAGATTCACAAGCACCTTCATCATGGAGAAGAAAAAGGGTCGGTGGCATTACATAGTGGAAGTGGAAGGGTTCGGTTCGGTTCGGTTCGCCAGTCCAACAAACACTGTATCGTACTGTACATCACCGCAATCTCCTGCAGGGAAAAGGCAGAAAGACAGATTTAAAAAAATGAATTAAGAAAAAAACTCTTCGGGATCCAACAATTGGCCGCTGACACAAGATCGACCCAGACTTGCCAGTTCCCTTAGTCAAGGAAGTCTGGGTCCACGGGTTTTGCTTGATAGCAGTTTAGTCTGAAGTGCCGGGCCAAGGTGGTGGTGTGTGTGCAGCAGAATGTGATGGATGGCCGTGGCTGCAGCTGTAAGTGGCCAATGCGAAAATTCTCTTGCTCTAACGGGCCGACGGGAATGGCCCCAGGGTCAACCCAACAGCACGGTACAGTGGGAGGCCTGCCCTGTTTACCGTGATTCATGTAGGTACAGACCGACTGACATGTGCCTGATAAGACGCCAGGTCTCGGAGCAGGCCAAAGAAAGAAAGAAGAAAGATGACGATATAAGAAAAATGGTCAACGAGAGATAAGAAATAAAATTAAAAGATAAGCACCCAATCCTGAATAAGATAATATACGTACATCCAACACAGACCAGCTTCTCTCCTCCAACCATCTTGATATCGTCTTTACCACCTCCCTCCCTATTGATTCGTGACAGCATGCGCACACCTGTAACCGCCCATCCACCCTCCCTCATACTATACGCACTCCCGTTCCCCACCACCCTCGCTCCATTCTTGCGCAGACGCACGCAACAAGCATACCTCCTCTATCACAGGCCCTTTTTCTTCCCAGAATTAATCAGGGGCATTCGCCAGTGACAACGACGCCGGGATCTCCCTCCTGCTAGACAACCTTGGCCAGCACCCTGAACCTGCATCCACCCACCCACCTCAGCTCGTAACGGGGCCAAGGATGGGCCAAGGGGCACCGGCCGTTGCGTTGCGTTGCATTGCATGTGCCTGTGCCTGTGTCAAACCGAACCAAAGCACTTGTCGAGAAACGCGCCTTGTTTCCCGATTGCGCAAAGCAGAAAGCCACGTTCAGAGGCGCTTGTACCTGAAAGGCCCATGTAAAAGGCACGGTGCCAACGTTATCAATCTCAATCTCACCTCGGGACCTACCCGTACAGGCAGAACCTTGTCTGCTCACTGCTCCTAAATGCTCTACATGATGCAACCAGAAAATGAAAACAACAGGCATTTTCTTTTCTTGCCCTCTGTTCCACAGTCTACCTCATCATGTCTTGCCTTTCGTCAGCCAGGTCGACCGGAGTCTCGGGGTCTAACAGCAAGATGGCCCAAATCCGCTCTGACGTCACAGCAAGCATCCCTCCCAAAGAGGCAATGGAAAATATCCAAACCGTTTTGGCCCAAAACAGTGACGACGCCATTTGCGCGCGCAAAATGCACCGCCAACTCAACCTCCCTCCCTTCTTTCTACACACCCCTCCCTCACCATTTGTCCCTCCCTTTGCTCACGCCGTCTTTTGCGTCGTGCCACCCACCCTTCCAGCCCCTCCCGTCCTCCAACTGTGCACATCATACACACCCTTTACCGTAGCATGCCCGCCGCCGCCGGACGTGGGGTCTCTTTCAGCCTGCGCCAACGGAGCCGCAGGCGTCCCGTCTCGGTCCGTTGCTCATCTCATGCAGCTCGTGTGAATTCGGCCGAACATCTTCTCGATACTTCGTCGAGTTTCCATTGCTAGTCTGAGCTTGTTTGCGATCGCTAAAACTTGTTTACCAGCAACCATTGCCAGTATGGCCAGAAACCGGATGCACCGCTTGATTCCCTTCAATAGCCGCGCCCTCTTTCTCCGCTGTCCGCGGAAAACTCCAAGCATGGTCCACGGTCCCCGTTATCCCAATGCCCCATCGCATCAACCCCATCCTTCGAACAGACGGACGTGCTTGGCTTGCGGTAGCCAACCCACCGTAACCCCAGTGGCGAGGCCTGTCTTACCCACCTCCCTACCACCTTTTCGATCCCTGGGATTACTGCGATCGCCTGCGTGATGAAATTCGGGGCTCGTCCAGCTCACCCACGAATCATGAATTCGCTGTTTGTCGCCAGCTTCCTGCTGCCAAGATGGCCGAGTAACCTCCCTGCGCGTCCCAGCTCCAGGAAATCTCTACGACCCTGATTGAGCTTCTCCGTCAGAACCGAGAAAACCCTTGCCCAGGGTCCTGTACCAGCAATTTTATTTCTCAATGTCGATCAGCAATCCTACCGTTGGCGCTTGCACAGTGTGGTGCTAAGCTCCTGGTTGCTGTCTACCACTATAATCGTCTTCGTGCGAACGCGTCAATCGAGTCAACTGGTCCGTTCCTATAGGCTCAACGTTCATCAGAACACATGTGATATGGCAGGAACCAATTCAATTTCATCATCTAAACATTGCGCTATATAAAGGATACGCTGACCGACTACGTAAATGGTCAGGTCCTGTCTTAACAGGTCGTAGATATTCCGTCTCCATCAGTCTATATCTTGATGCTCCAGTCGGATCCAATACACGCGCCGACGCGGCCGACCGTGGCAAAGGCCGCTCTACCCTTCTCAGCAGCATGGTAGTTGACCTTGACGGCCCAAGTGCGGCCTTCGGACTCAATCTGCACCTCCTTCTTGTTCCACGCCGCAGGGGCACCGACAATGATGACCTTGTCAACGTAAACCTCTTGCATCGCCTTGAGCCACTCCTTGGGCTTCAACGATGCGGCGTCACGTCCTCAGCGTCCACTGATGCCAAGCCCTCCTTGTTCAGGGTGAACTTGCGGTAGATGTACTGGCCCTGCTCGTGGTCGTAGGAGTCGCCGTCGTCGGTGTACAGCTCACCTTCAGCAGATCCATCCTTGGCAACGGAGACCACCAGAGTGTAGTCATCAAACCTCATCAATGTGCTTGATCGTCGGGGAATATCACGTCGAGGGAAGATGTGACCACCACGCATCAGCATGGGAATGTGATCCAGAGGGGCAGCCACCGTCAGATGCTTGCCCTTGTGCGTGTTCAACAGGTTGTAGGTAGAGTAGTCATAGTAAACTTCGTTGTCAGGAATCCAAATGTCGACAGATTCCTTGCCCTCCTCAACGACTGGCTTCACGAGAAGACCGGTAGAGCCAACGAACAGCTGGTCATCGATGGCAAAGCCGCTCTCTTCGTCAGGGTGGGTCCAGTGCATAGGGCGGATGATGGGGCTACCATCTCGGTTGGCGTGGAAGAAGGCAGTGTACCACGATGGGAGCAGAGCGTATCGGAGGCGGATAGCGGCCGTCGCAATTGCAGTGTATGGCTCTCCCAGCAGGTAAGGCTCACGTCGGCGAGCATCGATGTGGGCGTGTGCGCGGAAGAAAGGATAGAAGGCTCCTGTCTGGTACCAACGGACGAGCAGCTCCTTGTCCGGGTTGCCGAAGAAACCACCAACGTCAGCACCGGCAAAGGGAAGCCTGAGATACCTTGGTTCAGGACCATAGGCAGGGAGGCGCCAAGGTGATCCCACTGGGCTTGGTTGTCACCAGTCCACATAGCACCCAGCCTTTGCGAACCAGCATAGAACGATCGAGTGAGAACAAATGGGCGGCGGAGCTCACCCTTCTTACGGCTAAGCATGGCTTCAAAAGTAGCGTTGTGGAAGGTTAGACCGTTCAGGAGGTGGACGTCACGATGCTCCCAGTTGCCGTGGTGGATGTTGTCCTTGGGCATGGTTGTCTCAGGACCGTTGAAAACTGACGGCTCGTTCATGTCGTTCCAGATGAAAGTGTTGGGCAAAGTGCCCTTAAAGAAGTCGTACTTGAACAGCGTCTTCCACCACTCATTCGCCTTGGGGTTGAAGCAGTCGATCCAGTTGGATGATCCCGGCCAGCACCAACCCTCGAAGATGGCACCATCCTTGTTGCGAACGCCCAACTCTTGCGATGTGAGCTGCGATGAGACAGTGTATCCATCAAGCTTCTTGATGTGAGGGTCGATGAGAACAACCAGCTTTCGACCATGGCTGTCAAGCTGCTCACCCATGCCAATGGGATCAGCAAACATGTTGGGTTCCCATGTGAAGTACTTCCTGTCATCGGTGTATTCGAGATCAAGCCAAATGACGTCGTAGGGGATCTTGAACCTGTCCATCTTGCGGTCGACGTCCTTGACATCGTCATCAGAGATGTAGTTCCAGCGGCACTGGTGGTAGCCGATGGCACCCTCCTGAGGCATCGCGGTGTATCCAGTCAATTCGCTGTACTTCTGGGTCAAGTCACGGGGCGTAGGTCCAAGGAAGACAAAGACGTCCAGAATACCGCTCTCGGAGATCCAATGGGTACGAGTGTTGGTCTTTGAGCCCTTGCCAAGGCTAAGAGGGTTGGCACTCTCCTTGGCTTTGACAATGTCCACCCAGGTCTCAGCGGCGTTGAGCCAGAAAACACCGACGGAGGAACCCTTGCGATGAGCCTGCATGAAAGGAATCGAGCCGTAAAGGGTCATAGGGCTGTCTAGGATGTACTCGAAGACATCGGAGTTGTACAGACGATATGGCTCGTTGTAATTACCGTCACCGCCACGGGTCTCCTTGAGAGACAAAGGACCAGCGTGCTCGGGGATACCAAAGACATGTTCGTATCCAACGAAGGAGATGTCCAGGGCGATACTTTCAGGGCCACGAGGCTTAGAGTCGGTGTTACCACCAAAAGTCTCCTCCCACCATGTGCTCTCGTCCTCACCGGACTCAGCCTCAGCCTTGGCTTCAACCTCGCTGGCCGACTTTGCCTCGCCCTCGCCCTCGCTTGCGGATTCAGCCTCACCTTCGCTGGCAGCAGGCTTCTCAACCTTGGGCCTCCAGTGCTCCATGTTCAGGAGTCCGCGGTCGTTGAATTTAATGTGGGTAGCACCATCTCGCTTGAATTCCACCTCGAATGGAGACAGCTTGATGATAGCCTCGAGCTTGGAATCGCCGCCATATTGGACGTTGATTTGCGACTGGTCTTGGTGCACAATCTGGGCGTTCTTGTCTAGTTCCAAACCTCCAACGATGGCCCAGTCTTGAGCCTCGTTGTAACGCTCCTTTCGAGCAGGGCTGTTGTGCCTCAACTCGATGTCCTGCTTTTGGCGCCTTTCTTCGTCGACACTGATACGAGCAACGCCAGACTGGAGGAAAGAAACGGTTATAGGGAATCGAGCGGTTTCGCCATTGGCGTTGATCTTCTTAAGAATGGTGGCCTGCAGTTGGCCATCCTTCAATGAAGCCGAATCGGGAATGATATCGTAAGGAGAGGTCCATGTGCTGCTCTTGGAGATGGCATCGTCCGCGAAGGCTCGGTTTCGCTTGCAGAAGCCTGACTGATGGCACTTCTTGAAGTCGTGCTCCTTCACCGACACTAGCCATGAACTCATCAGCGCTGTTGGTGTGAGGATCCAGAACAAGAGACTTACCTGCAGGCCCAGCCAGTAACAAGAAGGCAAACAGGAGACACAGCAGCGACGCCCGTTGCCGAGACGGCCAGAATAGGGATCGCATGGCGTGCCCAGCGGTCAGAGGACCGTATGCTCAGAAAGAAACGCAGATGCTGCAGAAATAGACTTCAAAGAAACGCAAGCCACATTAGACAGAAAAGATGACAACGCAGAACCTGGGTTATGCGTCGACCGCCACAAAAGGTGTTGCGTTCGGAATAGTTGATGATTACAAGCGAATCGTCAACGGTGGTCACTGAATGTCCAGCTGTCCATTGAGAGCTCCTGATTGGGACTGGCTCGGATTCTGCGACGCAGGGGGCCTTTTCCTGGATGGAGGGGCAGCTCGGTTAGTCAGGCCAATAGCCCAATCATGTGGCTGGTTGATGGACACTGTACGGGAAGGGCCCCTGTGCACCAGGCCTCACCTCTAATTCACCGCCTGAGGTAGTGCAAGATGCCACCGGACGGCTGGAGCTCCCCTTATCTGGTTCAACAATTCCACAAGCCTGGTCAGGCTCTTCTCTTCCTCCTTTGTAAATAATCTGTAATTATCCATTGTTACTGTATCTACTGCGACTTCACCCCTCGGTGCATCAATGACCTGAGAGCAAGCTGCCACCTCCTCGACAGGACACCGTCTGCTCTCTCTCGCCAGCTTTGCAACCGCCCGACCTCAATTTTTTTTTATTGAATATCACCCTGCACTGTCCCGCACTGTAACACTCAATTGGCTGTCGACAAATCAACATGGCAGAACCCCGCCACGAGCACCCCGCTTCAGGCTCGAAAACAGACTCCGACAGCAACAAGCGCAGCAACCCGTCGCCTCGGTGGACTCTGCAAAACCTACCCCCACCGATTTTTATCCTGCTCTTTGTTTTCCTAGCCCTCTATCTTGTCTTCTCCTCTTCCCAACTCCACCAATCCAGCTCTCTGCCGTCTCCCCGTCAGAACTGAAACCTCAACCTTACATCCCTCCTCAACAACCTCCAAAGGAACATCTCCCCATTCCACAATGTCTTCCACCGAGCAGACGTAAGAAATACCCCGCCACGACACCCCGCCCTCCCTGTCTAAGCGGTCTTGCTAACTTTTGTCCGCAGCTTCATTGCTATCAAGCCTGATGGCGTCCAGGTACGACACCACTCGACACAAGCCGTCGCCGGCATTTTGTACTGACTCCTGCCCAGCGTGGCCTGGTTGGCCCCATCGTCTCTCGCTTCGAGAACCGTGGGTAGGTTGCAAATAACGAACCCGCTTCAGGGATCATACGCTGACCGCTACAACAGCTTCAAGCTCGTTGCCATCAAGCTCGTCACTCCTCCAAGGAGCACCTCGAGAAGCACTGTTCGTGAAATGCGTCTATTTTTGCATACGGCTCATGCTAACCCTAACAACAGACGCTGACCTCAGCGACAAGCCTTTCTTCGGTGGTCTGATCCAGTGTAAGCATCTCCAATTTCGATCCCCTACATTACTCGCCCGCTGACCTGGTTACTAGACATGCTTTCTGGCCCCATCTGCGCCATGGTCTGGGAGGGCCGTGATGCCGTCAAGACTGGCCGCTGTAAGTTCTGCCAATCCTTCCTTGATTTCGTCCATCATTAACAGTTTGCTCTAGCCATCCTCGGTGCCACCAACCCCTTGCCTCCGCCCCTGGCACCATCCGTGGTGACTTCGCCATCGATGTCGGCCGCAACGTCTGCCACGGCTCCGACTCCGTCGAGAACGCCAAGAAGGAGATTGCTCTCTGGTTCTCCGAGGGTGACCTTGTCTCCTACAAGGCTTCCCAGTTCGACTGGATCTACGAGAAGGCCTAAATTGTCAGTACTGTGGAAGGCTGAACCTGTCGGGGACATACTCGTTCCTTGATAATCAGTTGAGCATGAGCTAGACAACCAAAAATAGAGAATCCAGCCGGATGCATTCAGGCTTCAGGAATCTACTCAAACCTTGCGAGTGAAAGATTTGCGAATCCTCATAAACGTGTTTGCACACCATGGTGTAGCCCAGACGCTTCCGATTAGTCGGATTGGCAGGAGGGCCTTGGTTATTGCGTATGCCAATGCCACTTCAACTAGAATTTTATACTTGGGATCTCCACTGCGCCAAGCATCCATGGCATCTTCAACTTGCGGTCTGCTCTCCTCGTCTTGACCATCTGGACTCGTAGCTTCCTCTTGAGAGAACCCGAACCATCCCTTGCGCTTGAAATATCGCTCAAACCTTACAATTCCTGTCTGAACGTAGCTGCCAAAGTGATCCGTCATGTACGTAACGGGTGCATAATCAGTGTAATGAAACAACCCAAACAGCCCAAAGAGAGGCACAATTGCTGTCAGCTCGTGTAAGATCAGAAAGGAAACCACGTGGGAGACTGGTGCGTTGCGTAGGCCGGTGGTGTATTTCTGCAAGCTTCGTGGCAGCTTCGAGGTGATGCGGTCAATGCGCGACGCTTGCGAGGCTTTGGAAGATTGAAGACGAATAGCGGTGTTTGAACGGAGAAAATGGCGCCGTGGGAGGGATGCGAGCCGTGCGAGAAGTGGGAATGAAGGGCGAGACATTTTGATCTTGGCCTGTCTGCTGTTTACCCCAGTTGTGAGATAGAGAGGTCAATTGAAGCTTGAGCTCATCTGAGGTTGGTACAGTGATTCGGCATCGGGTCAAGCTGACGCCGAGACTTGAGTAGCACGATCGGGTACTTTAGGGTAAGGAGGTTTGCAGGGGCATCAGCAGAAGCCACTGCTCGCTTGTCAATAACATGAAGTCGATACGCCCATGGCCTTTGAGATGTTGCGGTTACCAATGTTTATCTAGCATGTAAACATGCTCTTATTTGGTTATTGGTAATAACATTCTCCGATGAATTTCCAGAGTCAGGGTCTACCTACGTGGTGATGCGGATGGTCGGTCAATGTTATAGCATGACCAAATCACCACAACATGGATAGTTGCAACGATCACTTAATGGCAGTGTGCAAACACAGCAACGAAGATTTTCTGGGTAGAACTGGACTGCGAATTCTTTTAGTTCTTGATTAGACACTATGGCCTTCCTTTGCCATGAATTTATGGTTGCAGAACAGGGAAAACCTGATCGACATGACCGGCAGCTAGCAGAGAAGGCAATCACACATTGTTCATTTGGCACTTTGGGGTTTGAATGTTACGGTAGGCACCTTAGATTGATTTGCCTCCTAAGTCTAGTGTTAGTTCGTTGATACTGATGGGATAAGAGAAGACATCCTTCCACATCAGGTCGCCTTACCTTGCTTCGCCTTGCAGGTGCCTGCCACTCCTTCCAGTCCAGCAACACAACGTCATGGCCAGGCCAGTAAGAACCCCAACGTACCCGTATGTACCTACTTCTGAGGAAAGCACCTTCTACTTGGGCAGGTACTCGTGTGCTTGGCATGTTCTCCTGTGAGCTCAAGAAAGATCAAGGACATGGCACCTGCCCCAATCCATAAGGAATTGGCCCGTCCTCCATGGTAGACACTCAGCTCTTGCCGTTCAAGCTACGCTTGAGAGTCCTCAACATTTTCGTCGTCCTCCCAACTTTCATCTTGAACTTTTGTTTCTCCCTGCCATTAATCTTTCATTCCAAAACACACGTTCTTTTGTGACGCCTCTCCCCAGTATCGACTCTTCAATCCAAGTTCAGAAAACTTCTAGCATCCTCCTCACCTGTGTTTGACTGGAAATCAAACGCTTCCACCATGACTGCTCACAAGCTCTTCGGTGCAGCTCTCGCTGCCATGGCAGCATTTCCTGCTTACGGCCAGCGGTTCCCCAACGAAGACATCATTCTCTGTGACTGCGGCACTGGCGACAACAAGGAGCACCCCGAATGGTCCACTTCCCGCCAGATCAACTGGTACCAGAATGTAGTCTGGCCCCAGGAAGCCTATGGATACCCAAATGCCCCAGATATGGCGATTGAGGTTCCTTACGACGATGGGAAGTACCCTTGGATTCCTACCGGTGTTTCCGCGACTATGCCCAACGGTAACAAGTGGTCAATCTACATCGAAGACGGCACCCTGACGGATTTATGGCTGGTACAGCTATGTCTTCCAAGGAAGGCAGTCAGACATTCAACTGCTGGGCGTACCGTGGCCGTCCTGTCAGCGCAGCCATCAACAAGACGGTCAATGCCGAAGCCATTTGTTGGTCTGCCTTCGTTTGCAACCGGGATGACCACCCACCTCCAAGGCCTTCCGACATGGGCTCGCAAAGCTCAACCTTGACAACTTCTTCTGCTCAACCTATCACGACTTCGGCTTCTGAGGCTCCAGTCTCTCCACAGCCAACACTCACTGGGGAGTCCCTTGCCGACGCAACAGCCTAACCCTTCCAACCCCAAGCCAAGCCAGCCACCTGCAAAGGGCACTCTTCACATTGATGCCGTCGTGAGCCCTCGTTTTATCAACTGGCAGAATTCCTGGGACGCCTTCATTGCTCACTTCAAGTGGGACCCTGCTACGAGGAATTGCGCTGGCGGCTCCATCAAGGGCGCTGGATACACCATCAAGATTCAATGCTCGGGTATTCAGCTGGATGATGACTCTCACATGACTCTTCTCCTCATCAAGTCACTTCGGGATGTTGGTTTAAAGAGCTTGTGGTTCAATCAGAATCCCATCATTCCCAAGAATGGCACTACTAACTCGACAGGCCCAGGCCCGTGGGTCGTAATGCCAGAGGCATTCAGTCTTCAGGCTGTGGATGCAAACACCAACACCGTTGTTGGGCATCTCAGCTACTCTACCGACTATGACGGCTTCCTGACCGGCCCATGCTCAGTGTGCGACACTGACCGGTTCGATGAGACCTTCTTTGAGCCTGTGCTGGCCGCCATTCAAGGTAGCTACCCTTGGTACTGGAGTTACACTGTTGAGGGACAGTGCAAGCCATGGATGGTTTGCGAGTAAACAAGTTTCCGCATCAGATTGCCATTGTACTTATTGGCGGCTATATGGGTGAGTGAGTGGGACAAAGTATCACTATGATGGAGAACAGATGGTTATCAGATGGACGTAATGGGTCTTTGCTGGAGATTTACATTGCTTTGACATGAGTACATCTTGTTCGGTTAAATTCTAATCAAGTTTCTGTTATCACTTCTCAGAGTTGATGTGCATTGCGCTGTGCCCTGTATGATAGATGATCACCTGCAGGGTCCCATTCAGCCCTATCAAATCCTGTAACAGTGGATGGACCCCTGAAATGCATACTCGAAGAACAGCCTGATCCATCCGCCTTGAGAACTTCAGTCATCCACCATTTCTCAGGACAGCAAAGACAAACCCAAGAACAAATAATTACAATCGCTACTCGCACTGCAAGCGCATGCTGTATCTTGTTTCTAATGCCACCTCTACCTGCATCCTCGAATCCGCTGCCGCGGCTAATCACTTACTACCAAACCCATCATGACCCCGCAGGCAACTTCATTTCAATACTTCCGCTCATCACTCAACCTGGCATTGCAATAACACACGTCATCCTGGCCGCAATCCATATCAATGATGACCCACAGAACCTCACTCTCAACGATCATCGACCGGACCATCCGCGCTTCCAAACCCTTTGGGCAGAGCTCCGGATTCTTCAGGCTTCCGGGGTGAGAGTAATGGGGATGCTGGGTGGTGCGGCAAAGGGCAGCTATGAGCGATTAGACGGATCACCCGAGGATTTTGAGAGATTTTATCAACCCGTGAGAGATTTGATTCGTGAGAGGGCTCTGGATGGCTTGGACCTGGACGTTGAAGAGGAGATGAGCCTCGCTGGGATCATCAGGCTCATTGACCGTCTGAGAAGCGATTTTGGCAAGGACTTCATCATCACACTAGCGCCGGTGGCGTTTTCACTGATTGACTTCACGAAGAATCTGAGTGGGTTCGATTACGAAGCCCTAGAAGTTATGCGCGGCAAAGAGATTGCGTGGTATAACACGCAGTTCTACTGCGGTTGGGGTGACGTGAGCAATCCGTTGATGTACGACATGATCATGCAGAGAGGATGGAAACCGGATAAAATTGTCGTTGGCCTTGTTACAAATCCAGAAAATGGCGGTGGTTTCGTCCCATTCGAGCCACTGAGCATGGTGATGACTGTGCTGCGGGGCCGGTATGGTGGTTTTGGCGGTGTTATGGGATGGGAGTACTTCAACGGCATGCCTGGTGGCAAAGAGCGGCCTTGGGAATGGGCTAGGAGGATGACTACAATTTTGGGAAGACATGCGCCGGCGCTTGATGGTCCAGTGAAGGCTGCGGTGCAGAAAGCAGTGGAGGTAGATCCAGACGTGGATGGTGACCAGGCTGTTGTTGTACCAAAGGAGTTTGACTACCTCACTGATGGCAGTGACGAATAGCTTTTCTCGTCTCGGCCTATGACTTGAAGATGTACTGACGAATAATGGTGGATTAATCTCGATATATATAAAGATTTGCTGATACATCTTTGACGCGAGGGCTCACATATGAACTTCTGGGCAGGGAGCAATTGACGTGAATTAGATACTAGAATTATTTACTCGAGTAAAATTGAAGCGTATTTTCAGACCTGGACAGCTGCCTTCTCTGTATGCACAGCTCTCACCCTTGATCCTACACATCTTCCCGGGTGCCAGCCCGCAAAGAGAAGGACAGCCAACGCGATTGGTGCAAATTCCAAACAAGCAAAGTATTCTTCATTTGACTGAAGATGCCCATTCAGGCCTTCTGATGTCTCTGCCAGTCGAAAAATTGTCCTCAGATAGATCATGAGAGTGGCGACAGCGAAGACAGCAACGAACGTCGTGAGCTTAGCGGCATGAAGAGCATGTCTTGCCCTAAAAAGAAACTACCAACAAGAATAACGAAAACACTTAATGAAAAGACCTGGTAAGCTAGACCTGCTAGCAGAATATTGTTTGCATCGGTTGGATCTTCGCGATTGGACTGGCGCACACCGATAAGAGCTGCGCCGGCGACCTGGGTGATAGTAGCAATCACATCCGAAGTTATAAAGAACCATAAAATGAGTTTCGGACCCAAAAAGGAGTATTGAGAGCCAAGTCGCCGAATCAGCGCCGACAAAATGGTATACACACCTGCTGCCAAGAAGACCGGCGCGGTCACAATAAAAAGTAATTGAGGATAAAGTACAGTAAATGGTAGGGATCCTTCTTAGCCGACAGCGAGCGCGCAACGTAGCCGACGATCTCAAAGACCAAGCCGATGGGAAAGGTTATGAAGTACCAGCTGTGGTAATGGATTGTCTGGCCGAGGTGAATGACGAAGAAGACGAAGAACCACACAGCTGCAAAAACGGCGAGGGAGAATGCGGGCGTGTAGCCGTAGATGATGATGGGCGTATCCCAATCGCCATTTGGGTTAGGGAATTTGGGGTCGACATAGCCGTCAATTGCTGAAGATAGACAGTCAGTTGTTGTAGGCTAGGGCTTGCACGTATACTCACGCCTTGAGTTGTCATTTGAACCGCTCATGATGGGGTCGGTGTTCTGATTCTAGATTCACGGCTTCACGAAAAGTTCATCACGGGGACCGAGAATCGAACGACACCGTTATGAATTGGCGAAATTAGCCAAACGTCATCTAGTTATATTCACCGGTCAAGCAGCTAAAGCACCCTGAACAACCAAGCCGTTGCACAACTACGACTTTAACTAGGCACGTGCTACTTGAGGGATCGATTGCAAGTGCCATGTGTGACGTCCTCGATCTCTGGATTGCTTGTGGGTGTAGGGCAGGTTAGTGTAAAGCATCTCCCCGGCTGTTTCCATAACAATCCCTCAGGGAGCTGGGGAGATTGAGGACTACAGCAGCTTGAGCAGGCAACTCGACCCATATTATTTGTTGATTAGTGCTTTACCTGGAGCTACCTACTTCTGTATCTGAATATCTGGGGATAGAAGTAATGGGTTGTATCCTGCAGATCCACCAGAACTTGTTCAATCTATACCTAGTTGAGACTTTAGATTCGGTTTGAAGCTCCGGTTGTATAGCATCTTTATTGGGCAAATCCCTGCGTGGTACCCAACGGTGGTCTTAGACTAGGAGATGTACGGGTCCAGATAAAATGCGCATGACAGAGTAGAGTCTTTGCCGTGCAGCAGAGAACGGTGGGAGAGCAATGATTTTACAGTCAGGGGCAGAGGTAAAGAAACGGACAGATCTGAGGTCGGTGCATTTCTTCAGGGCGCATTGCAAAACCAGTGTACCATGTAGTGTAGTATTGTCTTGCATTTCGTGGCGTGTGCAAATTTGCCTGTGCAATGGCGCTGACCTGCAAAGCAAGGTTGTCAGTGTCTTGGAAGTGCTTTGTGGAGAAACCCAGCAGCTCTCAAGGCCAATGGCACAGCGTCCAATGACGCAGCACGCTACCGATCCCGGAGAACCCTGGCGCTTGGGGCGTCATTGTTGGAGGGGTTGCTGCGCTGACTAACCCCTCCCCACCAATGTTGACTCACGGTGCAACCTCTCCGACCCGCGGAGACGTTCTTATAAAATTCTTCTCGACATTCCTCGACGACAAGCCCTTTCGACGCTGCCATCACGGAATCCTCAATTGCCATCAGCTGTAGCTTTTAACGTCAATCGGAATCCCAATCGCCCAAAATGTGCGGAACCTGCAACGGAGACACCGCCGGCAGCGCCGCCGCGCCCCCGCCACCAACCCTCCATCCACCTCGACCAGCAACGGCGTCTACCCAGCAAGGGGCGAACCCAAGTCCTCTCCCTATCAGTCTGTTCAGGATTACATTTCCAATGTCAACAGCTTCAAGATCATTGAAAGCACTCTCCGAGAGGGCGAGCAGGTACGTTCTTCGCCCTGCACGTGTCCCCTGTTATAAGAGCCAGGACAACAACCTGTCCGCAGCCCCCTTCCCTCGACTCTTCCACAATTACTCCTCAAATCTCTCTCATTCAACTGAAGCTACAAAGCTCAATTCATTGCTTTATTCTGCTCTATTTATGTACCAATACTGATTGATTGCAGTTCGCCAATGCATTCTTCGATACCGAGACCAAGATCAAGATGTGAGGCCGAGACGTCACGACAACACATACAAATGATCTCAACGCTAATACTCGTATAGCGCGAAGGCCTTGTCAGACTTCGGCGTAGACTATATCGAGCTTACATCGCCAGTCTCGTCTCCTCAGTCATACGACGACTGCAAGAAGATCTGTCAACTTGGCCTCAAGGTTAGCCTTGATCTCGCGTTCCATTGTTGAGAGCTGTCGATACTGACAACATACCTAGGCCAAGATTCTAACGCACGTACGATGCAACAGTACGTTCCCTTGACCTTACGCTTCCTACTGGTTGAAGGACCAACCTTTCCCATCCTGCCCTGCCCAGACTCCCATCGCAACTAACAACAACAGTGGATGATGCCCGCAAGGCCGTGGAGTGCGGTGTCGATGGTGTTGATCTAGTTATCGGTACCAGCCACTTTCTGCGAGAGTACAGCCATGGAAAGAGCATGGAGTTGATCCAGAAGACTGCTCTTGAAGTCATTGAATATGTCAAGAGGTATACTATGTGCTTCGTCTACATCGGAACCCCGAGCACTGACCCATGATTTAGTGCCGGCGTTGAAGTTCGCTTTTCTTCTGAAGACTCCTTCCGTTCGGATCTTGTCGACATTCTTGCTCTTTACAAGGCCGTTGACAAGGCCGGTGTCAACCGAGTGTGAGTTGGTTACCAGAGCAGCAGAGACCCACATCAACTGACAACATACAGTGGCGTTGCAGACACAGTAGGAGGAGCTACCCCGAGAATGGTCTATGATCTCATTAGAACACTGCGAGGCATGTTAACATGATTGAATTAAACGCACCTATTTGGCTAACTCGAAAGTAGGAGTTGTAAGCTGCGACATCGGTAAGTCGTTTCATACGATAGGAAACTGGCCACTGGTGGGTCAATGCTTTCCTAGAAAACAAGCGCATACAACCAATTTAATCTGCCGTTGATTAGGGTTATCAAGTTGTGCAGGTTTACTAAACCTCCATAACTTGAGCGCCTCTAGTCAACAACAGTTTAGATTGGCAACCAGTTGAGTAAAGGCGATACCCTCTACTTCACTTACAACCATTGGATATGTTGTGGCTAAGGGAGCCAAGGTGTACGGGTTTCCCAGACCTCTATACTTGAGCCACCCTGAACAACTGAGATTGGTTGTTAGTTAAGTAGAGGGAATCAGGGCAGGGCGCCTTCTCCGCCACTCAACTTATGCCCTTGTTTTCTGGGAGAACACCACCCATCGTAGTGCAACTTTCCGAGTCGATATGGTATTCCCCAATTCTCCCAAGCTCGCCTATTAACATTGAAACAGAGACGCATTTCCATGACGATACTGGCTGTGCCGTTGCCAACGCGCACAGTGCTCTCGAGGCTGGTGCTACGCATATTGATACAAGTAATATCCCCGTTCTTTCTTCCAGTCTCTTGTCTAACTAAGATAGGTGTGCTGGGCATTGGCGAACGTAACGGCATCACCCCTCTGTAAGTCATCACCCTAGACGATAACACTCCTCTCAAAAGAAAAAAATATGAGGAGAGGGAACCACTTCAACGCTAACAATTGAATACAGTGGTGCTTTCATGGCTCGCATGGTCGTATCTGCTCCTGACTACGTTACTAAGAAGTACAACCTCAAGGCTCTCAAGAGTCTGGAGGAGCTGGTTGCCGATGCTGTCCAAATCAACATTCCCGTGAGATAACATTCCCAAGTTGCTCCCAAGTCAGCAAAACAAGCCACTAACGGCTAGCTTAAAAGTTCAACAACCCTATTACAGGATTCTGCGCATTGTAAGTCATTGATTGCAGTCTTTTGACATCTCGTTGTTCTCCAGGGAGCCGCGGTCTTTGGACCATACACTCTGATACAGAGACACAATTCTTCATGAGCATAGAATACTCGGCTAACACCAAAAATAGCACACACAAGGCAGGCATTCATGCTAAGGGTATGATGAGAGATCCTCCACTTATTTCCCGTTCTATTACTAATCGTCGCAGCGATTCTCGCGAACCCTTCGACTTACGAGATCATCGACCCCAGCCTGTTCGGACGTGAGTTTTGCTGCATATCTTTGCTTTTCTATCTTCTAATACTAAACTTTCTGCAGTCACACGTTACGTCTCGATCAACTCAAGAATTACTGGTTGGAATGCTGTCAAGTCCCGTGTGGAGCAGCTGGGTCTCAAGATGACGGACGAACAGGTCAAGGAGGTGTATGTTTCTCTCCCCATGCCATGCGATATGCAGAGGCGAAGGTGAAACGCCAACGATTACTAACTGGGAAACAGGACCGCCAAGATCAAGCAGATGGCGGACATCCGTCCCTTGGCTATCGACGATACCGACAGTATTATCCGCTCATACCACCTGGATCTGCAGCAGTAGGGGATATGGAAGAGGCAGTTTATTGTGGGTATTTTGGCGCTTTGGGGATAGGAAAAACGAAATCTGCATTGGAATTTCAGATTTGTTTCTTCGTTAGCATCAAATTGTTTGATCACATTGATGAAAAGTTAACAAACCCTATGATGATGAGTAACTATACTTTTCGTTGAACAGTGTTACGCGAGTACCACGTAGAACTACCCAAAAGCCAGCATGTGAGATGTCAGCACAAATCAGTTGCAATTTTATTGGGACTCAGACTTACTTGTCTTGACGATTATTAAAGCAAAGACGCCAATTTACCGAAACATTTTAAAGGTAAGAGGAAGCGAGAGAGCAGGAAGGATGAGGGTCTTGATTTGGAGAAGGTAGTATAATCACGCGAGCATCATATTGTTACCTACGTGGCAAAGTTGGTTTATGGGTAGCCGATTGATATCATCTTCAATGTTGGATTCGTTCACACTAGTCACAGAACTTTATGTCTTGTACAATTCTCCCATTTGTATCTGTATACGCTGATTCCATAATGGGACACCTCGTAGTGATTCTTTCCCACAAATACCTTGTGATTCTCATGAGTACTAGATCTAATTCTTTCGCTTGATCCATACCTCACTGCGTTTTGCCTTCAATCGCCTGGCCAAGCGATCCAGGACTTGCGATTATCTTTACTGAGAGAGAGCCAACAAGTCTTGATTAATATACACATAATATTATTCGGTCCAAGATTTCGGTGTCGGCACCTCAAGAGCCATGCGAATCTATTCAATGTTAGCATATTTGTGCAGGACAGTTCAAGGTGTGGATGAATTACCATGAGCCATGAAGCCGTCAACATGTGGCACCAAACCAGCACAGATACCAATAGTCAGGCGCAAATGTCAAATTGACTTGTTGCAACCAAGTGTAGCTTTACATCTTTGGACAAGTTGGTGGACTCCCCATCAAATGGTGATCATCGGGATGTGCCTGAGTGACACTCTTCATAGTCGTAATTATGGCTGGTATCTGGGAGGGGCTGGTCATTAGCAACCATCTCAAACACGCTCTCGCGGAATTTTTGCAAGTCCTTGCGAGCGTCGTTCAGTTCGCCTTCGCGTTGCTTGAGGTCTTGTATCGCTATGTCGCGCCGGCTCTGAGCTTGTTGGAGCTGCTCTTGCACCCATGCAGACACTTTCTGGAAGCCCATCGCACCCTCCTTTAGCTTCTCGTGCATGGCCAAATCGGAGAAGATATTGTCAAAGACGACGTCGCCGAGGAAGCTCTGCTGGACAAAGTTGACGCGGGGAAGTTGCCGACGAGAGGTGAGAATCTCTGTGCTTGCATCACCATCATTTTCGCATCGTAGACGTTGCGCTCGGCCACGGCTAAGGCGTCCCTCTCCATCATATCGGCCCAGGAGCCACCGCCAAAGATATCCATCCTAGACGCTGAGAGCGAGTCGTCCATTGCTCTGAGCGAAATCCTCATGCTGGTGGCTGCGCTGGTCAACATTTGAACTACTTGACTCTCTGCCTCCGCTGCTATCTTGGCCACACGGTATGATTGGAGGGCTGCATTGGTCTTGTTCTCCCTCTCATCGTCTCCAGGGAACTGAGGTGTTGGACCAGAGAAAACAGACAGGTATAGGTCGTCGAGCTGTCGTTGGGTATCGCTATTGAGCTTGGCGACATTTTCAAGCTCCTCCAAGACCTTCTCGGCCTCAGCAACGCGAGATATCAGGTTTCCATTGACCTTTTCCTCCTCGTGGAACTTTTGTAGAGCCTCAAAGTATTCTCGCTCCTCTTTGGAAGCCTTTTCGACAAACTTGGTGCCCTGGCCTGTAGCCTTGAATAGGAATTTCCTGAAATTGCTGGAAGAAATTTTCTCATGATCCTCATGCTCGGCCTTGACTTTTCTCTCATGAGCCGCAAGCTCGCGCTTAGAGCGCTCCAGCGCACGTTCTAGGTCATCGAGGAAGACCTTGTGTTGTTCAAGAGCCGGGGTGCGTAATCGGTCTTAGAAAGGGTCTGGAGAAGAGCCTTGTTCTTTGCTATGGACTCTTGAATAAGAACTCTGGCGTCAGACATTGATGCAATTGTTGTGAAGTAGAGGAAATAAGTGGTAATCAGAGAAGATAATGAATAGTTGGGTATCTTGATAAAAACAGAATGAAATACACAGTGAAGGAGTGCGTGGTCGACAGCGTCAAGCTGTTTATATATAACCTTAAATTGCCTCCGCATAGCACTCGGGGTAACTGCATGCAGGCAGAGCTATGCCTTACGGACCCTGGCTCATTGACATCACGAGGCGATGACATGGCTGTAGTCCCAAGGTGGATGTTAATTCGTTATCCGCTTGCTGTGCCTCCATACTATAGACAGACGGTAGGGGAATCGGGCGAAGCTCAGCCACAAGAGGCCCCACCAGCCTGCTACAGATGTGCGAGGAAACCAATCAGAGCGAAAGACAACATGACGATGAATGACGGATGGGATCCATCGAATTGACTGTTGGCTGTGCAGCAGTTCCGGGGCAATCCTTCAGTCAGCCCTACTCATGTAAGGCGCTAATGATTGTGATTGGTGGATGGTTCTACGGTGATGAAGCGGAAACAGAAACCTACAAGGGGTTGAGACTAGATGCAGAAATAGAGATGGAGCGGGCTGATTGAATTGAACATTTTGCGCACAGCACGACCCAGGATCAAGGGAGCCCCAGGTGGTCCGTTGCGTCGATGTTGAAGGGGTTAGGATAACTGCTGGCTACCTATTTGGGACGTATCTTGAAGCGTACTTCAATTGGTATTGGCCAATGTCAAATGAGACGGCAAATACAGGCCACAGGTTAACTGCACTTTCTTTGTAATTCTGTCACCTGCGCAGATTCGTATGGTTTTCTTCTTCTTCTTCTTCTTCTTCTTCTTCTTCTTCTTTAATTATCTCTTGGGTAACTCTGTAAGCTCGAATGATGAGACGTCATGAGCGTTCAAGCACTCGAGAGGGTGGGTGAGGTGCCTTATCTTATCTCATCCATCGCGTTACCATGTACTGCTGGTACGGTAGGTACAACTGTGAGCTCGCAATTTTGCCGTACCTTTCCCGGAGTGACGCTCATGGAGCTTCCGGAAAGCTTCAACCTCCATTTACCCTCCCAGCGTCACAACCTCCTCCATGGCGTCCAAACGGCCTGTTCTAGCCCAACGTGGCCATGTTGGGCTACTGTTGAAAGGGGTCAAACCGCGAAACCCTTCTGTTTGTCCCTTTGTTCATTGACATCGCCGACACCTGCCCAGCCGCGTCGACGTCGCAATGTTATCGCGCAGAGACATCAGTCAAGCTTGGCAACAGCAACGGATCATCGCGCGAAGCTTCAGCAATGCCTCCTGGAGCTTGAGAAGCGCTTCCCGCGCTGGTGAATCTTTCACGGGTTCAATTGGCCCTGCAGGGCCTTCAACAACAACCCGGAGAAGAGGTCGTAAGGGTAGCCATTCTCGGCTTGGCCGGTGATGCAGAGAACGGCAAGACCGCACAAAGTGTTCTCCGTGCGTTGCTTTCGGATCCTTTGACCGACGAGGAGGATTGGGAAAAGAAACTGGAAGATTACGACACAAGCCAGCCGCTCATTGTACGGGTCACGCCGCGCCTACGGAACGAGAACACCTTGACGCTTGCGAAAGATACCGTGCCGCCCGAGCTACACATCTCTTCGCCAGCATTTAACAACCTCAACCTGGAATTTCTCCTGATGGAAATTGACGCACCCGTGAACATTCAGGGTGACACTTCCATCCAATCGCTCGAGGAGACGATCCTGGCGCCCGCTGTCGAAATACCAGTAGGAGAAGGGCGCTTCACACCCTTAACCACGCCAGTGCACCAGGCGCTTGTGATCGCTGATGGATTTCCCGGAGCAGTCAGAGTTTCAACACTCCCATTGCTGGGCAGTGAAGAGTCAATCCGTGCCGCTGTCAACATGAAAGGGTGTCCAAGGCGCAGCTCAATGCGCCTTTCGAGATAATAGACGTTGCACTCGCGACCGAGGCCGTTCAATTATTCCGTCAGGGACCTCAGAACGGTATGGCGTATGAACGCCTGTGGTCGGCAAGCAACCTACCTGATCTTGTCGCCTGGCTCAAATCCAACAGCGCAGCTGTGGATGACAATACGAAGCCGGCAGTGCGGAAGCTCGTTGCCTCCATCCTGCAGAACGCAGTTGCTGATATCCAGCTGGAGGAGTCGCGTAACTTGTCAAAGGGCCTAGAAGCTACGCTAAGCCCTGCTGGTGCGACAGCGCTGAACAAGGCTCTGGCGGACTGGGCTCAAAAGGCACATGCGGAACTGCAAGATGAGCTCGACGCTGCGTTCACTGGACAGAGATGGAGGAAGCTCGGGTGGTGGAAGTTGTTTTGGAGGGTAGACGACGTTGCTATGCTTACCAATGAGATGCTGAGCCAGCGGTTCCTCCCAACTGCTGAACAGGAACTCGTTTACTTGACCGGTCGTGTGGCCGAGCTTGCAGGCGGTGCGCCTCATTATTCACAGCCGGTCTCTGCGGAAGAAACGAAGACGATAGCGCCACCCCTACGAAAAGCCGGCTCAGATGAGTTGGCTCTAATTCCCTCGATCAAGCCTACTGGACTCCCCAAATGGCCAGGCCACATCAACTTCACCCGTCGCTATCTCCAAAACGAGACTGTCCCTGCATTACAGTCACTAGCCCAGCGCCTCGTCGTGGAGTCGGTAGGCCTTTCATCAATGACTGGCTTGCTAGGAGGCCTCCTTTACGTGTCATCCTTTGCATCGACGCTCTACGAGGCCGGTGCCGTCACGGCGCTGGGTGTTGTCTACAGTTTAAACCGACTACAGAAGAAATGGGAGTCGGCCCGGACTTTCTGGGAAGGAGAAACTCGTGAGGAGGGCCGCAAGGCTGTCAGGGCTGCCGAGGCGAGCGTTGCAGAAGTTCTGGCACGCGGCAACTCAGCTCAGACGCCAGAGGAGGCCGAGGAGAGGGCAAGAGAGCTTGAGAAGGCGCGCGCATTGGTGGCCGAGGCTGAGGATGCGCTGGCCCGCATGAAGTAAAACCATTGTACGATATATAGAAACTACTGGGCGGCAAAGACTATCGCGGCATGTACAAGACAGTGGGCATGGGGTATAGCGTGTTAATTTAGAATCTGCTCATCTCAGCAAATAGAGCCTTTCTACTGAACGATGTAGCTCATACCTGATGGTCCGTTTCGCAGTCACCGTGACCGGCGTCGCCTCATCTCGAAGCTGGTTTTCATTTCCCTCCGTGATCTTGTCTCTTCAATCTCCTTCATAATTGTGAAATGCCAAGTCTAGAAAATCTGCGTAGACCTCTGTGCTTCTCAATGGCCAAGTTTCCTGAAAATTCCTGAACGCCAATGGTAACCGCGCCTTGTCGTTGCCGTGCCCTCCCCTACTGCACCTGCCTAATGCTTTGTTTTTCAGACAAATCTCCTGTCTGCCTCTGGTCGTGTCTTTGGGTTTATCGTCCTCCTCTGCCGCTGGCGCGGGCGCGGCTGACGGTGGCACGACCACAGGCGAGACCGACACCGCGGCCGCGGACGTTGCGGCTGCGGAACATGGGGCGTTGCGCAACATGTCGGGGACGATGAAGAAGCGCACGTGGGAGCCGCGGATGTAGACCTGGTCGAGATGGGAGACACGGCCGTCGCGGGCGGTGACGGTGATGTCCTTGAGCTGGACGTTCATGTTGTCCTCGGCTATGCGGAGCTAAAGTTAGCGAGAGAGCCTTGACGGGGATTTAGACAAAGGATAATTCGAACCTTCCAGCAGCTTTCCACGGTATGTCTGGCCAGAGGTGATCTCGAGGGTAACGATGTGGCCCTGCACGAAGACTATCAGTGAAACTGAGCTTGCAGCGACATGGCTACTCCGCATGATTGGATAGCGCAGCGGGGAGAGGGACGTTGACTAACCTGCGCCTCGTTCAGGAGCTTGATGGGGATACCGATTGTGGAAGTCATGATGTGCGGTGTGGCGGGTGGTCGAGGAGGTGGGCTGCGGCGGGAGAGCTATCGCGAAATTTGACGAGGCTGCTACCAGATGTGAATTGGCACCTTGGGAGCTAATGGTGGTTGGTCGTGACGGGCGGCTGAAGCTTGGTGGCCCGGATCAAGTGTTTAGCCGGTCCTGGAGGTTCCCCTGTAAGTTGCCCCGCGGACTGGGAAGCTCCCCATGTCGAGCTACTGGGCTACCAAAGTTGAGAGGCGCAGAAATGGCTTGTTCGGCGAGGGTTATGATTGGTATTCTGGGGCATTTTGTGCAGTTATCTTTCAGCTCGTCTAGTAGTTCTCAGGATTCTTGGTTATATGTGCAGTTGTAAGGCAAGGATTTGAGCACTTGTTCTGCAGTTAAGAGATCACCAACTCATCTCAATGCGGGCCTTACAGTCAGTGCAATGTATCATCCAATTTTACTCATGATTGAATGAACATGGAGGTAAACATAATAAACTAATCAGTTTGTGCATGTAATTCGTATTAAATACTGTACTGGACAACACTCGCTCCTCGCTCTTGGAGCCCTGTTCCTCACTTCGGCGCTCGGCTCGCTGCCGGAATGCCGACGCCACTATGCAACTGGGGGTCGATCAGAGCACTATACGAATCACGAAAGACCTGCGGGCGTAGAATTCGGTTGGTGCTGTGCGCTGTGTTCCTTTATATGGCCAATCCACAGCTGCTGTGTATTATTTATAAATATGCGTATAGTTATATAGCTGGGAACATCAGCAGTTCTGTTCCCATTCCTCACTTCACTTATACCAAACATACAACACAAAGTAACCCTATCACCATGGCCACTCACAAAGGACTTGTCGTTAAGAAACCCGCTGAACCTCTTGAAATCGTGGATGATCTTCCTCGGCCTAGCCCTGGTCCTAGACAGGCCGTAGTGAAGTCCCTCTATGTCGCAATCAATCCTGTGTAAGCTCCTTCTAACGCCTTGTCAACCGAAACCCATCACTTATAGCATTCATAGAGAACCATGGATGGCTCAAACTGGTGCCATGACGTCTCAAATGCCCGCAGTCATCGGTTCAGATTGCTCAGGGGTTGTCGTTGAGGTTGGAGAGGGCTGCACGAGATTGAAGCCTGGTGATTATGTCTTTGGCTCGAGTCGTTTGGGTGTGAATGAGTACCAGCCATTTCAGGATAACTATTTAGTGGACGAGGACCTGGTCCTTAAAGTCCAGCCTACAATCTCCCACCCGGCCGCAGCTACTATTGCAGTGGGCATTCTTGTAAGTCAATGCTTCTGTCGACTATAATTGGGGGCTAATGGCCGCTGCAGACCGCCGCTTTGGGCATTCTCATTCCTTGGAACGCAACACTTCCAGAAGCCGGAGCAAAGGTTGAACAGTCCGATGAATGGATTATTCTTCTCGGCGGAAGCGGCACAGTCGGTCACTTCACCATCCAGCTAGCTCGTCTCTGCGGATTCAAAGTTGCTGCTTCTTGTTCGACGTCTAAGTCCGAGGTATGTGTCATACCAACACTTTTTCTGATTCATCCTGTTCTGACTAACATGTCTGAATAAAGGGTGTCATCAAGTTAGGCGCCGAGGCAACATTCGATAACCGAGCTTCGCCCCAAGAGCAGGCTGAAAAGATCAAATCAATCACTGGCGGGCAATTTTCCAAGATTTTCGACGCCAGTGGACAGGGGCATCAAGCCGCTTTTGAAGCTTTCAAGATATCCACTGCTTCAAAGAAGTACTTCTCAACAGCCAACGATTCGTAAGTCCACCTTTTCTTTGACGATAAAACAGCTGCGCATAGCTTGAACTTAATGCAAAATATTCTTTTCCTTTTTTCTGCTCTCTTCTCCCGTCAAGCGTGAGCTAATACAACTCAATCAATAGAACGGAGGTCCCAACTCCAGACGATGTCCAAAAGTACGCTATTTTCCTGGGACTGATTGGCAGAGACAGCGAAGAAGCCGCTCCAATCACCAACAAGCTCAGAGAGGTGATTCCTGTTATTGAAGGACACATTGCGAACGGATCAATCACTCCTGTTGAGTTTGATTTGTTCGAGACGAAAGGCTGGGAAGGCCTGAGAGACGCGATGGGCTACTATACTTCTGGTAAGGCGACGAAGAAGATTGTGGTACAAGTTCAGGATGCTCCGGCAGATCAGTGAAAGAGGAGCATCAACAAAAACATGCTATAAGGAATGCACAAGGTTTTTGCAGTAGTATCAGATGGAGCTCAACATAGATGGGCGTGACTCTACAAGCATGGCTTTCGAAGACTTGTCTGTACTCATTTCTCCATCGAACGTAAATCCATTACTTTTCATCTAAGCCTTGTTCTGGGTATCGTGGTTTTGCTTCCGCCTCTTCGGTTGCAGCTGCTCGCGCTTCTCCTGTTTCCGAGCCTGCTTGTCTATGTTGCCAATTGTCCTGCGCTCCTGACCACACGGCCACTTAGCCTGGGCGGCGGCCTCGGCCTCGTCGTCCCATACCGGCGGCAGCATGGCGAAGACAAGATACGAAGTATGCGTCTTCAAGTCTTGCTCAGTTCGGTGCGTTACCCGACCTTGCAGCCAGGGCTTCTCGTCCTCGACTGTGTTATTGCCATTAAACGTAGACTTTTCATCTTTGGTAGGCTTCTCGTCAATCTCCATCTCTGAACCGGCGCTCTTCTGGGCCTGAGCCTGGGCCTTCTCTTGAGATTTCTTGGCAATATCTTTAAGTCTTGTAACAGCCTCATTCACATCCGCGGGACTCTGGTTAAAGCCTCGCTCGCTGGGCAAGCTAAGGCCAACTCTCTCACGGACAACGTTAATGCGCTTGTGAGCAATCTCTACCATGTCGACCTCAATCCATCCCAGTTTTCGCAACTCCTCCACGGTGCGGGTAACCTGCTCGATACAAGGCGAGAATGTGCAGATATGTGCAGTCTGCTTGGGGTCCAGCGGCGATAACCAGGAATCCAGCCCATTCTCTTCGCCATCTTGCTTCTTGGGGTTCCGCCTTGAAAGGTGGTGGAGAGCTTCCCAAGGAGCTGGAAGGTCAAGGAAGATTGCCGTTGCTTCGGGAGATGCACCGTCTACTAAGAAACCTTCTTGATAGACATCACGGTGTGAGATCTTAACGATTTCTCCAAGGCCGTGACTCTTAATCTCCTCCTGCATCTTGACAAATCTCGGCTCGTGAAACTCGAAACTGAACACTTTTCCCTTCCTATCAGCAGCACTACCGGGGTAGCCGTTGAAGACTGCTCGGGCAGAGGCGTGAGTGAAGCTTCCACTGCCGGCGCCGGCCTCAATGATCCTGGATCCGGGACGCGCGTATGCGATGAAGAACGTAGCTATAATCCGGGGTGTACACCACTTGTGTCCGGTGAGGTAAACTGCTGGTCCACAGCTCGGGAGTCGGCCGAAGGATATGAATGAAGCCACTCGCAGCTACAGTGGCTTGCCTGGCAGGGCCGGCGACGGCTCCATCTTCGGTATCGCCCTCGTTGTTGCTCGCAGTGGGAGTGTCCTCCTCGGTGCCTTCTCTTCTGCGCTTGCGGCGACCTCTCGAGCCGGTATCGACACGGGAAGCGCGGACTTGGGAGCCCCATGGTATGTCGAGAAGGGTCGAGTGAGGGAACGAGCCGAACCTCGTGTTCAAGGTAGCGCCTTCGAGGTAGCCATCAACAGCTCCGGTGGACTGCTCCAAGGTGACAGGCTGGTAATTGTCGCGCGACAGTAGGACAATGGCGAGGTCCCCGGCGAGGTCTTGGGTCCGGGGTTGAGGAAAGGCGAGCGGGCCTCCATGTTTGCGATCGGTGGTGGTAGGTGTGAGCGGTCGATCGCAATGGATGGAACCGAAAACTTTTGGCGAGGCTGAGAAGTCGAGACTAGACTTTGGACAGGCTGCGCTAAGGCGGGCGTGCTGTAGCGCACCTGTAGCGCAGCCAGCAGCGAGCCTATAGGCTGGACGCACAGGCGCCCCGCCAGGGTTCCGGTGAGGGTATCGCAGTGCAGTCAGTGGCAGCGCGAGGAAAGGGGCAGTGACTGGCGAGGCTGAAGGGCGGGGATCAAGTCCCGTCCATTTGTTGCTTTTACACGCAATTTGGTCTGATTCATCCTCACTGCTTGGTTGTGTCATCCCATCCCCATGACTCAACCTCTCCATGATACCCTCCTTTCTCTCTCTCTCCTTCCTCTATTTAACTTCTGAATGAAGCCCTTTCGACTGCCCATCCGATCTTTATTTTCTAATTCTATCAAACCACTTCTTTCTCGAGCCTTTTCATCCACCACCATGGAGTCGCTCAAGCTCCAGAACTCCCTGAAACCCGGGCCTCCGGTGCCCTTTGTGCCCAAGGAAGCTGGCAAGGTTTCTTGGTATGCTTGCGGTCCTACTGTCTATGACAAGAGCCATTTGGGCCATGCGCGAAACTATGTGTCGACCGACATCATTCGGCGCATTCTCATGCACTACTTTGGCTACGAGGTCAAGTTTGTCATGAACATCACTGATATTGATGACAAGGTATGACCTCTCTCCTTGCACACATGCTTCTTGTCACATGGCAGCAGACCAACTCACCTTTACAGATTATCATCAAGGCAAGACGTCAACGTTTGCTCGACCTCGAGAAGCAAAAGACCTACTCCTGAGGAGCTTCAGCAGCTGGCCCTCGACGCCTTCCGATCCTACGCTGCTAGCAGCCTGCCATTGCTGCTCAAGGACGGCGAGGACCTCGACATCACCAACTACACCCAGCGCCGAGAAGCTGGCTATGGTCGCGTGCTGTCCGGTGGCACCATCACCGGCGAGGGCAAGCCCGGCGACGACGAGGCCAAGGTCCGAATGCACGTCAGCAACATGGACGCAGCCGCCGCCGCGATTCAGCAGAACTCCGTCTTCCCTGGCGCCGACGAAATCCTCCTGCCTTACCTCGACGGGAAGTACAAGGAGACGATCGATACCCGAGACCAGACCATCTTTACGAACTTGACAAAGAGCATGGAGGACCTGTTTACAGCTGATATGGACGCATTGAACGTCCTGAGGCCCGATGTTGTCACCAGGGTCACCGAGTACGTTCCTCAGATTGTCAAGTTTGTGGAACAAATTGTCGACAAGGGTTTCGCATACGAGTCAGAGGGTTCTGTCTACTTCGATATTGCTGCGTTTGAGGGTGCTGGAAACACGTACGCGAGGCTGCGCCCGGAGAACAGGAACGACAAGTCGTTGCAGGAGGAAGGTGAGGGTTCGTTGTCCAAGAGCCTGGGCGGTAAGCGAAATGCTGGTGATTTCGCCCTGTGGAAGAAGTCCAAGGCTGGAGAGCCGTTCTGGCCCAGCAAATGGGGTGACGGACGACCCGGTTGGCACATTGAGTGCTCCGTGATGGCGTCCGATATCCTCGGCTCCCAAATGGACATTCACTCCGGTGGTATTGATCTTGCGTTCCCTCATCACGACAACGAATTGGCGCAAAGCGAGGCCTTCTTCTGCGATCACAGCAAGGGAGAGCACACGTGGGTCAACTACTTCCTCCACATGGGACATTTGTCCATCTCGGGTTCCAAGATGTCCAAGTCTCTCAAGAACTTCCAGACTATCCAAGACGCTCTGTCTACCACTTACACATCGCGCAGCATGCGTATCGTGTTCCTGATGGGCAAGTGGAATGACGGTGTCGAGATCTCCCTGATATGAGGGCCCAGGCCGATAGCTGGGAGACTACCATCGGCGTAAGTTTTGCTACTGTCTGCAACCAGTACCTTGGCTAATCAAACATAGAACTTCTTCACCAACACAAAGTCATGGCTTGTGGAGGCAGGCATTGACACTGGCATGAAGTCACTCAACCTCGAGACCAGCGATTCGTCAAAGGGTCTTTTGGCTGATCTTGAGGAAGCGAAGCGGGAGATGGAGGCCGCGCTCACCAACTCGATAGATACCCCTCGTGCCATGCTCATCATCCTGAAGTTGGTAAACACCACCAATGTGTTCCTCAAGAACAACAAGGACTTCAACCTGACGGAGGTCGAGGCTATTGCCCGATGGATCACTCACATGGTTGGCATCTTCGGTCTGGACTCGAACGCTCAGCCACCCTACAACGGTCTCGGATGGGCATCTGCGATTTCCGCCGATGTCGAGCCTAAGACAGTCGTGCAGCCCTACAAGGCCGTACTGGAGAACGTGAAGGCTGAGGTTACTCAGCTTTCGCTTGACAGTGCTGACCTCTCATCGCTTCTTGCTCAGGATCCTACATCTGAGTTCGAGTCGCTAGTCGAGAAGGGTTCCCGCGATCCGGAACAATTGGCGCTTCCCTATATCCGCGCTGTTTCTCAGATCCGAAGCGAGCTTCGTCGCATTGTTTCTGCCCAGACACCTGAGACTAAGAAGGCCATCTTGGCACTTACCGATCGCATCCGTGATGAGGACCTCACCAACCTCGGTGTCTACCTAGATGACCGTGCGGATGATCAACCTTCGCTCATCAAGTTTGTGCCCGCGGCTGAACTGATTGCTGCGCGAGAGGAAAAGGCTGCCCGTGAAGCGGAGAAGGCGGCAAAGAAGGAAGAGGCTCGTCTGGCCAGAGAGAAGGCGGAGCAGGAGGCGAGGGAAAAGGCAAAGGTTCCTCCCGAGGAGTTGTTCAAGGGCGATGAGCGTTACAGCACGTTTGACGATCAGGGAATGCCTACGAAGATGAAGGACGGCAGCGATGTGCCGAAGAGCCAGCTGAAACAGCTGAAGAAGCTGTGGGAAAAGCAAAAGCGAGCGTATGAAGATTTGAAGGCCAAGGGTGGACTGTGATTTATCGGGCGCCGTTATGGGCTGGGTTGGGAATAGAAGCTGCATGGCAGATGGGAGTCGCTGCATATTATGGGATGTTTGAGACACCTGGGTAAAAATTATACAAATTTCCGGTCAATTGAGATGTTTGAAGGCCTGTGATTGTGTGTCAATCCATGTTGCGTTCTCGCTAATCGGGGCCGGCTGCGAAGTTGTGTATGGTCAGCTCAGCCAAGCTCGGTGAAGAGTAACATGTGATGACAGTGAAGGATAATATGTGATGACAGTGAAGGAAGGAGGTGACGAGCTGCAACACATTCCTACGGCATGGGTATTTCGACGTATGTTTCTGCACAGTCATGATGACATGGGTTCTGGGGCCTCCTTATTACTGCATCCGGCAATTTTCCAATTACATATTGACAGCCTAAACAAGCTCAGGATCACGGTGTTTCTGACATGCACCGAGATGAGCATGCCCTCTTGAGTCAGGGGAAACCCAAGTCTATATGCCAGACAATTAATTCGATCATGTTCCTGATTTAGTTTGTCAGGATGTCCCGGGCTGGCTCCGGCAAAGAGTGGAGACCTCGGTCGATCGATTTAAACTCCCGGCCGGGTTTGCCGTTGCAATGCAAGGAAACAATTAAAAGGGACGTCGTGTTACCTAAAATGTAAACCCCAGGATCGAATACTACTGTCACATTCGGCCACATCGGGGGCAGATGGTCCCCGAGGCCGAAAGACGATCAGTTGGGGGTCCTTTCCATGGCCACCAAAGCTCAAGTGCCACAGCGTGGTGGTTGGGTGGTCATCAAGGGCTTGCTGCACCTACAGGGGACGACCATGACCCCTAGCCTTGTCTGCAGAGCGTGCATCTCCCCAGCTCGGTCGAGGGCACATCTCCCCAATCCAAGCCTGACGCAGGCCGAAACAGGGTCAGACGGGCTGTCGATCCTTCGACAAGCGGAAGTTGCCAGAAGGAAGGGGGCCCACCACGGCAAATGGTGCGCATATCCCTGGGGCTTGCCTGTGAGGCCCCGGGACGACGTCCAATTGGGCGCCGGCGGCAGAGGTTCTGCAGCCATCGCATTGCTCAGCAGCCTGCTTTGGAGGAGCGGGCGCTCGAATGGAAGCCTTCGTTCTATTTGTGGGTTTGCAGGGCAACTATGTGGGCCGAAGAATAGACCGTCGCAGCGGCTGGACACGCGAACTTACATCTAGCAGCCACCAGCCTTGCTGCGTTACTTCCGGTTTGTCTCCTGCACCGGTCTAGTGGAGCGTGGGATGTCGTGAATTTGGAATAAAGGCGTTGGATTGCCTGCTCACTGATTTTTCCACCTGCAGTCAACCACTCGTGCACGATGAGCTTCGCACTGATCGCCGTCTTCTCGCTCGGTATCATTGTGATTCCGGGCCTGTTCCTCTCCACATTCAAGCGTCTGCTAGCCTGGAGCCGAGGTGAACATGGCAAACTTGCCCAATTCCCGGGGCCGCAACAGTTCCCGGTGATTGGACGGGTCCATGACTTGCCTCGCTTCTCGTTATGGCTCAAGTTCAAGGAATGGGCCGACACGTATGGTCCTATTTACGAGACGTATATGCTGGGACAGAAATTTATTGTCATCTCGGACGAGAATATTGCGTCTGAGATTCTGATCAAACAGGGCGACAAGTTTGCGGGACGGTTGCAGATTAGAGCCATCATCGACCACAAGGAAAGCCATGTGTACGAGGCGTTGCAAGACCGTAGCGGTATGTATTGGTCCATGTGGAGTGTTAGGTTTATATGACTGATCACGCACAGAATCATGGAAGACGCAACGGAAATGGGTTCATGCCGCCATGGCTGCCGCGTATCAAAACCATTTCTACGGCCACATTGAGCGAGAAGTGAAGCGATACCTCGCCACTCTGCTTCTCGATCCTGCCAAGTTCCACCCCAATACTCGAGAACTCACAGGCCGTATTATGTGCACACTGTCATGGGATAACCCTACCATAGCCAAGCGATACGGTGACGATGCCCTTGAGATGCTCAACCGAATGTCTGTTTCGGGCCCTATCGTTAACACTATGGAGCCGTTGTGGTACCTTGGCGATTTCTTTCGGTACAACCCCTGGCGACGCTATGAAGAGGCACGTCAGGCGAGACAACGCGCATTCTGGCTGGAGCAGCTTCGAGTATCGAAGAAGCGCTTTCTCCAGGGCGAACTACCAAACGATACATGGGTGTATCGCTATCTTAAGCAGCTCGCCGACGAAGGGAACCTGACTCTCGAACAGAGCCTCAAAGACGAGGACTTTGCGGCGTGCATGCTGGGCTTCCAGTGTCTCGTCGGTATTGTGACGCTTGCAGGCCCGCTTCAGTTCTTTATTATGAGCATGGGCCTTCACCCGGAATGGCAGAAGAAAGCGCAAGAGGAGGTTGATCGCGTATGCGGCGATAGAATGCCGAATGTTGGTGATTATGCAAACTTGCCAACAGTAAGAGCTTGCATCAAGGAAACGATCCGATGGAGGTCAACAGTTCCTCTTGGTATGCAAACTCCAGCAACACTGTGTTGTTTCCTACTAACTGTGACCAGGGTGCCCCATCGGTGTGAGGCAGCGTCAGAGTACCGAGGTGTTAAGATTGAAGAGGGAACAGTAATCCTCGCATGTGAATGGTGAGCCTCCGTTTGCTTCCCAGCATAAGCAAGCTTCATCTAACCCAAGTGACTGCAACAGGAACATCAACCGCGTCCCTGAAAAGTACCCAGATCCTGAAAACTACCACCCTGAACGATGGCTGGAGGCCGGTTGGCCAACCTACATGGAGCCGCTCTCACAATACCCAACCCTGCGTGAAGGTCACGGCATGCACTCTTTTGGTTGGGGACGTCGCACCTGTCTAGGCAGGAGTCTTGCCGACGACGAGATATTTGTCGTTGCTGCGAGTATCTTATGGGGCTTCAACCTGGGGCAGAAGAAATGTCCCTCACAGGGGAAAAGGTCACGTTTGATGACCAGGCCACCAACGCCAGTGTTATTCTGGAGCCGAAGCCTTTCCTCTGGACATCAAGCCAAGAACGGAGGAGAGGGCAAAGTTGATCATGGATGAGTATACAGCTGTTCGTGGTTCTCTGAAGGTGTGATGCTTGGTTGGGTAGAACGGAATGTAGGATAGCAACTCAAGGTCTGGTACGAGATTACAATGCGATGTAAAGCGTTTGCCTCTTTAATTTAATAGATGAATAAGAATCTTGCAAACATATTCCAAGCACATGATGTAAGTGAGTGCGAGACATTCACCATGTAGGCCCAGTGACTGCGCAGTAGCCCCCAGTATCACAATAGAACAGAAGTCTTGTTCAAGGAGCAATCTCAACTTTCCAGTCAAGCTTTCCTATTTTCGGCTTCCAACATGTTCCTTATAGCGAATCTCGTAGGCAGAATATGTGTGTCGAAGAACACGTGAGCAACCATCAGCACGCTTTCTTGTGCACTTATATGACAGGCCGTTCAGTCTAAGCCACCATGGGTTCGTGATATGTCCATAGGACATGTCGATGTTCTTTGGGAATACGACCGCACGTTTGGCTTAGGTTGCTACATCGTACATCAAGAGAAGTGAATGTAGAAGTGGATGAGTCTATATAAAAACTACGACCTCGACGACATCTCATCATTACTCGTCTCTCATCAAACTACACTCTATCTGCTGGACAGACAATACATCCATTACCAGACGCCTTCACCCCAGCTTAGTGAACGCCAACAGTTTAACTCGGATAATTCAAGCCACAAGTCACCTGCTTCCCTCCTGTCGATCACAACCCATCAGCGAGACCTGTTAGTTGACTTCATTGCAACCATGCCTCGCACTTGTGTGGAGGCCGGCACAGCAGTAACCCTGTTCCGTGATGCTATACGTAAAGTCAAAGACTGGAACGCGAAGCAACCCGGACAAACATTGTCTTCTACAGATTATCATCAGCTGGTCTTCTCTGTCAATGCCGCCCAGCCTCCTCAGGAAGTCATAGATGCCCTTCAGACCGCTATCAGGCTCCTAAAGGCGCAGGTCAGTCAATATAGCCGGCTACCTCCATCTCCTCAGGATCGAGCCAGACTTAGACAACATCAGGGCAACCTGGGTCTTCTTGTCGATGTACAGAACACGCTCCTGGTAAGTCTCAGCATGGAATGCCCCTACCACGAAGCTGCCAGCAACTGGAAGATGTTAAATGGGTGAAGTTTTAATTCCATTGAGTATTGTTTGTGAAGAAGCTGGGGCTTTCCTCAGTCTGACCCGAGAGCTTGCGAGTTGGCAAGACCTGGCTTGGTTGCATACTCTTTCCCGATCTTTTCTTCTTGCTCTTTCGACTCTCTAGGTTTGGGGAGGGAGTTCATGTTCTGATTTGGCAATTATGCTGTACAGTAAAAAGGTTTCGGATAAGATATCACAGTAATTGATGATGCCTGCCATATTGAGCCAAATGAAGTCAAACCTCGCAGCATATCGCAGTGACTCATAAGTAGAACGGTTTCTCTGGCCTCTTCATACCCTTCCCTCACATCATCGTAGCCTTCTCAAATTCGTGCCTTAAACTCCAACTCCTGAAGACAAGTTGAAATTTCTTCGCTAGGTTAGGTATCACACAATATCCAGGCCTGCTTAAGCTGTTTGCTTAGTCCAACCAGTCCGTCTCTTGCCATATTACAAAACGTACGTTCCTCAGTTATGTCTAGAAACCACGTAGGAAAGATTTGTAACTACAATACAGACTGAAAACGGACGTCTACAACGAGAAGACACCACCATGATATTTTGTAGAAGTAGTAACCTTTAACGTATCAAATCATGTCCACCTCCAAGTCTCGTTCCTCATCTTTTGGCGACACAACGCCGTCTCCAATGGATGAATAACCTTCAATCTTGTTCTCTCTGATCGTGGAAACCCACATCTCCATTCTGGCGCGTGTCTGGAATTCAAGCGAAAATTTCGAAAGTTCCGAAGGACTGTCAGAAGAATGCCATGTAATCTCGCATCGATACGCTTCTTCGGTGATATTAATAAGGGGTCAATATAGTTGAAGAGGCTTCCTTACCGGGCTTCGATGGCAAGCCTTGCACTTCATCTATTGTATTTAGTAATATGCGACCTAGGAGTCGTAGTTTGATCCCTCCTTTGGCATCCTTCTTGGTCTGTGAAGTAAGCGGTCTACAGATTAGAAGAATAGTTTGAAATAGGTAGACTTGGCACTGCATGTAATGTTAGGTATGTTTATACTCGTCCTGTCTATTAACCTGATACTCACGGTTTTAGTTTTGGTTAAATGTGGGTGGGAAACCTTGATTATTTCGAACAAGAGCATTTTGCCAAAGGTATTGGGATTATGCCCTTTCCAGTCGTCAATCTGGAGTTTGAGTTGCATCAGGGTCTTCGCAGTCTTAGCGGAGTTGGTGCTTTCACTTATTTGCGACTTCGCTAGTTTAAGAAACGCAGTAGCATCAAGCAAATCCTCTAAACAACTTGAAAGTCTCTCTTCCCTACAATATACGACAAGTTCCTGGGAATAGTTAGTGACCCAAGAACGCAAGCAATGCCGGGTATTGTAAAACCTTTAATAAATCCGCATAGTAACCTAAGCGCTGAGCCGGCCGAGACAGAAAGACCAGGCATTTTGCGGCAAAGTCTCTGGCTGAACCTTCGATTGCTAAATTTCCTTCGGAAAAGCATTTTATGGTCGTAGTCCTAGCCAATTGCTCATTACATATGAAAGTTGCTTCAGCTGATATGTTCTGTGTGTAATACTCGAATGAAGGTCCCCATAACTGCTGTTCCGGAAGCCGGAATAAATTTCGTTCCATTATATTTAGCAAACGTATATGGAAGTTAGCCAGTTCTCGAATATTTCCAAAGATATTGTTTATGTCCTCGCGAGAGATTCTTGTAACTTCCAATGAAGTTCTCATGTCTGCAAACTCTGCGAGTTGTTGGATGAAACGGCGTTGTTCAGACAGGAATTTTTGTAGAGACAAGAATGCGTGCATTTTAGTCGGATCAGAGTTGTCACCTCCTGAAGGCATACTACTCAATTTAACGTCAACCACATTGACAACTCCAAAAGTGGTGAGTTGATTCAATACAAATGACACAAGTGGTATTATCTAGTTTGTCAGGAAAACTTCGTGAGGAGAAACAAGTTCTTAAGTGTTTTCTCACCTTCACAAACCCAAGAGCATCGTCACTCAACTGGATACCTGCTGTGAATATATGGCCAACCTCCATGTTCAATGTGGTACGACAGTACCCAAGAAACCGTTGGATCATAGCCACTGGGGAGAAAGCCAGTTTGGTATACAGGTGGTAAGTTGAACTGCAGATCTAATGCTCGTAGTAGCTTCAAAAGAGGCATTCCCTGACGCAAAACTCCCCATAGTTCATCGAAAATACTGTTTGGAGACAGAGATAATCCTCGAAAATACTCTTTACACTCGGGAAGCTGGTTCATTTTTAGTGCAATGTCAAAGCACTCAACTAATATATGACCTTCAATTTTTGGAGAGGGCCGAACGGGCACAGGCTGAGTGGTCCTAGGTTGCATGGTCCTAGGTTGCGTGGTAACAGGTTGCGTGGTAACAGGTTGCGTGGTAACAGGTCGCGTGGTAACAGGTTGAACGGCTACGGGTGGAGCGATTATAGGTTGGGAGATCACAGGCTGAGCAGTTACAGGCTCGGTGCCACCCCGAAATCATAGTGCCGGGCGTTTGTGAGTTCATCCTGATATATTGGTAGCGCGATGATAGAGATAGCAGATATGTTATCCAGGCTGAAACCAGAAAGTACGGACCATGCCCTGGACCTTGTGACCGAACTACGGAATGAGTAGTCCATTGTGTCGCGCTGTGCTCGGCGATATACTCGTGAGGCCTCAAGACTATCTTCAAAGTCAATGGCCGAAACTTGGATGGTTATGTTCTCATATGCTGCAGTCTCTGCTATATCAGGCAGATCAGGTTGTGGTTCGAAAGGGTTTAGGCCTGCAATTGATGGCAAGCTCATCCGTCCTGATATAAGCTTTTGGCTATCAAAGCCGTCTTCTATAGTCATGAGCCTCTGAGATAAATCATGATTGGTCTCCAGAAGTGCATCAATCCTGGCTATCAGTTGTGCCTGGTGCTGTATGGCTGTGGAATGAGAATCACTTTTCATGGGTTAACTCCGTGTGCGACAGAAAAGGCAACAGAATGTATAAGTAAAACGAACCTCATCAATATGACCAACATCAAATTCATAGAACTCTTGAAGGCTTGGAGTCTGGCAAGGAGCGAACTGAGAGTACCCTCTTCGCGTACCCATTGCAGCCGCACTAATAGGGGCAGACGCTTGTCAGCAACTCCTTGCGGGATTAGCGACTGGATGAGGTCCTCAAGTTCTGAAAATATGAGAACGCCATCAGTAAGAATTGCGACGAGCTGGTCGACACTAATTAAAGCAGCGTGTTGTATATTGGCCGAAGCAAGATTACCAGTCAGCTTTTGCAGCCCAGCCAGGATCCCCTGAGTGCTCCGTACTTCCGAGTATACAAGCAGCGCGATCTGCGGCGTTTCTTTGGCGGCAGATACATATGGACCCAAAATCTTGCCGAGCTCGATGGTGATGGATATCAGGCCTGCAATTGAAGCCGCGATGCTGAGAGGGTCCGCCATCAGAGCGGAGATGGTTGAAGGAGGAAGAAGTGAAGCTTGAGGCCCGCGGAGAGAGCCTCGTCAAGGCTGAGCCCTGTGTTGAGGCTGAGCAAGCAAGATGGGCCAGTAAAATTGCAGGCAGGACATACCAGGGGTCTAAAGTCCCAACTATACTTATGAAAATGAATTCAGAGAGAATTCTCTGCTGTCTACGCTCCATCATCTTGGGTGAATATGCGTCGCATTATGTCAATGACCCAAATCGCTGCCGCAGTGCGTAGGGAATTTGCGACGGCATGCGAGGAACACTATGAGCATGTGTTCGCTTGTATGGAGGGTGTTGCAGCCACAGACACACCCATTTGCCTAAGACGAAAAGCAAGCAGAGCAACGCAAGTATTTATTGCCGGCTCAAGTCGATGTGCATATTGGATTGCAAGTCGTTCAGGGAGAGCTACTAAAGTGGAACCTCCGTGCCGATTCCCCGGTTGCGATCCGGGGCACGGAGCCAGAACCGGAGCCGGCGTGCACATGCTCTACAGAACCTTCTTTAAAATTCACAGTATAATTACTGCCTTGTTATAGATAAATAATGCAGTAATAGATCCAGCCGTCTACGCTGCCTTTACCTTAGAGAGTACAGTCAAGAGGTTTCACTAGATAGACATGTAGAAACTGGATACATGTGAGCCTAAGAGCATGCCAAGAAAATCTCGATAAATATAATGAACAAAGAATAGATTCACCATCACTAAGGATGATTTGTGCCCCAGCCGTTGTTTCTTTCAATTGTATTTACGCCGTGTACAGAGTAAATGCTACAAGCAATCCCATCAGGCCTAACGGAATGCTGTCATCCATAGTGGGGCGTCTTGCTCCAACCTCAACTCCCCACCAACACCACCCTCGGCCGTCGCAGATCCACCGATCCATGTCACACCTCCCAACACCTCGCCTCGTCACCCAAGACATCGATCCGGCGCTCCGACCAGTTCACTATACACTTCTGCTGCACCGCGCAGCACGCTCCAACAGTCTCCTGCGTATCCCATCGGTCCCCGCGCAGCCATGGCCCAGTCCACCGCCCACCGCCGCCTCCTCCAGGAGTATCGCGCGCTCACCAACAACCCGCCTGAGGGCATCACCGCTGGTCCCTTTCTGAAGATGATATGCTGCACTGGGAGTGTCTGATCCAGGGACCTGAGGGCACCCTTTCGAGGGCGGTGTCTTCCCTGCCGAGCTCAAGTTCCCAAGGACTACCCCTTGCCCCGCCGTCCATGAAGTTCCTCGCCGACGTCTGGCACCCCAACGGTACGTTTCTCCTCTCTCGCTCTCTGCTTTCACCTCCAGAGCTCCTACAAACTCGTTCCGTATGCTGACGCCCGCTCGCCAGTGTATCCCAACGGCCTCGTCTGCATCTCCATCCTCCACCCTCCCGGTGACGACCCCAACCACTACGAGCACGCCTCCGAGCGCTGGTCCCCATTCAGTCCGTCGAGAAGATTCTCATTTCCGTCATGAGCATGCTTGCCGAGCCCAACGATGAGAGTCCTGCCAACGTCGAGGCCGCTAAGATGTGGCGCGAGCGCCGTGGCGATTACGAGCAGAAGGTCCGCGACGGCGTCAGGCAGATGCTGGGCCTGTGATTGCCCAACATAAAGACACACAGCCCTCGTCTCTGAGGATTATGTTAGTTACGGCGTCCGGTTTGTTCGGTGTTTGTCGGATTTCCTGTGTTATTTAGACATCATATAGGGTCATGGCATGGTGTTCAATGGCAATAACTCGTGGATGGCGTTGTTTTCCAAATCAGAGTCTACACATGACGACTCGGAACCACAACTGTCTATGCTCTAACGTTCTCTATGAATCTGAATGTGCCAACCGCTGCTATGTACCACCTCACATTCCATTCTCCGCCTTGAATTTATCCCAACTTTCATTCAGCGTGCTAAATACCAATCCGGCAATGAGCCTGACTTCAGTGGATGCATCTTGCGGGAGCTATCCAACGGGTCAGCATCAGTCTAAAACGTGAGCACCAAAAGAAGCACATACCTTATCGGGG
The DNA here is from genome assembly GCA_020081605.1 of Albifimbria verrucaria. NCBI lineage: Eukaryota > Fungi > Ascomycota > Sordariomycetes > Hypocreales > Stachybotryaceae > Albifimbria > Albifimbria verrucaria. The sequence continues at coordinate 3,122,100 of JAHREC010000062.1, forward strand.
TGAGTCTTGGCAATGGCCTTCATGTAGGCAATCTTGACCTTGTTCGCCATCACCAGCTCATGCAAGCCCACCTTCTTCCAACCGCTGTTCTCCCAGAGCACAGAGTCAAGGCTGCCCAGGAGGGCTCGGATATTGTCTCTCTTCCCGTCACGCCAAGCCGCCACCTTTGCATCCACCTTCTCTGAAAGGGCGAACTTTTCATCGTCTTCCTTGGCAGCGGCCTCATTCGCTTCACGCAACCGCGTAACGGCCTCTGAGCTCTTTTGTGGAGCCAGGCTGGCCGTAGCCGACGGCTTCGGACGGGCTGGCGCGGGTCTAGGTTTAGGCTTCGGCTTCGGAGCCAGAGCGTTCTGACACCGCTCCCGACCTTTGATGGCGTTGGCTCCACCTACACCGACTTCCACGCACTGCTGCCAAACAGCTCCGGCATCTCCCCACTTCTCCATTTGTTCGAGAGCTTCAGCTTTGCGGCTGAGGGCCTTGCCAAGGAACTCCTTCATGTCTTTCTGTTCATCCTGGCCGTTCTCATTTCTGATAGCAATACTCTCTCCCTGCCCGTTCGAAGGCCCGATGAGCTTGATGGCACTGTCAGCATCAGTTACGGCCTGCTTAGGCTCGCCAGTCTTCAAGGCTGTCAAGGCACGATTTGTCAAAAGCAAAATCATGAGGGGATGATCTGACGGTACAGCCGCGATCGACAGGGAGTATGATGCGTGAGCTGCAGCATAGTCACCTCGCTTGAAATGTGCTGTACCCTCGACCCGATGCTTCGTGGATGTTTGAAGAGCCACGGGCGTAATAGGGGTACGTTACGAGTAGGCGGGGAGTAGCTCTCGGTGTAGCTTGAGGCCGCTTGGCAGCAGCCTGGGCAGGTCGAGGGGCGGAGCGAGGTGCCTGCTGGGCAGGTGAGTGAGCAGGTCGCTGAGGAAGTGATTGCGATGGCTTGGGGCTTGAGAATTGAAGAGGAGGTCAACTTCTGGCTCTGGCTGTTTAGGCTCTGGCTGCTTGGGCTCCGGCGTCCGGGCTGTCCTCCTACGGCTTGAGCTAACATTGATTGCGAAATCATCGTCATCTGCCCTGAGCCTATTCAATCTCGACCTAGCGTCAGATGCCGCTGGAGCACTGCCCTGCTGCTGCCATCGAGGTGCTGAACTGCTACGGCTCCCAGACGATAAAGCAGGCGAAGCTCTTCTCTCAGGTTGTCGTGACGGGGCCTGCCTCATCTCAGCTCCTGGTCGGCTGTTGCTCCTGACCGGTTGAGGCCTGCCTCCAGACTCGAGCATCAGCGCTTCGTCTGTAACATCAGGCTCAGCTCTGGGACGTCCTTGTGAGCGCGACTGCTGCGCATCGCGCATCCACTTAGGCTGATTAGGATCGCCATCTTGTTGAAAGTCTGCCACGGCTTGCTGAACCTTCTTCTGTCCGGTTTTCCAGAGTGAGTTGGCCGTTTTGAACAAGCTGTTGCCCACAGAGGCAGCAGACTTCGCAAGATCAGGTTCACCCCGCGCCGGAGATCGACGGTCTCGACTTTGAGATTGATGCGACGCCGCCGAGGAGCTCCGACCCTGTGCCTTCTCTCTTGACTTCCTGTGTGCATCGTCAAGCAACCAGTTGGCAGCAGCCTGGACATTAATTCCAGCGCCGCTTTCCACGAGTCCTCGCCGAGCATCTTCAGGAGCGAATCCGTAGTCGATGAGCTGCGCAACGGCCTTATCAAACGGATCATTTCCGCCCCTGCGTTGTCGAGGTGCTGGCTTCTCCTCTTCCGAGCTTGAATCCTCGTCCGCCACCTCGATCGGCTTTCCGGGCTCGGGCTGTACCGCCTGCTGCTTCCTTCGCACCTCCTCTACTGGTCGTCCCAGATCGCCCAAGAAATCGTCGTCGTTTGAACTTTGTGTAGGTGCAGGGGCCGCGGCGGGCTTCATCTCGTTCAGTCCAAATGGGTCATCGTCATCTTCCGCAGCCAGCGCGGCTATGTTTGATCCTGCTGTCGATCCCCAGGCGCTGGGGTTACCTAGGTCGAGTTGCGCAGCACTCGCAGGCGTAGATCTGAGCGACTCTGGCGGGGGTAATGGCTGGACTTATCCACCTTGGTATCCTTGTTGAATGCTGCAAACAAGTCGTCGTCATCGTTGGTCGTGGTCTTTGTCGTTCCGTTTGACGGTGCCGGCGGCTGCAACGACGGACTGGCTGTCGCCGAGCCTCGCGAACCGAGCGAATCCCAGAACTGGCCATTGCCAAATTGCGACTCTGCTTGCCTCCTCCTTTCCTCCTCCTTCTTCCTCTTCTCCTGTTCGAGCTGGGCCTGTCTCTCGGCCAAGGTCAGGTTCTGGTTCGTCTTTGCGGGTCCAAAGTTCATCAAGTTGCTGAAGCTATCTTGTGCGGGCTTTGCGGGTGCTGCGCTGGACCCCGAATGGGTAGACGCTTGCACCGAAGCCGGAGTGTTGCGACCAGAGCCAAGCGGGGAGGGAGTCGGGCGTAGACTCGCGAACGGCGAGTTCATGGGAGGGGTTTGGACTGCGCGCCCGCGGGCTTGGAAGACCAATCGAGGCCTGAAAGATCGTCCATTGTGTATCGAATAATGAGCGTCGAGGGTCGTCAATCATAAGCGGCGTATCGTGTAATTCATAATCGTGATAATAAGTAGATACGCAGGCCTGTTGATGGCGAGCTAGGGGTCCATGGGTCCATGTAAGCTACCTATCCCTTGAGGCTACGTGTGTGGCTGATGAGGTGGTCACGTGTGTTGGGGGCTACGATATGAATAGGTGATGAAGCTCACGCAATCTTCTGTTCACAACATCTGGATCATGAATTGAGTATCGCTAATGTATGTTGCATTCTCAGTCACTTGTTGTTGTTGCTCGCAGCGGAAAAATGCTCATGGTAAGAAAACCAATCGCGGATCTTTGACTCGTACCAGCTCCTTCTAGAAATGCACGTCGCTACCCTGGAGCTCCGCGTTGAGTTGGGTGGAGATGATGATCGGTCGCCTGTCATGCTGGATCAATAGGACTTGAAACCAGTACCAGTCGGCTTGATCAACTAGGTCTAAGTGTCAGACTGGAGTGGTCTGGGTTGATGTTCCGCTCCTCAATGTACTGCTGAGCACCTCGTGTATATTTTGTAGAGGTGGTGCCGTCATCAATGTCTACTTACATGGAGGAATACGATGGAGTGGATCAGTTCTCACGAGGAGCTACAGTAAATACAAAACGCAGGACCCAGTGGATTGGCCTGGACGATCAGGTGAAGACCAAGCATAAACTGCTGTCAGTACTAGCTGAGACTGCCAAACCACCTTAGCTCGGCCAAAGCTGAAATTGAGACGACCGGTCGATGGCACGTTCTCGTAATTTCACCAAAGGTCACTGCATGAGTCGTGCACCAAGATGGCCCAAGCAGCTAGAAGGACAAACGACGTTCTGTTTCCTTGCTAGTTCCGTCTCGAATGACTTCATAGTATGTACATAGAGGTCCCGACCTCATCTTATGCAGCTTGGCCGTACGCATCAGTAGCACGGGACCACGATAATCCTGTCGATATCCTGCGGCTGTGCAACCCAATAGCTCTTTACATTTGTTCCAGGGATCTGTATGGACCACTGGCCAAGCAGGCGCGGGAGGTGACGGTGCCCACTCGTGCAGGAAAATAGGGGAATGGTTGCCGCCGCATCAACTATTGGTGAATTATCGTGTTCACTGTGTAACGGTGGTCGGAGAGCCTTGTTTGATCAGCCGTAGAAAAGGGGCGGTTGATCAACCAAAAGGGCCCGCTAAGGTTGACGCTCGCATGATGATGAACTGTTGGTCACCTCAATGGAGTAATTCTCCTGCACTTCGTTTCTACTTGTTCCGTAGGGAAGATGTCAGACGTCTAGATGTTTACCTCGGGTGTTTATGCTCAGCGCGCTCTCGTTGGCTATCCATGATAATCCTTTGACTTCGGCTCGGCAGTTTCCATGAGATGATGAGCATTGCCAAGTGCGTGCATTGAATTGCTCGACCGGAAAGGGGCAATGGCGATGAAGTCTGGGGTGGCTGATGGCATTGGATTGGCTAAAGTCTGAAACAACCTCTCAAACGTGGAATCCCTGCAGACCATTTGCTTGGCTGACCCTCCCCAAAATGACATTTTGAAGTTGGTCGGTGCGGAATCTATAGCATTTACAATACAGTACCTAGTAAAAAGAAGGGCAAAAAAGAAAAGGAAAAAGAAAAAGAAGAGATCATATTTTGGACGACTGACACGGCGATATCGTCTGTCATGCGCTCCATGGTGAGACGAAGTGGACATGGCCAGTAGCAAATGGGCAAACAGTCGGCGGAGCGGCCGAGGCCACAGCAGAAATGCAGTGCCACGGTGTCAGGCTGCACAGCGCGCGACACACGAGGAATGTAGGCAGCGCGTCGAAGGGACAGGCGACGATGACTGACTGGAGTAAACCACTGTATCGTTCGCTCGTTGCTGAATGAAGCACCCTCCGAGATGCGGAAAGCTTCCCGATATAGATCCCGAGCTTATCGTCGTGAGGTTCAGCACGGGCCAGAGCGTCCAGCGACAGAATTCACTCAATTTCCACGATCCTTCACTGATGCATCATTTCTCAGCCCAGCCATCCTTCAACACCTTTTTTAGAGGCCACCTCCCACAACGGCAGCTGTACCCTTTTCCCTCCCCATCCCATCTTATTCCATCCCATCCCGAATCCGACTTACGACGGCGTGCGGACGCATCTCACGTCGGGTTGGTGTGGTTGTGATCACGAGGACCACCAGCAGGAACAATGAACCCCATTCCCTTCGTCATAGATGGGGCAGATGCGCGCTGAACAAAGAGGCACAGACCAGACCAGACCAGAACCCCACGACCAGACGGCAGCGTTTATGCGTAGCGGCGCTACTGCAAGGTACAGACGAGATGGCACGGCCCCTGGATTCATTCATTCATTCTCTCCAGCCCAGCCCCTGCCGAGACGCGAGACGACATGGCCCAATCATCTTAGACACTTCTTGACCCCTGCTAGCCCAAACCACCTGTCTCCTCCTCGGCGGCTGCTCTTCATTTCTCTGTGGCACCACTAAACCGCTAGCAGCGGCGCCTCCGATATTGCCGTCGGTGATCATGGTGATTTTGACCCAGGATCGCCTCTGTCTCCCCTTCTTACCGTGATACCCGGATCCTGGACCTCGTCCCTGGCGCATGGAAGCCTGTGGGGATGCGACAGGGAGAGGGCGAGGGGCGAGGCATCGTGGAAAAGCCAAGTCTCGAGTGACCCCGGAAACCTCTTACAACCTGCCTCCAAGGGCCTCCAAGGGCCCCATCCAGTCCCCTCCCATCCCTGCCCATCTTCCTCTCCTTGGAACCGTTTTGGCACGGGCTCCGTGCGGCTAAGAAGCCAAGAAGCCCGCCCATATCTCCCGACGTATAGTCCACTTCCCCACCATGTAAAGGGATCCATTTGTTTCGTTCCTCACTCTCCCTTGGCTGGTTTTCAACCTTTCCCTTCCCTTTCGAGAGTTTTCTCGCTCCTTGTTGCTTCTGTAACTTTCGCTCTTTTCCCCGGCTGGTGTACGGTTGAACTGGGTTTTCACTGCGTCCGCTCCTTTATCGCCCATTACCGCTCCTACGCTCGTTTACACCGAACTGTGTTGATCGCATTCGTGTCGCCAACGACGTAGACTCGCAACGACACGGATTCGACTATAGTCCGTTCCTTTATCGTCTTTCGCTTCTTTCGCGACAGTATCGCTATTTCTTGAGAGCGAGGAAACCTGGATTAGCCATACCGCCGCCAGACAAACCGAGTCCTGTCTTTGTTGGTATCACGACCGTCTCTCCTGGACTACGCAAACCCATCGGCCCGGCCACGCTGTCACGCAAACACCATCTGCGAGCCTGTCGTCACTTGGATAAAACCGTTGTGCACCCCGTCTTCACCGCCGCCTCGTTTGCAACCAACCGGACGTAACGACTCGTACGATCTGCACCGTTGGACCGCTCCCGAGCAACAACCTGGGTCATCGTTATTCTATCATTCACACGTGGAGGCAGATTCTCGGTCGATCCGATTGTTTGCTGTGAGACACCTCGTGAATCCGCAACCGTTTTCGTCTTCAACCTGATCGAACAATCAGCCGTTTGGAACCCGTGACGCACTGCTCTTGATTTGTCGAAACCGATCGACCGTTGCCCAGGCATTCCTCACCAGGCCTGGATTCTTCTGGAGAGCTGTTCCGGCATTGTTGACGTAGGGTAAGTCTTGTGCCTTTCTTTGGAATTCTGGGTTTCATCGGCGGGTGTGGCTGGAAGAATCCATCCATTGTTTACCGATTAGAAGGGATAAAGGCAGTTGAGGACGGCGGAAACTTGTCATTTTCGAAGCATGACATGAAGCCGAATTCTCCCTTTTATCCTCTCTATTCTGGTTTCAAGCCACTTCATCTGTAACCATCAATTTTTGGCAAGTTGCCAGTGGTCAACTCCGATACACTATTACCAGCATCACCAACTTGATAACCTTCGACCACGCTCTTCTCCCCTATATCTGCACGCTTCACCACCACAGGGTTGTCTATCTGAGCACGGCGAGAGCGAATAGACGCAATCGCCGGGCAAACAAGATTGAGGCTCTCGAACCGTTCTTCTCAGGCGTAACGGAGTATAAGCTCTGTGCCGAAGCGTACAAACTGGCTGCATATCTGTGCGGCCAGTTGTGCCAGCTGGCAGGTCCTTTGAACTGTGCGGCTCGATCCAGACAACTTGGGTTCGCGTTGAGGCGATCGCTTTCCACTTCATTACACTCCTCGTCATTTACTTAATTTCTATCACTTACATCTCTCTGAATCATCAACTGCCCTTTACTTTGTCATCTTACACCACATCTTTTACGACGTCTTACGAAGCCTCCGTTTCTAGTTCCATCTTACGAGCATTTTCATAGCGTCGATCACCTCTTTCCCGTTTGTCTTCCCTGGCTCCTTCCCTGTCTTGGCTCTTTTCACCAATCGCATTGCCTCCTCCCTTTACCTTCCTTACCTTGACCTCAGCTGTGGCAGAATCATCGACCTCTCTCATCTCTCCTTCATCTTACCTACCTATTCTCATCGGTTCGCTTGCACCAAACACCAAATGCTGACACTCACTTATTCAAGACAGCCAGGTTGCGTCGTCCACTCCTTCTAGCGACTCGTTTTCGCCAATTATACCCACTATCCAAACCGTTTCAAACTTGGATAATCCGCCAACATGTCCAAGTTCTTGACTACCCTGTCTGCCGCCTCGCTCCTTGGCACTGCCACCGCCTTCTGGCGCATGGAGTGTCCTGGTCGCGTTGGTCTTGCACGAATTGACCCTATTATGAATCCGGGTTCTTTCTCGACGCACGTCCACTCCATCCACGGATCTTCCGGTAAGATCAACCTGTGCTTGAAACATGTTGTTGCGCACGCTTTGCGCTTTCGTGAGCCAAGCGCTGACTTGGGCCATGAATACAGGCTTCTCTCAAACCTCCCAGACAAGCGACCTTCTAGCTGGTGATTGTACCTCGTGCCGTGTTACCCAGGACAAGTCCTCATACTGGCACCCTTCTCTTTACTTCGAGGATGCTGGCACCGGCGAGTATGAGCTTGTCAACCAAGTTGGAGGCATGCTTGCGTAAGTATTACCACCCAATTGTGACGAGGAGGGCAATTGAGGCCACAACGGCTGCTGTAAGAGGATAGTACTAACCTGGCGCAGTTACTACCTGCTCAACGGCGAAAACATCACCGCTTTCCCCGAGGGTTTCCGAATGATGTCTGGCGATACTGAACGACGTACCTACACTGCTGGAGACCCCAGTAAGCCAGACCCTGAGAAGTCTGCTTGGGCCGCCATGAAGCAGACTGGCCAGGACACCCTCTCCCAACGCGCCCTTGGTTTCAACTGCTTGAACTATGCCAAGGATCCTGAGGCTACTCTTTACCGCCACTACATGCCCGAGAAGGCCTACCTTGATGCCAACTGCAAGGACGGTGTTCGTTTCGAGGTCATGTTCCCTCCTGCTGGAACGGTCAGGCCCTCGACAGCGACAACCACCGTGACCATGTTGCTTTCCTGATCTTGTCATGACTGGAACTTGCCCTGAAGGCTTTGACGTGCGTCTGCCCAGTCTTCTGTACGAGACCATTTGGGACACTGCCGCATTCGAGGGTCGCAATGGTCGCTTTGTCCTCTCCAACGGTGACGTCTCTGGTAAGCAAGGAATCGTTATTACTTACAAATGTCGCATGCTCACGTCTTCTAGGATTTGGCTACCATGGCGACTTCATCATGGGTTGGGACGAAGCGTTCCTGCAGGAGGCCGTCAAGACTTGCACGAACCCCTCTGGCCGTATTGAGGACTGCCCTCTGTTCGATATTGTCGACGAGTCCACGGCCAAGAAGTGCGAGATGAAGCTTCCCGAGGCTCTGGCCAAGGAGGAGGTTAAAGGACCCGTCAAGAAGCTGCCCGGCACTGTTGAAATCGGCGTCGGGGAGGGCTCAAAGGAAGGGCAGTCTCCAGAACAGGCCCCAAGCCCAACATTGACATATGCGCCCGGCAATATCCCTGATAACCCTGCCTCGCCCCACCCTGGAGATGTCTTCAAGCAGGACAAGCCAGCCGAGGCCGCTCCTGCTCCGGAGCCTACCAGCACCACCCTAACGACCGTACCAGTTCCTACTTCGTCAGACCCGGCGCCCCCTCCCCTCCTCCTCCTCCTCCTCCCCTCCCGCTGAGCCTACTACAAGCTCTGCACCACCACCACCGCCTCCCCTCCTCCTCCGGCTACCACGGCTCCCCTCCTCCACCAGAGCAAGAGACTGCAAGCTTTTACAGCACACAGTATGTTACCAACGGCAACGTTGTTAGCAAGATTCTCTGGGAAGAAGAGGTGGTGTACGTAACCGAGATTATCGATGAGACGACAACCGTCGTTGTTGGACCTGAGCCAACTGCTGCCTCAAAGCGCAGACGTCGTGCGGCACACCTTCACGGACATGGGCATGGACACAGACATTTTTAAGTGAAATGACAAAGGAGGCAGGGTCAGATGAAATAAGGAGGTGAAGCTTGCTGCTGAGATTTCTTGGAATGTTTTTTTGATGATCTGGACTGGCTCCAGTTATCGTCGCATACGGTTGGAACAGTATTTGGCTGCAGGCTATTTTCACAGGATCAAGATGCTTACCCGGGTCTTTGGTAACATAGGGGTCTTACAAAGCTACGTAGCAACAAATGTTAAAACATTAAGAGGAGTAACCAGAACACATGCATTATAAAAGTACATATATGAGGAATGAACCAAGCCATCACAATTTCACATCGTAAAGGAATAAGAGTCTCTGCCATGGCGACCGCCCGTTTGTCTTCACCCATTTGCCCCGGTGATAGCGTGCCTGAATGATTCAGCCAATAACGAGGGAAACGATGGTGACACAGATTCACAGAGGATTGAAAGCGCTTGCTTGTTTAACCAATTTTTATGTTACACCTCAAGAACATCTACACTATACCATTTCTCAGAAAGAGAAATCAGGAACTATTAAAATTTTTAAGAAAAAATTGAGAAGTAATTAAAAAATCGTAAGTTGATCGCTTGCAACTTCACGATATGTCTCACCGGTGGTAGTAAATGTCAAGCATTTGGAATGGATCTGGCTGGGCAACGCATTCCAGCATTGATTGCTGTGAGACTGTGTAAATAATTGTCCATAGCCATCGTAAAATAGACAGCATGTCCGACAAACAGGATAGCCGGACGATCCTCGCTGCAGTGCCGTCCTGCTGTCACCAAGTGCTTGTATCTGTCCCTTGTTGGTGGTCCATGTGTGCATCACAAAACATTGGCTTCTCGACAGCGCTTGTTCCTTGGGAAGGAAAAGCTTGGAAGTCAATGTTACTTTGAAGGAGATAGATGAGAACTACTAACATTCTAGCGGAGAGTATTCAAGATGCCGGTTCTGGTACGTGTCAGGGCGGAGGAGGAGGAGCTGCCGCAGCACAGCTCGGGTGGAGTGAGCCTCACATGGCTTCTGCCTTTGGCCATAGGAGGTGGCATTTTGCTCTTCCTTGCCATTGGTCTCCTGTTGGCGTGGAGGATTAAGGGCCGTAAGGAAGAGTGCACGACGATGGTGTACTCGATGGGCGACGTTGAGGGACGTCGGCGTTCGACGACTCGCCTCTCGAAACGCAAACGATTGGCATCGGAACCCTCAACCAGCCGATTCTCAAGCCGGCTTTCGCTAACTCTGCCACCGGTACTGCCGCCGCTGCCAAGCTACGACGAGTTCCTGGGCCATACACGCGGTAGAACGAGAGAGCGCAGCTGGGTCGATGAAGATGCCCTTCACGGACCAAAGGTGCACAAGAGCACTAGGGATAGCTGGCTCTTCAACAGAGACAGTTGGTTTGGAAGACCACCAACGCTGCCTGCTGTTGATACACAGGCACATGCGCAGACACAAATGCAGACACAAGAAAAGACACATACGCAGACACTAACACAAGTTCAAGTGAAGCAGAAGAGCCACGCCCCAAAGGAGTCCAACGTCCAGAACACTCCGCAGCAGATGGTTCAGTTGCCAAAACGCAACAGCCGGAGTCCTGTCAAGCAGCTGCAGCCACCACCAATGGTGGCAATGCAGCATGGTGCATTGCGGAACTGGTCGCGGCCGATGAGCCAGGCACAGCGACCTCTCGCTATGGACAGTAGCTTGCAGGACATCCTGAGGTCGACGGAGCAACGACTGCAGAGCGGAGGAAGTCAATTGTTCGAGAGATCCATTCCACCATCTTCTTCCTCGGATACATCATTCAGCAAGCCCTCGGACAGCGGCCAGTCTCTGCACCTCATCAGCAGCACCAGCAACAACAAGAACCTCGGCGCGCCTCCAAAACGTGCCAGCGACCAACGCTCATTCCCACTGCACCGCCGAAACAGCTCCGTGTTCTCGGTGGGCAGCGCGACGAACAGCCCCGGCGAGGGGCCGCCTGAGATGGAGCTTATGGGGCTTGGTGCCGGAAGACAGACGTTTGGTCGACTTACTTCTGACGACGATGACGAGCCCCAAATAGACCTAGATCTGCAGCCTGCGCATCAGCGGTCGACCTCGGCTGAAACTCAGGCATCAAGCTCACTGTCGACGCTGTACAGTGTGGGAGAGCCTGAGGAGGACCGATCAAGAGGTTTGGGAGTGGATAGACGAGCCCAGGTTCAGCCGCCACCGGGAACGGCTATCACAATAGTGGACAACCAGCCCCGAGTTAATGGACCAAGGCCGCTGAGGAGGCAGAATCTGAGCATTACGAGTGTGGGCTGCTCTGTTGAGGAGCTCGCGATGCCCATGCCGCTGCGACCAATTTCCACAAACACGCCGTCAGGAGCAGTTTGCGACCTTGAAACACTAGAGAAATTAGAGAATTCAAAGATGCCTACTTTGCAGCCGCCATCAACTCAGTCGTCTGAAGAGACTCGTCCTAAAACCTCGACCGGACCGAAGGAGCCAGCACAAGAATCCCCTCAGAGACGAGCAGGGTGTCGGAGTCGTCCAGTGACCATCACTCCGAAACTGTAGAGCTTCCTCAAAGGGACACGCCATGCTCGGTCTGGTGTATGGAGTCAGAGCCGAGCAGGTCGCCACCTCAAACTCCGCCTCCGGAGGAGACGACGAGCAAGCTCGCCGAAGAGCTGTCACCTCCGCTTGACGAGGACGAGCTGATGTCGATACTGATGTCTACAACGACCACTAAGAGGATTTTACCCGTTCCACCACTGAATAACCGTGCAGGAGGCAGCAGAAACTCTCTCACGACTCAGGGTCCTTCCAGACCCAGACTTAGACTGGCAACTGATGCTCGCAGACTGTCCCGATGCTCCAGCGTGGGCTCGGACTACGACAACGATTGGTGGATGACGAACGAGCAGGACATGCCGCCCAGCCGACGGACCTCGACGATGCGGGCAAACAGGAATTCGCAGGCTATTGGTAGCACCATCGCGCAGTTGCGTCGTATGAACAGCACCCTCAGCACCTACAGCATCGCCTCGACCATGCTCACCGACTCGGAGAGCACTTCTGCGCTCAACCTGGCCTCGTACCCACCGTCGCCTACAAAGCCCGGCGGCATCAGCAGCAGACATTACTTCAACATCGGCGGCACGGGTAGCGTGCGTTCCAAGTCGAAGCAGCAACAGCACGCCCAGCGACGTCGTAACAGCCGACGTATCAGCGTGGCGATGCACCCAGCACCCTGATGCAGCGCCGTCAACAGCGCCAACACCTCCAGGACGACCATGGTAAGGAGAACCAAGCGCCTGATGCCCGGGCGCCTCACGACGACGCATCGTCCGGGTCGGGCAGGAACGGCACATTCAGCCGCGATCCCACACTGGTCGGGCGAGCGGCGCTGGGCTCGGTCGACGAGCTCAAGGTCGCGGAGGAGTGGCGGAGGAGAAACGGTCACGACGCCGAAGACGATCTATCCATGTATGATAACGGCGACGGGTTTCTGCAGGACCTGCCGGAGAAGGACGCAAAGAACCGCTGCCTGCGGATGTAGAAACATAGACTGGACGACATAGGATGGCAGACGCCCCGTGACCGGGCATATATTATTTTTCTTTGGTTATTATATTTTCTTTTAGACTTGTTTAATCCGAATCTGTGGAGGATTTCTTTTGTGGAAAGGCGCCTAGTTTTCGGTCTTGGATCAATAATATACCCCTTAGACAACTCTTGCGTCTCGTGGTGTCATTCCTCATAATACCATGTGCCTCGCTTTCATGTAGCCGTAATCCTTGTGCATAGATATACGCCCAACCTCAAGCGCTCTGCTAAGCCACAGTACCAAGCCTTATGACCATAGCAGTGTTTTCGTGGCCAACAATTGTCTATCAATCCACTCTTGGTCGCTTGCTCTCGGAATCACCGTTTTCAGCATGGCCGTTGACCGTGTCGCCCTCCAGCTCATCCCGTCCACGAGTGCGGCCTGCTCCCTCGCCGAGTTCCTCGCCTTCCTCCTGGTTACCGCCGATCCAGTTGCCGTCCTCGTCAAAGTACTCGTGCACATTATCTGCGGTGATCCAGCCACCACTGCCGGGCATGGGAGGGGAGTCCGCCCTGAGCGTTACCGCGAAGCACACCTGTGAAGCCGTCAATAGCCTCGTGCTCGGCGCTACCCTCGAATACGATGCGATCGTACTCGTCCTCATCATCCTCCTCGTCATTGTTCGGGTCTGGGTGAAGGTTGGAGCAGTTGGCGATCGCCTCGTATAGTTGTGAGGCCTGGCTAGGAGTGGCATCTGAGTCCGGGGAGTAATGGTCAACTCAACCGTGCTAAAGTCGTCGTCGTCTGCCCCTCCATCGGCAAATTCGAGTTGCATCCACAAAGCCTGAATGCGGGTTCCTTCTTGCGGACCGTCGATTTGCTTCACAGCGTGGATTGAGATTGAAGGGTAAGGGATGGTAACGCCAGCCTCAGCTTGGCTAGAGAATATCGTGAAGTTCCTTTGGAGAGTCAGTATGAGAGATGCCTAACAACCCACAAGGAGTTATACGTACTCTGAGTTGACGAAGATGTCAACTTCTTGCTTGATAACCACCTCACTGTTCTCAACCGTGCTCTCTGAGCCATTGCCGGCAGCATCGGCGGGAAACAAGGCCAGCGCGCCGCGTTGAGATTTGGGTATCGAGGCAGTAGCCTTGGAGAGCTGGTAGTGTAGCACAGGTTTGCTGTCGACGAATGACTCTGGAGTCTGGGACTGATACTCCTCGAGGGGAACATAGTCCCCTTGAGAAGGAGGCGACCGGATAGTTGTTGGCAGCATTGTAAATGCAGGAAACGGAAGATGAGAGTTGAGCTTGGTTGAAGGGAGCTTTGCGAAAACATGCAAGGGAGTTTAGATTCTGGGGAACGTGGGGCAACGAGCTCTTATCTTATCGCCGCCTAGGCATGACGACGAACTTGGGGTCCAGGCACAGCCAACTTCAACCTGGCAATGTGCAACAATCGCAACTCGTGAATAGAAGGCATCTATTTTACGTTACCGCGCGCGTATAAAGAAACTCACTCGTGGAAAATGCATAACCATCGTGGGTTGCACCGTCAATGGGTCGCATTTGCGCTCCTACTAACCGTGGCCTCAGGTCCCCATCCGTTGCTCGAGCAGGTCCCGCTCACTGTATCGCCCTTCGTTTCTCTCCCGACTGCTACGACGCTTTCGTATAACTACAAAACATTGCCGTCAACGATCCCTCCGTCGTCTTTAGGTATATCGGCGGCTTCAGACGACCCTTCGACGCAGCCCAAACCCAAGTACATTGTCTCCGGTTCCGGACATGCGGCGCACCCCGACGAGATCATCACATCATGTCGCGCTCTGCAGTCGCACATTTCCAAGATGCAAGAAGATGCTGAACGCGAACTGCGCGCGTTTGAAGAGCGCATCAAAGAGAGAGAGCTGGCGGAGAAGAGGAGATTGGCACCAGGCTGGCTGGACAGCGAATCACGCTTGCTGGAGCCTGAGAAGCCTGGCTCGTCACTCATGGATGAACCAGCGCCTGCCCCGGAGCAGCAACCTATAATGATGGAGCAAGGGGCGTTCAAGCCGACCCAGGTGCCGAGCTGGATCGGGCCTTCGGAGGGATGGCCTTGAAATAGAGGGCATAGACTATCCTGTGATGACACGCTACGATATATGAGTGAAACGCACTGTCAATGGCTATTTGCATTTGGCCGGGAAATCGCCACAGAGTTGTATTGTATGAGTGACAAGGCCCGCCGCGTTTCATCTTGGAACATTCATGATTGAGCAAAGATCAACAACATGTCCAGCAAGCTGATATGCTTCCGGACAGATGATTTTCAAAATTAGCCCGACAAACCGCGCACAGTTGTCTCGAGGCGCCGGACAAAGACAAGATGATCGCCGACAAGATGATCTCAGACAAGATGTCAAAGGTAGAATCTCGAATCACAGTTTTGAGTGGAGGAAGAGGCTTTCTACCGCAATTCTCATCTGCTTGTAGCACCGAAAAGACCGACTCCCATCATCTCCAGGTGGCGTTGTGCTTGCCGAGACTTTGTGACACGACGGTTACTCCCTTTCGTTTGTCGAAACCACTGTCTGAGGCAAGTCAGCGCACCATGATGTGCACACACTCTTTTCTGGAATGCAGCTTCCCGCTGCTTGCGAGCAATGCGTTGTATCTACGGTTTAAAGGCGGACTCTTTTCTTCGATTTTTATCAACAAAATGATTCTTTTCAAACCTCATCAATTCCTAACAGCCCTTATCTAAAAATGATTTCTGCACTCTTGATTTCGGTTCTTTTCGCACTACAGGGATTTTGCTTCCCTTTCGACATGTTCCAGAGATTGGCACTTCCCCAACTGGGCAAGACGAATACAGCGGATGTTTTGCCCCGGCAGGACACAGCCGTCGATCCGCCAGCTAGAGACTCGCCTAGCACTCGAGAAACATTTACATGCACTGATGTAAGTTCCTTTCATTTCCTTTCTGCCGGGAGAGTGCTCATTGCCTCCAAGGGGCCCGGCCCAGACCGCCTGGACTGTCCCGATGCCATTGCCGTGTGGTCGACGCTTGCCGATGAGCACGGGCATATAAACATCGAGGCCGACCGATGCCGAACAGTCACCAAAAAGTGCTGCACGACCATTGTCTGTGCGCCCAAGGAAGCCATCAGCATTCTTCCAGAAGAAGTCACAGGGCGCATGTGGCTACCACTGACTATGAAGTGCGTCTCGGGTGGGAGAGGAGGTTCATGGCAGGATGGTCAAGGGAACCTCCAGGTCAAGATGGAGCGACCAAGCTCGGGGCAATGTTCTGCATGAGGAGAAGGTGGCGAAGTGACTGCGTGCCTTGCATGCAGCAGTCCCTCACGATACCACATGGTATCTACCAACAGCATGGATAGTGTCCAATCCAACGACCGGCCCTCGACCCCAACGTTGCATTCCGGCGGAGAACCTGGTCTGTGGCTTGCTGCTGTTCTGGTTGTTGTGGCACCATTTCCTTTGTCTGATTGAGCCGGCGCCCTATGATATCTCAATAGTTGCTGCCAACATGCATAGGAACCCTGGGCCCTCCTATATTGGTCAATCAATTGTGCAACTCCTCAGCCCAGCCCAATGTCGGCAGATTGATTGCCACCATTGTGAATGTCTTCCTACCATGTGACTGACGTTGCAATGGGTAAGCCAGCCACATCTTAGCTAAGAAAATCTGGAAACCATGGACCAGCGACAGACTGGTCTGGCCCGATTGATCAATTGGTCCATAATCAGGTGGTGGTGGGCTTGGAACCGGGGAACTGGTTGAGTGAGGCTGGAAAATGCCACTATTGATCTTTCGGTAGAGAGTTGCAGAACCAGACTGCAGGACACAGCCAACAGCATCGCAGGGGTGCATTTTAACCGGTTCCTACTAAATACAATGATTTGATATAAATACCATGGCGGCGGCCGCCTGTTTATTGACATAGCAGGGCGTGGGATCCCACCTCGAAACATTGTCTTCTCCGAGCATCTCCTGTCATTGGACTTTGCGCCATGTTGCGATCCATTGTTGCTGCGCTCAGCATTGCGCTGGCCCTTCCATTTTCTGAGGCGACATGGAACGTTCCCAAGCCTGGCACGATTCCTCCGCCTCGTAAGTGGAACGGAAACTTGTATAGCTGCAAGTGCTACTTCGACGATGCTTGCTGGCCTAAGAAGCCGGAATGGGATCGCTTGAACAAGACAGTGAATGGCAATCTTCGCCTTCACGTTCCACCGGAGGCTGTCTGCCACAACAAGTTCAATGGCCCGCTGGGAACTTTATCGACCTACAATGAGGCAGCCTGCAATGAGCTCCAGGCGACCTATGCTGATGAGCAGTGGAGGTAAGAACTGATAGTCCACAGCAGTAAAGAGCAGCACTGACTCGACTTGTAGTGTCAACCAAGATGGCATCTTGCTTTGGAAATACTTCAGCAACTACACCTGCCAGCCCACAGACGATCCTAGCACTTCCTGCACGCTCGGATACTATGGTGTATTTGTACTAGACGCCTACAACAAGAACCACATCAAGAGCGGTTTGGACTTTGCACGAGACCACAACCTCAGGCTTGTTGTCCGCAATACGGGACACGACTTCATCGGCCGAAGTGCAGGATGGGGCTCGTTGATCATTCGAACACACAATTTCCAGGAAGTGAGCTGGATTAAGTCTTACAAGGGTCCGGGCAAGTATAAGGGCCGCGCGGTGACGATGGGCGCGGGTATTCAAGGCCGCGATATTCTCACACAAGCGCATGCTCAGAAACCGCCACAGGCGCTGATGACTGGAGAATGCCCAGTGAGTATCCTGATAAAGAAGGTAGATGAGGGAATTGGAGCTAACGATGTATAGACTGTTGGAATTGTAGGTGGACTGATTCAAGGTGGCGGACATGGTCCATGGACGACCTTAAAGGGAATGGGTGAGTAAACTCAGTCTACGGACGCTTTGCTTTCACTAACGCTATGCCCACAGTTGCCGACTCGGTTTTGTCATTCGATGTCATCACCGCAGACGGAGTCTTCCGTACTGCGAACGAGAAGGAAAACCCCGACCTCTTCTGGGCCCTCAAGGGCGGCGGTCCGTTGACTTATGCCGTCGTTCTCTCGGCCACTGTCAAGACCTGGGATGACCTGCCTGCCTCCGGCGCCACCTTGTTTATCAACGCTACCCATACTACGGATGAGAATGTTATCTGGGAAGGTGTGCGTATCTTCCACAAGCATTCGAACTACCTCGTGGACAATGGTCTATACGTGTACTTTGAGATCTGGCCCCAGACCCTTCGAGTCATCCCGTTTGTGGCCATTGACAAGACCAAGAAGCAGTTGGATGCCATCACAGCTCCTGTCCTGGCTGAGCTCAAGGCTGCCAAAGTGCCGTTTGAGTACACGTCCAAGGAGTACAAGCGTTTCTTTGACCTCTACCTTGATTTGTTCGAGGATGAAGGTGCGGGAGCCTTCTCGCTTACCGGCGGCTGGATGTTCAGCCACAAGGATGTCAAGGAGAATAATGATAAGATCATTGATGCCTTCAAGGTCGCCATCAGCCCGCGTGAGGATCTCGCATACCAGGGTGGCATGGTCGGCCATCTTTGGTACGCTGGATATAACATGCCTATAGCCAACAGCGCGACACACCCACGGTTCCGCGACTCAACAGACTTCATTATCAGCATTCTTCCCGTGCCCACCAACGCTTCTCTTGCGGTCAAGGCTGACTTGCAAGATGTGCTCACCAACACCATTGATGAAGCCCTGCGCAAGGCTGGCCCCAACGGGTGTGCATACGTCAATGAGGCGGATCCGTACCAGAAAGATTGGCAGACAAACTTTTGGGGTGATAACTACCCCACGCTGTTGAAGACGAAGCACAAGTGGGACCCCATTGGACTGTTCTGGACGATTTCGACTCCAGGATCTGAGGAGTGGGAGGTGATTGAGTACGAGACTCGACTGTGCAAGAAGCTGTAAGGGAGAAGTGGGAGAAAATCGGCTTACAAGCCAAACGTGTTGTATACTTCATAGAGCTTAGATGTCATTCTGGACATTGGCTTCACTGGTTGACGAAGACTGGATGCCATGTCAATTTGGATATTTGCCATCGTTCAAGTCATTAATTTTATGAGTACATGCTTTTTAAATCGCAGCTAAGCTGGCTCCGCTGTAAATGGTGAGAGCGTCTTTCTTGAACGCCTCCATGGCCGACCGGAACAGCTCAGGGCCAACGCTGATCCTAGCGACACCAATCTTGCACAGCTGGTCTGGCGTCAACGCTGACGAACCTCGGCTCAGCTTGACGGCGACCTTTCCTCCCAGCTCCTTGACCAAGGTTTCCACCTCTGCCGTGTGCAGGCCTCTGCCTGAACCTCCCCAGTAGAAGATGGTCGTGGCGCCGGCTTCGAGATAGGCTTTGCCGCGGGCAATGGCCTCCTTCATCCGGACCTCGTCGGTGAGAGACGGCTCCTCGGAGAGCTTAAAGACGTCGCAGCGTGCGTTGAGGACAAAATCTGGACAGCCCGCATCGTGAGCAGCGCGGAGGGCGGCCTTGAGACGGCGAACCTGCTCGTCGAGCGGGTAGAGGGAGCCCTCGATGCCCTGGTCGAAGCCTGCCGAGGGATGCTATCCTCGATGTTTGCACCGCTTGCGCCTGCGCGAACCACATCCGCCACCACGCTCTCAATCTTGTCGCCATAGCCGTCCTGCACGTCCACGCTGAGGGCAGCCCGCGGCGCGGCAGATGGGCCCGATGCGAGAGATGAAATCGAGGTTCTGCTCGGCCGAAAGCTCCTCGTCTTTTACGCCGAGAGTCGCGGCGACAGCCCAGGAGGCGCTGGCAACCGCCTTGACCGGCTGGAGGTCGCCGTCGTTGAGGGAAATGAGGGTGTTGAGGGAGGCGATGTCCCAGATGTTAGTGAATATGATGGGTGATGAGGGGACGTGGAGGGCCTTGAGGGCCTTGGCGGTGTCGTTGGAAGCCATTGGACTAGAGGGTGGTGTTTACTGATGGTTCTTTTCAAGTTTGAAATAATTTGCGGAATTTATTGGTTTTTGTTTTGTTTGTATTCTCTTATGACTCACGATTCCGTATTTCGCATTGTCGATATAGCAATGCAGGAAAACGGGGTGTCTTTGAAGGGCGCGAACGGGCTGCGTGAAGGTGCGGAGTCACTGGTCGCCAAGGGGCAGCCACAGCGGTACTTAGCGTGGAACGTGGTTGGTGAAAGCACGTTTCCAATAACAGTTGCTTTGAGGAGTTGATAGAGAATTTTTGTTTCGAATTGAAACAATTCTGTGATAGAATGGCAGTGGAGTTTTGGCATGTGCTTGGTGGTGTAAGTGCGTGCTTAGTAGGTGATAGATACACCAGGTCTTTTTGCGATGCACTGATAACGTAGAAATGTATCGTACAAAAGACAGCTCTAGCCTACAATCATCACTGGACGCTTCTGTTCTTCAAGCGAGAATTTCTTATTCTTATTATCTTAATGCCAAGGCATGTCGGTGAAAAGTAAAGAATTGTGTCACTACTTGGAGTTGCAATAAGGCGATCCATTGGTAGCGACTCTTCAATTACGACAACTACCCGAGGACGTAGGACTTAATCTCTTACATGCCAATTGCCGTCAATTGATGCAAGTTTTATCGTATAATTTCTCCAGAATGAGATTGGTGTATACTAGTTCCATGTAAGACTAAAATCACATCGGCAGCTGGTCACCAGCTGAATCTGCTCCTGGGCCAAATCCAAGTAGCTCTGATGGGAAACCAATCGCGGTCATAACTAGGTAGGTATATATATAATGCTATGAAACGCCCTGCTTCTGAGCACCTGCATATCTGCATACACCATACATAACATTGTAGGATGGGCTGCTTACAAGCCCTATAGGTCCCGCCTCAAGGTAAAATACATGGCACATGTCCAACAGATACTGATCCATTCCACTGAGCCTGTCAGCATGATATCCCCTGATACAGTGGGGTCCATAAGAACTATATGATCGTCCATTTCCCGAAAAGACCAATGAATGCCTGTATGTCCTCACTGTTATCAGATGTGGAGCTACCGCCCATATGTGGCTGGTCAGCATGGTCAGCCTGGCCACGGCCATTTCCTTCTTGAGATAGCCGTTGAGATCCAAGTGCACAAGCCCAACTGCGCTCAGTGGAGCGTTGGGAGAACAGGGATGAGGCTTACAAGCAGGAAGCCATCCTCATTCTTTCAAGGTGCACTGAAGTATAATGCGATACTGACCATCTGCTATACTAACAGCTACAGCCGCGACTGTCATCATGGTGCTTACTCAAAACACCCCATCCATCAACGGAGGAAGAGTCTAGGTGACACAAGAAAAGCACATGAAAGAGCCGTGGCGTCAATGTCATCAACATCTTGAGCCTACTTGCTTAGGAGGCAGGCAAAGGCAACGATATGCAGGCTAGCTTCACTGAGCATGTGTCCATCAGTCTGATTCCCCTCTCATTCCAGGTGGGGGTGCTCCGTATTCAGCATGCCCCGAAGAGCGCGCTCAGCCAAAGCCCAGAGTCCATTTTCTAATCATCGCGCAATCTCATACTCGCGTTGAGTCCTTGATATCGTGTTGTTGTGCACTGGATACGAAGACTTAAAGAACCAAACAACCAAAAGCACTCGCACAGAATTATTTATACCTTCCTCTTTCCAGAAAACCCACAAACAGAAATTGCTCTAGGGATGCTAAGCTGAGCCTCATGCACGTTGCACATAAGCGGGGTTGCAGCAAGCCCCGGTTCAGCTTCGCCCAGGGTTCGTATATAAATAGAAAGGCACGCCTAAGCATAATATTGAGATTGGTTCCTGCCAGCTCTATCGCGCCACGGTTTGCTATTTGTACAAGCACTTGTCTCGATTTACCGATCTACATGAATGTTTCCGCGGAGAGCTCTGCATGGATGAATTGACGAAACAGGCTGCTGGGATCGATTTACACGGATCAGACGTTTCACGCTCAGAAACCGGGTCAATCAAAACTGAACTTGCTGACAACGGTACGTTTACCTTGCACTGTCCTGCAAGTTTACTGATATAAAAGAAGGACAAATGCCGGACACAGAGAATGAAATACTGAGGACTTGCGCATCACCGACCCTCGAACTGACAGAGACCGAATCATACGGCAAAGGGGGTCTCTTCCGAGACTCTTCTCAATGGATCCTTGATGACCCCATTTTCCAGAAATGGCGCGACGGTGATGAAAATGGCCTGCTCTGGCTCAAGGGTGGCCCTGGTAAAGGCAAGACAATGCTCGCCTGTGAAGTGATCGATAACTTGAGGACATCGACCAAAAGCGACCGCTGTTTATCCTATTACTTCTGTCGAGCAGACGATGCGCTGCTCAATAATGCAGATGCAGTTCTCCGCGGCTTACTGTACCTTCTGCTTAACCAACAGCGGCATCTTCTGGAGCATGTCAAGGAGCAGTATGCTCATGCAGGTCGACAACTGTTTGATGATAAGAACGGCTGGGATGCTTTGCACAAGATATTCATTGACTGCTTACACGACCCTAAACTTCGAGATTGTTGGTTCGTTATTGATGGTCTTGACGAGTGCAAGACAAACCAGGACCTGCTTCTGGATTTGATCAATGATATTCACAACGCGCCTCGAGCGAAGATCTTAGTCTCTAGCCGCGACTGGCCTCCAATCCAGAGGAAGCTTCGCGACATACCTTCCCGTCTGCAGATCAACTTGGAGGAGAACTCCCGACAAGTATCTAATGCAGTAGATGTGTACATAAACCACGTCACAAGCAAGCTCGATTTTCAAGGCGAACTCTACCTACAAGAGAGAATTTGCAAGGAGATGAAGCAGAAAGCAAACGGAACATTTCTTTGGGTAGCTCTCATAGCTCGAGAGTTGGAAAAGGTTGATAGTTGGGATATGATGGAAGTGATACGCGAGGCTCCCCGGGGCTGAACGCACTGTACCATCGAATGATGGGCCATATCCAGGATCTGCACAGGGACAATACTCGATATTGTTATAAGCTTCTTGCTACTGTTGTGACCGCATATCGACCTCTTCACTTGCAGGAACTTCAGGTCCTTGTTGACCTACCGTCCAATATAGTCGGGAAGCAGAGCTCTGTCGCGCAAATCGCAGCAAAGTGCGGCTCTTTCTTGACAATACACAACGACGTTGTCTCTATCATCCACCAATCTGCTTCAGAATTCTTGGCCCAAGATATAGGCGTGTTTCAGGACTCCGTGGAGAAGGAACATCTAAGGCTGGCGTTGCGTTCACTTGGTGCCATGTCAGCCAAGCTGAAACAGAATATCTACAGCCTGCCGACTCCTGCATTCCCTGTTGACAAAATAACGCCGCCTAAGCCGGATCCTCTTGCACGAGTTCGGTACTCCTGCGTCTTCTGGGCCGACCACTTCTGCGATGGGAATAAGAGCAAGCAAGGAAAATATGACTTTGAGTCCGAGGTTCCAGATGGGCATCTTGTCCAGACGTTCCTGGAGCAACACTTGCTTCATTGGCTAGAGGCGCTTTGCATTTTGAACCGTCTATCCGGAGGGATGCTACAAATATCCATGCTGAAAGCCCTATTCGACGTATGTTTGAGCCTTTGAAATACCGGGCCGCGGCTAACAGTTTACAGAGATGGCCTAAAACGAGCAAACTCAAAGAGTTGGTTAAAGACGCTCTGCGGTTCATTCTATACCATAAAAATGGAATAGAAACCACGCCGCTTCAGCTGTACTCCTCGGCGCTTATATTTAGCCCTACAAAGAGCATGGTTAGGGACCAATTTAAGGAGCTAGAATCAGAGTGCCTTGTACAAAAGACCACTATAGATGAGCTCTGGTCAGCAAGCATACACACACTCGAACCCCGAGCCAGTATTACCGAGTCTATTGCCTTTTCCTATAATGGCCTATGGCTTGCCTCGGCCTCCGTTGAAGGGATTATTGACCTGTGGGACATAACCACTGGTCAAAACAAGCATACCTTCAAGGGTGACGAATTTGGGTACCCTGTCGCCTTCTCTCCTGACGGTGCATCTTTAGCCGCCCCCAGTACGAAGGGAGTCAAGCTTTGGGATCTGGCAACAAAAGATTGCAAACACATCGACATGGAGATTATGCCTCTGGATTATACTACATTATCAGTTGAGAGTCTTGTCTTCTCTCCCGATGGCACACAAATCGCAGTATGCTCAGGTCGTCGATTACTCCACCGGCTGGATGTTTACAAAGGCCAATGGACTTGGTGCGTCAAAGATAACGATGGCGAGATTACATCCATTGCTTTCTCCCCGATGGGAAGGAGTTAGTTTCCGCCTCTGTTATCGGTGGAGTCAAGCTCTGGGACGCCACTACCGGCCAGTATAAGCGCAAATGGGGGATCATAATGCCATCGGCCGGGCAGTTGCCTTTACGTTGGACGGTACAAAGCTTGCATTGGGGTTGAGAGACGGCGGGATCAAGATCTGGGACTATGCTACGGGCCGCTGCCAGCAGACTTTTGAAGGAACTCATATGATACCTCGAGGTGTTCCATTTTCGCCGGACGGTTCTTTGATTGCCTCTTATTCAAATGGCGTTGGCATCCAGCTCCGGGATGTATCAACAGGCAATTGCACACACAATTTCAAAGGCCATACCAGCCCTGTCTCCTCACTCGCCTTCTCACCAGATGGTGCCATTGTCGCATCAGCATCCCCATTTGGCACGATCAAGCTCTGGGATCGGCACGTCGAGCAGCCCCTGCAGAGTGTCCAGTCACTAAGAGGTCATTACAGTCGGGTGACAGCGATTGCATACTCAGCCTTGGGCAATGTAATTGCTTCAGCTTCTTGGGATGGCATGATCATGCTCTGGGATAAAGGAACCGGTCGGCTCAAGCAAACATTTGGAAGCCATGAAGATTGCGTCAAATCCATTGCCTTCAATCATGAAGGCACAAGGCTCGTGACGCTCTCCATGAGCCCTTCAAGGCTGGTTAGGGTTTGGGACACATTGAAAGGCCAGTGTCTCGTGAGTCTCCCAAACCCGACTGACCAGATGTTTCAATTCAACGATGAAAGTGCCCTGGTAATGTCGCGAGATGGGAAGTGGCTGGCAGCAACGAGCTATACACAAATCAAACTCTGGAACCTCATCACAGGCCAACTCAGGTGCCTTGACCACCACAAAGGAAACATTAGCTCGCTTGCCTTCTCTCCAGCGGGGTTGGAGCTCGCATCGGGTTCGCTGGATAATACAATCAAGTTATGGGATGTAGCGCTGGGTGTTTGTATCGGCACACTTGTTGGCCATGAGTCACCGGTCCATGCTATCGCGTACTCCCCTGACCGCAAATGCATCGTCTCCTCCTCCGGCGACAAGACGCTCAAGGTATGGAACACGACCACAGGCCAGTGTGTCAGAACTATTTCAATTGGGTTGGCTTCAAGACGATTGTCGTTCTCTAATTTTGGTAACTGGCTACGGACAGACGCTGGTACGATCAGCTCGGCCTTGCTTAGTTTGACACCATCAGAGCCCGCGGATCTTGTCTTCAAAGAGTTCCATGGCTTGGGGCTGTCTGCTGATCGGAAATGGTTGACAAAGGACTCTGAGGAATGGCTGTGGCTACCGCCCGATTATCGACCTGTTGAGTTTTTCATCAAGGGCCAGAAGGTTGTCTTAGGCTGTGAGTCTGGCCAAGTTCTGTTCCTTGAGTTCCAGGAATCACGAGAGTCATTTATCTAGTTTCTAGAAAAGCCATCGTATTCGTGGAAAGTCTCATGATTAATTGTTAGGCGTTTGTAATTGGGTTTCGGCTGTGTAGAGATTTGGATTGAATGGTGGCAAGCGGCAGCAAAGAGAGTGTGTACTTTAGACATACATGGTATATGGATAGCGGTTTCTTCTTGTATTTGTTTTGAGAAATAAGTCTAAAGCCTATTTACAACTCTTGTTCAATATCTGACCTATTCAGGGTTGCTATGTCCATCATTACTACGAATAAGCATCATGTCGTACAGGCTTTTCATGATACCAGCACCCAACTGAAAGTACGTCAATACTAGGAGAGTGGAGGCAGCGTTTGACGGCACCAAAACAAGGTCTACGCTTGCCCCACGGAATAGACGAAGCCAAGTGGAGCAGGTTCTCGAAAGTCTCCAAATGATCAGCGGTGACAATAGCCAAATCTGGCCTGGATCTGCCGCCGTTGCCATTGCCCGCCCCTCCACGAGCCCAAGAGCTTGTCCAACTTGGCAGAGGGACACGCGAGTTGTTGTCATCGAAGGGCCGAGGTCAGCGCAGATGTCCAGGTCATCAACTGTGATTGTTTTGGGCAGATGACGTTAGCAGTACGCGGAAAGCATGTAAAAGGGTGTTTGGCAGATTGTTATTGGCAACATCGCATTCATGGCATAATTTCGTTTCGAGGCCACATGTGGGCTTTTGAAGGTTATTGGACCTGAATACAGGCAAAATGCTGACGTGAGTGAGACTGAAACGCCAGCCGAGGCTCCAAAAGATTGAAGAAGGGAGCCGTTAAGGAGACCCTATATTGCCCTATGCGGAGTCGGTTCCAGATCGGGACATACGGCTCAGAGCTGATGGTGCCGCCCGACGGTCAGGGCACAGCGCAGGACGGGGACTTGGCTCCGCTGGAATGTCAATGTGGACAAAATTTCGTCTGAATTCCTTTGCAGTTATACAGTATAGATACAGTAAACGTGGAATAAGTTAAGACCTGGTCAGTTTTCGGGCACAGATCCCGGGCGTGTCGGATATCGCCAGATTGAATGATGGGGTTGGAGACTACGCCGTAGTGGCAAGGAAATACGGACGCAGGATCAAGGATTTGGATTATGCGATGTGCATGTCGAACGATCCGCCAAGAACTTGAATGTACTGCTACCCAGAGAAATTATTGTCCATTGAAAAGTTGTTTTTTTCTTCTTTTCTTTTTCGTTATTCTTTTCTCCATCTACCGAGGCTGGCATCATCGCGGAAACCATGACGCTGCGCTGACCGAGCCGGGCAATCGGGTTAGTGCAAGGCCCCGACTCTCCACTAACATCTGGGTCTAAGGGTCCTCAAGCTCCGCTGAAGCCGAAAGGCAAATAAAAAAAGAGAAAGGGAAAGCCAACTAAAGAAAAGAAAAATTAAAACAAGCTCGCTTTGATTCAGCGCCTCGGCTCTACATCTTGGCCGTTTCACTCAAGTCACAGGTGAGCACAAACAACGGCAGCCAACACGTGGGAGCCCCCATGTCGTAGATAGGGGCCGTCCAGTGTGGCACAGGTACTGTAGGACAGATAAAGAACACGGGCAACCTCGATGCGGTGCCTGCAATCTCCCCATGGGCATTTTTAGAAGCTCGGGGCTGCAACTGCACGGCCACTTCTGGAAGGTTTCTCCACAGGTGCCCAAGGGAAAGGGAGGGCACAGCCTAGAACGTTCACTGGCTCCAGCGTAACTTACTGCCCAGTACAGAAACAGTCCCCTGTCCGGGCCCAGTCGGCGCATTGCGTCACTGCGTCACAGCCCTTTCGGTTCCACCAGGTACATGTACCTGCTGTACACGCTCAGCCTTGATGACATGTGCATGCATTGCAAATCCAATCCTTATCTCTTCCTTTTCTTTTCCCATCTCCAGTCGCCTTTTCAATAAACGTCTCCATCTTTTCATTTCCTCCTTTCCACCAACTCCATATCCACCATACACTTTCAGTACATTTACATAGTCTCTTTTTCTACTTGCTTGTGTCATTTTCCTCTGTCCTTACAGTGAACGCCTTGTCTGCTCGAATTGCCCACCGCGACCCTCTGGACTCGTCAATTCGTCAAGAAAATAACCATAAACACCATCATCCATCGACACTGACAGATAATTCACCACATAAACTCGCCGCGATGGCCTCCAAAGAGTCGACCGCGCCCAGCAAGCTGGCGGCTTACCTCGCGCGACTAAGCCCCATCCCGGCATTCCCTGAGTATACCGGCCCTTACAAGGTCGGCACTATGGATGTCGAGATTCCCGTTACCGAGTTCGAGTCGCCGTCCACGCCCCCAGCCGATGCTGCCGATATCCCGACGATTCAGTTCCGAGTCTTCTATCCCGCCGTGTCTACGTCAGACCAGAAGCGCATCAGTTGGCTGCCCAACCCTCAGCGAAACCACGTCTCCGGCTACACCAGATTCGTCGGCATTGGACCAACCCTGGCCGATGTCCTATCGTAAGTGCTTGTCGCATCACCAGTAACTTCACAGCTAACAGCCCCCAAGGTTTCTACCTCGACATGTTCACTACACTACCATTCCTGTCCACAAGAACGCCACCATTAAGGAGTCCGAAACCGAGAACAAGCGATGGCCGACCATGATCTTCTCTCACGGACTGGGAGGCAGCCGAAACTCGTACTCGTACATTGCTGGATCTCTCGCCTCGCATGGTGTTGTTGTTTTCTGCCCCGAGCACCGTGATGGCAGTGCTGTCGCCAGCTTCATCCGCCTCCCCAACCAGAACCGCAAATTCTTTTCGTCCGCTTCCAGCACCCGACGCGCCGTTCCATACCGACGAATCCCCACGAGGTTACCCCGAGGTGCACGAAATCCGTGAAGACCAACTGCGTATTCGTCTTTGGGAGCTGGGGTTGCTGCACCAAGCTATGCTGGCCATGGACGCTGGCCGTGGCTTTACCAACATGAACACATCCACACCTAGCTTGGATCAGTTCATTGGCCAGCTTGACATTAACGAACCCGGCAAGATCATTTTTGGCGGCCACAGCTTTGGTGCCGCCACTGTCTACCAGCTGCTTAAGAGCGTCTACTATGCCGACGTTCCTGAGGTGGCGGCTATGGAGAAGCCTTTGTTCAGGCCCGTCGAGGGTTCCGAGATTCGAAAGCAAATCACTGAGAAGTCGGTGACGATGCTGCTGGACATGTGGTGTATGCCACTGCTCAGTCCCGGCACCGCCCCTTGTTCAATCTTCCTCTCCCAGTCTATGCGGATGTTCCCTCAGCACCCGGCGGTACTGCGCTGATGGCAGTCGAATCGGAAGCCTTCTTCAAGTGGAAGGAGCATCTCCACGTCAAGGCTAGGCTTCTGTCACCCGACCCTACGGCAAAGGTGGTTACGCCACAGCTATTCGAGCGCCCCAGCGGTATCAAGTTGCCGGAGCCCAACTTCTACTATGTCGTCAACTCAGCCCATTTGAACCAATCCGATTTTGGAATCCTCTTCCCATGGCTGACAAAGAAGATCTTTGATGCTCAACAGCCTGAACGGGCTCTGCGCCTCAACCTCCGTGCTCAGCTGCAGTTCTTCCGAAACAACAACATTCCCGTGGCTCGCACCTACGCTGGCGATCTTGTTGACGGCGCTCACGTCGATAAGCTCGATGCTGTGAAGAAGGATACTGTGGAGGCACCATCGATGGACGGTATAAGCGACGATAAGGCCATCTTTGACAGGAGTGGAAATGACGTGGTTGACCACTGGAAGTGGATTGACATCATCGGCATGGGCGATGCTGGCGAAGCCGAGACCGGCAAGACGGTCAGTCAGCAGGTTGAGGAGACCGAGCCCCAGATGGCAGAGGAGCTCGAGCCTAGCGAGCAAGTGCCCCAGACTGTGCAGCTGACCGCTGCTGCGGCATAATCTGGGCATCGTTTTACCAAGAGCACGAGAAACTGTGCCACACTTGTTTTACTTTACGATACCAACGACTGAAGAGTGCGCTCGACGCGCACCATGGATAGAGGCGTTATGGCAGCTCAAGCAAGCACCAAAACAAAGCTTGTAGTTTTATTTTTGTATATGCTCGGGAGAGCTCTTGTACATTAGCCAGCATTCGCGCGCAGCGCAGCTTTCCTTTGTTGAAGCGGAGCGGGATTAGATGACTTAGGTTCATTGATAGATAACTGTTTATTACATGCCTATAAGACTGACAGACTGACTCGCTGGTCGTATTAATGATTTCGTGCTTCATATGAATAACACATTCCCTTAGTAACCTCCCCAAGCCCCTTTCACTTAGAGCTCTCCACCTCGTCGAACTCCCTCGCCATGAATAGTTGCTGCCTCCCGCCCATCGGCTCCGGCACCTCTGACGTCTCCGTGAAATACCTCCACCCAAACTCTTCCAGCCCGGCCTCCGCGAACGCACTCCGCACGTCCGCCTCCCTGAAGCCGAAGCGCGCGACCGTCCGGGCCAGCGCCTTCTCCTCCTCCGTCTGGGGCCGCAGCAGCAGCGCCGGCATGTCGCACCCGCTCTCCTCGAAGGTGACCCAGTCGACGATGAGAAGAACGCCGCCGTCCGGGCGTAGACGGGCGGTCAGCGCGCGCAGCACGCCGGCCGGGTCGGCGACGTGGTGCAGCGCCATGCTCATGACGATGAGGTCGAAGTCGCGCATCTCGGGCGCCGCATCCGGGTCCGTGGCGAGGTTGCCGATCACGGCGTGGGCCTGCTCCGCGGGAGCCCGTGCCGGGACTGTGCAAGGGCGTTGTATTGCGCGACGGAGCCGGCGGAAACGTCGATGCCACGCAGGGTAGGAAAGTGCTCAGACAAAGCCTGTGGTAAATTAGGCAACTATCGAAATGACATCTTAGTAATGGGAAACGCCACTTACAAATGAAGCTATACCATCACCACAGGCGTAGTCCAGGAGTTTAGCATCAGTCCCCGTCTTGGCACCGATCCAGGACATTTCAGCAGGGAGCTCTTTGGCGATTTGGACGCCGAGGGCGGCGATCCAGGGCTGATCCCGCATTTTGGAAGCATAGCCGCTGTCAAAGAATTAGTAAATTTTCTTTGTATTTAACCATGGAAAGTATATGCATACTCATAGTGCTTCTTGTTCTCTTCGCCGAGCGTCTGTGCATCAACGCTCGTGACAGCGTGATTGTGGGAGTGGCCGTGTTCAAGCATGATTCCTGGAGATGAAAAAATACCAGATGAATTACTGATTGAAAAAATGATGGATTTTAAAGAAGAAATCCTTTTAAAGGAGAATTATTGTTGCTGTTTGAGGCTGTTGGTTGAATTGTTCTGTGTTGTAAGTGAGGCATCGCGCACTCACTATGTAGCCATAATGTCTCCGAGAAACTATCCGGACCAGCACAGCACGCTTGGCTAATTTTCGCCCTCGGGTCTCTGGCGCTCACGACAACCCCGAAAGCAACGAGACCCTAATCGCAAAAAGGCTCTTGCGTTACCGAAAAAGGCATTCGCGTCTTGCCGAGGGTGACTCAGTGATTTTGTGAAGCACTGTTGTCATCGTGGGGATTTAAAGTCTCCATTTCCTATATAGGTAGGTAGGCATATAGTTGCAACCAACGACACACATGGGTATATATATATAAGTTCCTCTCAAAAACAATTTGCGCGCTCTTCCCTAGACATCTCAGACCATTTTCCGTTCATCAACCATCAATCGGATCCTTTTAAAAAATCCAAACCCAGAATAAGCCCCAAGATATCACGCGTCGTCTTGCTGAATGGAGTCTATTAGCATCTGCCTGCAATTCTCGAGTCTCTCTCGAGCCTCCGTTATAAGCTCCGTCTCAACCTCCGCGAGAATGCCCACCACTGTATCGATCAAGTCCAAAAGGCCGTCATGCAGAAACTCCGCCGAGTTTTCGTCCATCTCTACGATTCGTACGATCCTCGACAGATACAGCGCGGTTCGCGAGACCGAGTTGACACCCAAGTGCGGAGTCTTAAAAATGAACCCTCTACCTGGAGGTCGTCCCGCTGCATGCACAAAGGCGCATATAATCAGCGTGGCATAGTACAAGATCCATGGACCGTGTGGGTCAGGATCACTGTGCACCGTATAGTGTATGAGCGGAAAACCGTGGCATTGAGTGACAATGCGACGTCTTCCAATAGGCTCCACAAGTACTGTGTTGAGCAGTACATATGCATGAAGCACAGCTTGCCGAGTGGATGCCAACTTGGACCAGTTGCTCATTCTCTTCACAGCGTTCATGTGATCTCGCGAAGAGACCTTGCGACCCAAGACACGCTTCGCACCAGCATAAATCTGGCAGTCCACAATGTCTGCACGTAGACTTATATGCGCTAGCTGAAATAGAATAGCAGCGCTCTTTATTGGGCCATTAGGAGGCGAGTTCTGGCTCACAGATTCAGAGATTGCTTTTGAGACTGTTGTATCAAAACTCTGTTTCCAGTTGTCAAAGGCTCGAAGCACCATCGGCCTCCAGCCATTTTGCGTTTCCTGTGATGAGACGCGAAGGTCCAACCACTTCAAATGTGACTCCTTATGGTTCAAGTGCCAAGCCACATTCAACAAACCCGCCAAGATGATCATACGCCCAAACGAGTGCGTTTTTACCTCCTTACCATGGAGCGCATTTTTAGGCCGTCCAGGAATGTAACTTGCTTCACGCCATACATTCGAAAGTTGGCATCAAGGCGGCGGACCGTGTCTGGGCTATTTGCCATCCATAGTTGGTCATCACAGGGTAGTGGCAGACGGATCTCGTGAGCAGCCATGTCTGCGGTATGCCCAAACATGGCCGCATGGGTGATGTCGAGCATGAACGCAGCAAAGACAACTCTGTGCATCGACTCCGTCTCTGCCCATCGCACCCACCAAGTTTGAGAATCAACAGACAAATCCGGTACTGATCGTTCTACTTCTCCATTATCCAGCTCGGGGAGACTCGCTACCAGCTCTACCAATGAGAGGACTTCCGCGACGCAGCAGCGTCAGGAAAGAAGGATGGTATATGTGCGCTCGTTCGTGGAACCGTCTAGACGAAAAAGCTTCTCGTAGAATTCGATGAGGAGCAGTGACTGGGCCACCCACAAGCTCGCCGGTGGAGCCGACTCGTCACAGGTCACAATCTCCCACCTCACAATCGAAATAATCACATCTGCGAAGGCGCCGTATTCAGTCAGCTGTCCAACCGCTTCTCTTCTTCGAATCGACGCTGCTCCCAAGGCCAGCATAACGCATAGCAGAAATATGTGACATCTGTTGGCAGAAAAGGTATGCTGGTGAATAATAGGGAGACGTGGGAGACACATTCCCAGTATTCCGCCAGACACCGGCGCATCATCTCGACGTTCAGCAAGATCAAATCGCCGTCATGCTCACGAAGAAGATTTGGCATGAAGGGGTTGTACTTGGGCTGCTTGTTACAAAACAGTCGAAACCAATATAGCACCTCTCGACGCCGAGGTTCACCTAACAAATCATCCATCATCGATTCGCCCTGTCTAAGTAGGATAGAGTCCATAGGAGAGCGACTATGTAAGGACTCGTAGTCGTAATGGATGTCATTGTTGAAAGTCGACTCAAGGCCGCCTTCGAAGAACGGGAGGCCTGCAACATCGAAATCTTTGTAATTGGTCTGGGGTCAAACAGCCATGCGGCAAAGTTGTTCTGCAGCTGCTGATCGCCATGAAATGGCACTTGGGAAACGATTGCAATGCTAAGGCATCCGGCGTCTGAGCTGGCTCGCCCTGGTAATAGTCGACCCTCGGTGGAGACCGAGTGACCTCGGTACCGTTGATGAGCCGTGGGCCCCGTAGCTGACTTCGAGGCAAATGGTTCGTTGAGGGATTGAGCAGAATTGTCGTTGTAGCACCTGGATTTGACTCTAGGGTCAGTAAGCTAATTGCTTCGTGTGGCCCAGTGGCCGTTTGCTGTCGATGGTACGAAGAGCGAAGCTTACCGTTTGCTAGCGGCTGTTGCTGCGAGGCTGCCGATGGACCTTCGTCCGGTGAGTTGAAGCTCGGTACTCTATTTCTCGGTTGGTACGAGTCCTTGTGCCGTTTCCTGTGCCGCTCCAGCAAGTCATACCGGACGAACTTTTGCTCACATCCCGTTACATCGCAGCTGTAAATCTCCTTGGGATTGTCTGGGACGAATACAGTCAGCCTGTGCTACGCCGTGTAGCCACAACAGAGAGACCCTTACGATTCAGTTGGTGCCGCTGCAAATGTTCTGCTCTTGAGTAAACCCTTTCACAGCCAGGATACTCGCACCCAAAACGCCTCGGCGCACCTCTTCGACTGGCGCGTTTGTACCCCTTGTTCATCCCGTTGGGCTCGACAGGTGGCTGATTTGGATCCATATTCACATGCTTGGCGTTAAACGCCTCGCCATTCACAATCACGCATACGCTCGCATCAATCAAAAATCAATAATCAAAGGCGGGTCAAATCTTGCAAAGTCACTGCATGCTGAGATGGAACGGGTTGTATGGTGGAGGTAAGCGGGGCCGGGGACGGGAATCTTGGACTCCATAAGGAAGTCTGACCCCACGCCGGAGTTGCGACCCCGCAACCTGTGCGTGGGGTGGCGCCTCTGCTTTCTCAGCTTGCAAATGGTCAACCAATATATATATTAATTGCCATTCAGCTGTCTTGCCTGATCCAAGTAGGTCTAGCGAATATGCAGAATGTGACATTGTACTTATTTCCAAGGCAAGAAATCGCCGCCATTTTCTTGTGCTGTGTGTTCGAGAAACGTTCCTTGCTCAGCATCACTTGCTGGCTCAAACAAGCAATGGCTACAATATCCGACAACCTAGGTGGTAATTCCTTCGATTGGGTATAGCAGTGCTCTGCCCTGCGGCTGGACATGGACGTCTGCTTCATCAAGGGGCGATATCACAGCCACCGCTTAAAAACTGCCCTTCCCGCATTCCTCGTCTCATCTCATCTCGCCTCATGCCTCAGGCTTTTTCCCCTTGTCGTCGCCTTCATCTTCAATCTCAACTCCCTCAGCAGCAGCACTCAGTCCGCTCTCTTGGTTTTCTTCCTCGAGCATGCCAGCGAACGAGAGGAAGTACTGCGCAACCTCTGCATGGTCGTTGAACTGGGCCAGGTCTAATGGCACGTAGTTACGCTCGTTGGCGAGGGCTGGCGTCGCACCGTTCTCGAGCAGAAGTTTCACCACATCTAGATGACCACCCAACGCAGCCCAGTGAAGGCCAGTGTTTCCGTGCTCATTAGCATCGTCTAAAAGGTTTGCTTTTCTTCTTTGGAGCGTCCCTCGAAATAGGCCAGCAGCTTTTGCACGGTTCCTGTTGATGGTTAGTACTGGCTCTGCTCAATGTTGGTTCGAGGCTTAGCTCAATTTGAAGCCTCAAATTGAGACTATGACTCTGCAAAGTGTGGTTGACTGACCTAGGTGCCCATTTCCTGTGGCCATATGCAGGCATGTCGACTTGCCCTCATCCTTGGCAGCCAGGATAATCTCGGCTGGTGAGACCTTCTCCCGCTCTGACAGCGCCGTCAGAGACTCGACCAAGTCGCTGTCCTCTCCCGTGCGCGAAAAGTAAATGAGATCATCGATCTCATCTTCTGAAAGTTTGGGCGCCATGATGCTGTACTGACTGTGATGTTTCGTTACAAAATTTGATCAAATCGGCGTTGATGAGGGACTGTGTGACAAAAACACCCCGCAATTTTCGCACAGTACAGTTTTGGCCTAAACATGTGGTGTAGGGTAAGCATATCTGTCAAGCCGAACGCGAATTACAATTTGAGGTGCTCTGCCTATTGAGACAACGAGGCTCTGAGTTCATGGTCAACCCAAGCGCTGATGCTCCCTGAATTATCAAGCGATTGGATTTCAGTTTTAACCCCATCATCAGCATGACTTGTAATTCTCTGCGCATGAGAAGAGCCTCGCTGTCATTTGTAGACGTGACGAAAAGCTTTTTGAGTGTGTTTGTTGCCAGTTTTCGATCTCGTCGGCTCAGTTGAGAATACGGGACTCGACACGTAGTCGAAGAAAGTGAAGCCCTTGTCGATGTAGTCGCTGTCGAGGATTGGCTATATTGGTCACTTTCCTCCAAAAGAGTTGGCGAAACAGGCGGGATAGTTCCCAACTCTAGAATTTGTGATGACTTGATGCCAATCCATTGACTGTGCAAGGTTATAGTGCTGGTAAAATGAGTCTTGACCTCCCGTAGCGGTAGCAATGGAAAATGTTCAAGCCGTCAGGATCGAAATCCACTAGTATCAAGATAGGTAGACTCGGTTGTATTTGTTGGATCAGGCGGAGAAATGATAATGTCACCATGTCAGGGTACCCTTTGGCCTTTAGAAATTAGCTAGGCACAACTTAAAGGCAAGACAACATACAGTTACAAGGAGACCAGGCCCCATGACTGAGGTTCTCCAAAATTGCGAAGAGGACAAGGAGCGGAAGACGGCCTGCTACTCGTCAACACAGAACCTTGGTCCGAAGAGGGGCTCAAGTACTTCTTTCTCAATGACAAGTACCCACGAGGCGTTACCCAAGTCCATCTGTAATACCGATCTTGCTTCTGGAATGGTACTGCCCTACTGGTATTAGATACGAAGCATCAACAGTTGAACGGATCTTACTTGGTCACCGATTGATGCATCAAGCCGGGTGCCGTCTGTCAATGTGGCAAGCAATGGCCCTGATATGATTCCCTTGGCTGCAGCGACCTGTATAGTTAGATTTGATAGGAAAGAAAGAATGGGAGCTCACAATGTTCAGATCATCACGGCTGACATCCAATGTTAAGGCAAGGTCCTGGACAAGCTCGTCTACGACTCTTTGCTTTTCGAAAAGATCTTGATGTTGGTAGAAGATATGGCTAATACCTAGCATCAACGTCCTTCTTTATGGCGGCATCGCAGCCCATATGATAGAGAACGAACCGTTTCGTGAGAATTGTTCCTGAAACCAAAGCATCATGGGAGAGCTGGAGAATAAGAAGGACCCGAGCTGACGGGCAGTGTGAGCTCTGCGTGTCAACAGAATCGCGACCATGATGTTCCCATACCGAATTTCTTGGCCTCTTGCTGATTCTTTCCAGGGAAGCAGATACGGCTGACGGAAGTTGTCGCGTCGTGGGCTAGTCGATTGTGGGAAGCTCGATGGCATTTGAAGTCAATGGCTACTTCGCTTGCGTTGCACAAGCCGTCGAGTACAGCTTCTAGTATGGCCTCGATGCGGAAAATTACAGAGCCGGGCGGTGCACTTGCAGTTGCATTCGGCACCCGCTGTGGTGTAGCAACATGATCAGCTGGCGGCATGGTGATGAGGATTTGGTTGAAATACAGCTAGCACGGTTCATGAAGTGGCCGAGATTATAAATTGCTGGTTTATTGATTACTTTTACTCGCATCTGCGAGCTCTTACTAACTTGAGAGCTTCGCACCTGCCTCGACCATGTCTATAGAGATGATGTGGTGCATTTCAGAGGAAGGAAGTCGTGGTAAACGGCACAAGGAGCCTGTCCTCCAATTTTACGGATACGAACTGGCGTGTTCGTGCTCGCAGCAAATTGTGGGGAACCACTGTAACCGCCAACAAAACAGCTTATTGATTGGACCCCTGGAATGCACGACTGTCAGGACTTGAGTGCCGTACATGTGACAATAAGTGGCCTTGTCCTCTCACCAGATGTCCCGACCGCCCCGTTGATCCCGCCATCAATTGATCTGGAAAGTCACGACGAGCAGGCACCTTTTCATCTCTCATCATGGCGTCAACCTCAGGCCGCTCCAATGGTGCGGCGCAATCTCGAAAGCGCGCTGGAAACGGTGACGAGTCGCAGGCCATGCCCAAGAGACCCAAGATTGGTACCAAGACCGACTTCACGCGTTGGAGGGTGAAGGATGACGAAAGCCGACACACCTGGCATTATTTAGAGGACGACGAAGCTGTCAAAGCATGGCCGCAAAGCGTTGCTGAAAAATGGTACCTAGGTTTGCCTTTGGTGAGACGAGCCTTCAACTTGGTCGACTGACCGATTTTCACTGACACTTACTAGGATCAACCTACCTTACCGACTCCCCAAAGCCCCTTGGATGCAGTCAAGAATGGACTCACCCTGTTCGAAAAGCTCCAAATGCCATCAGGCCACTGGGGATGCGAATATGGCGGGCCTATGTTCCTGCTCCCTGGCATTGTGATATGTTGGTTCGTCACCAAATCCCCATACCATCTGCGCATGCCACGGAAATCAAGAACTATCTCACTGCTCGAGCAAATCCTGAAGATGGCGGCTGGGGTCTGCACACAGAAGGCGAGAGCACAGTCATGGGTACCGTCTTGAACTACATCGTCCTCCGCCTCATCGGTGTCGACCCTGAGGACCCTGTTATGGTCAAGGCTAGGGAACTCTTCACAAACTTGGCGGCGCTGTCAACTCTCCGCATTGGGCCAAGTTTTGGATGGCCGTGTTGGGTATCGTGCCATGGGACATTGTCAACCCCATCCCTCCGGAGGTCTGGCTTCTACCTGACTGGGTACCCATTGCGCCATGGAGGTGGTGGATTCACATTCGCCAAGTCTTTCTACCTATGAGTTACATGTACTCCAAGCAGTGGAGCCTCGAGGAAAACGAAATCACCAAAGGATTGAAGGAGGAGCTCTTTGTCCAGCCCCACGCAGAGATCAACTGGGCGAGTCACCGGAATAGCATTTCCGTGGTAGATAACTATCACCCCAAGTCATGGCTTCTCAATGCAGTCAATTGGGCTGTCGTTAACGTCTGGAATCCATACCTACGCCCTAACTATATCAAGGATCGGGCTGAGTCCTGGGTCAGTGAGCTTGTGGATATGGAGGACGCCAACACTGGATATGCATGCCTTGCTCCAGTGAACGCTCCGATGAACACCCTGGTATGCTATATAAGAGACGGCCCAGATGCCTACAGCGTCCAGACACATATCAAACGTCTCGAGGAGTACCTTTGGGTGAACAAGGAAGGCATGTTCTGCAACGGCACGAACGGAGTTCAATGCTGGGACACAGCCTTCCTGATTCAAGCTGTGTATCACGCTGGATTACACAACGATGAGCGATGGCGGCCAATGCTCCTGAAGGCACTCAACTACCTAGAGCAGCAGCAGATTCGGGAGAACTGTGAGCAACAAGAAAAATGCTATCGTCAACCACGGAAAGGCGGTTGGCCTTTAGCAACAAGGACCAAGGGTATGGTGTCAGTGATTGCATTTCGGAGGCTCTGAAGGCTGTCATTCTACTGCAGAAGGTTGCCAAGGGCTACCCCAGGTGCTTGATGACCAGCGCATCTATGATGCGATTGACACGCTGATTCTCTACCAAAATGATAATGGAGCATGCTCGTCATACGAACGAAGACGGGGAGGCGAATATTTGGAGATGCTTAACGCGGCTGAAGTGTTCGGGCGTATCATGATTGAGTATGACTACCCAGAGTGCACGACGGCTTGTGTCAAAGCGCTTTCCATTTTCCATAAGTACTGGCCAGATTACCGGGCTGAAGAGATCAAGCTGTTCATTCGCAGAGCAACAGATTGGATTCGAAGCAATCAGAGAGCCGATGGCAGCTGGTACGGAAGCTGGGGAATCTGCTTCACTTATGCAACCATGTTTGCGCTCGAGAGCATGCACAGCTTGGGAGAGACGTGTGGAAACAGCAACGTCGCACGAAAGGGTTGCGAGTTTCTCATCTCAAAGCAGAGAGACGACGGTGGTTGGTCTGAGAGCTACAAGGTATGTAGTGGTGTGCACTAACTCTTGAATCTTGCTAACCGGTGATTTGCAGGCCTGCGAGACGATGGAATACCACGAGCACCCTCAGGGTCACTCGTGGTGCAGACTGCTTGGGCGCTTATTGGTTTGATGGAGGCTGACTACCCGGACGTGGAGCCGATCAAGAAGGGTATCCAACTGATCATGGACCGACAGCAGCCTAATGGCGAGTGGCTGCAGGAGGCCATGGAGGGTGTCTTCAACAAGTCGTGCGTGATTGCGTATCCCAACTACAAGTACGTCTTCACCGTTAAGGCTCTGGGCATGTTTGCGACGAAATACCCTAATGAAAAGGTTGTACCTGCGTGGCAGAAGAGCTAAGGAGTATGATAATGCGTATGCGTGTGATGGAATATGTATTATTAGAGGGCCATTAAGCATGAAAATACAAGCTATTAACAAATGTCTATGTCTGTTCCTAGTCAACACCTACTGAGCTCTGCACATCTTCACAGGAAGTCGA
Organism: Albifimbria verrucaria; assembly: GCA_020081605.1. Lineage (NCBI taxonomy): Eukaryota > Fungi > Ascomycota > Sordariomycetes > Hypocreales > Stachybotryaceae > Albifimbria > Albifimbria verrucaria. The sequence goes on from JAHREC010000062.1 coordinate 3,161,693, forward strand.
CTTAGTTTTTACTCGGCTGACTCTGAACACGGCCAACCCCGCCACAGTTACTGGGATGTATGTGTCGGGATTGTTGATCGACAGCGAATGGGGCGACCTCTAAGCAAACTACCAATTCGTCAATAATTGTGCATAGAATCAATTGCATGGATATAGAATCAACTGGGTTGGTTAGCAATAATTGCACAGAGTAGCGTCAACAGCGCATGGCAAGAACTGCAGAAGGGACTTGCCAGTGTGCCTCAGAAATGAATCCAGACTGCCTCAATCCAAATGAACTCAACCTAGATGAACTCAATTCAGATTGCCTCAACCCAGACCAACTCATTCCAGGCTGCCTCAATCCTAAGATCCCTTCCTTGTCTATGCCTGGCCCCACTTATGCTGGAGTCTGTACAATTTCGGGGACGCATGGCTCCCCGTTGTACCAGCAAATCGCGTTTATTTTGCACGGTGACGCTCTGTCAACAACATGCGCAAAAGGGAATCAAGTACGAGTATTACCGTGCGAATACTGTTCCCGTGTCGGGAGCAATATAAAAGCAAAAGTACATCTTTTCAATGTGAAGGTAGGATTTTGCAAGTGGCCTCCACAATATTGGATAGAAAGGTAGGTAGTCAGCGCTGTGGGAAACAGAGTCCGAAGTACACCTGCCTTGTATCAGATGTTTCCCAGGCATCTCGAGGATAAATCGTCCAGCCGACCCTTTCTGAACGCCACGTTGGAGCTAAGATAAAGAGATTCTTAGCCAAAGTTATCATATCATTACTCTGCTATCACTTATTGTCTTTCTGTCTTGCCGTTCGTGCATATGTCGCCAACTACAGCTAGAGGGTGGGCGGAATAAGCATCCTCCGTCAACATTTACCCTTCCCTATTGAGTGCCCCTCTAGAAATACCTTTTTGGAAGTCCGGCTTGGAAGGCCAGGTGGGAAGACCAACTGGGCTGTCCCTCCTTCCCTCATGGACCGTCCTCCCTAGGCTGGCCCTCATCCTGGGTTATCCCTCCTCATGGGCTGTCCCTCCAGTCCCTTCTCATAGGCTCCTAAGCTGTCTCCCACATCCTAGGCTGGCCCTCATCCTGGGCTGTCCCTCCTGGGTACCCTTCTTGGTTCACTTTATTCACAGCGCGCAACACATTTCCCTGTCATGGGTGATGGCATTAAAAATCTCGCGCAGGTCGCTGCGGGATACAGCTACTTTTAGGCACGCATATCAGCCAATCTAGATGTAGACATATGAAATATTCCGTAGTGTGTCATCTGACACATTAAGAAGCAGATTTTGGTGCTGGACATGCAAAGGGCAGGGCCAGCCACTAGGCATTGGGAAAGCAGTGAATAGCAGGACAGATGGACAAGGACCCGGCTACTGTCTGACGTACATGAGGTTGGCTAAGGTAAATTGTAGTATTGGGTAGGATCCTTGCCTCCCCATCTTTCCCCACAATATGGCCTTGTCTGGCTTCAGTATGTGTGTTCCGGCCATTATGAATGAGGCGCAGTGGCGCGACATTCGTACCCTCCACCTGCACCATGGTATTAAATAGATTGCTTAAAGCAACGAGATTCCTTTTCCATTGTCCTATCTCAGACACTCGGTAGTGAACCTTGTCATGTTTTCTTACAGCCCAGTCGATGGGTCTCTCAACCGAAGCTACAATTGCCCTACTGGCACTAATTATCTACCTTCCTACGGTTTTGCTTGCATTGTTCCAAATCTATAAGTACATCTCCAGAACGAATGCCAGGCGGCTCAGTGCTGACGGCGCTGTCGCTCCACAATGGGGTTCTTTTAACCAGGTACTTCTCCTTTGTGCTGACACACTATACTAGTATCAGATCAATTATTAACAAAATCTACCATAAAGAACATGAGTAATAGCACTTACACGCTCGCTCCCTACCAAAATCACTCAAACATCAACGAACCGCTTCTACCGCAGCGCTTTATCAGTAGCGATCAGCGCCGGATTTCACGATTAAGCATGACGGTTCAGGCAGACTACGACTATTGTTAAGAACTGAGCCAACGACTACGAGTGCGCGAGGCAGTATCTTCGCTCAGCCTCCAAACAGTGTGCTACTACAGGGGCAAGGCGTACGGAATCAAGGATATAAGGACATGGGATATGGGACACTGGTGTCATTGGGTTGAACATGGGAATGCAAATGGTATTACACATATAACGAGTGTTGGAACACAGCTCGGATAGCTGTCGAATAAATCTCGTGCTGCATACAGTGCTATTAGTATACACTATCTTGTCGTACGCTGCTTTGTGATGATTGTAAACACCAGACGATTGAAGCGCAACGACCTTGTGCCCAAAGTTCTTTGTAGCTTTAGGGACAGCCCACTATTGTAAACCATTCCATTCCTTTCACACGAATTTTCTATGTACAATACCGCATTTTGCTAACTGTACGTGTTCATTTTCTTCCTGTTCAATTGCTGTGTCGGCAAATGTTAGAAAATCGGCTCCACCAAAGCTGGGCGACGGAGGCGCTTCGGCCAGCTTCTATGGGCATTCGATGCATTACATAAGGCAGTTGCTGTGCACCAACAACCTCAAGGCAGCCATACAGTGTGCAGCTTCACGTTGGGAGCAGAACTCGTACCTTGTCATAAACTGGCATTTTCAAACTTACTGCTGACCGAAATTCATTCAGCTTCACAATCTCTATTTCTCGACTTAGCGCCTTCAGCCCTTTGTGGCCCTGTCCGCTAGACTGTGCCCACTACCACGTTAGCACAGTCCTCTCTTCAACTTAGAGCTTCTTTATCTCACCATCACCACACTTGACACCTCACTCACCACAAAATGTCCCACGTCACGCTGGCTCATCAGGGCCTCGCAGCCGCCGAGGCCAAGAAGTGGGACGAAGCTATCGAGAAGCTCACCAAGGCCCTCCAAACCTCCCTCAACCCGGCATGGCTCATCGCCCGCTCCAAGGCCCTCATCAACACTGGCCGCTACCGCGAGGCCCTCGACGATGCCGACCTGGCCTGGAATTCTGCCTACCAGCGCAATAAGAGACCACTAATGCTAGAGGCACAATATCGCCGCGCCGTGGCCTACTTCCGCCTGGGTGAGTTTGCAAACGCAGACTGCTGCTGTTTGCTCGCCATGCGACTGTTCAAGGGTGGCCCTGCTGTTGAGAAGGAAGAGGCATTCAAGCAGTTCATCGACGAAAATGGCTTCTGGACGCAGACATTGCAAGACGCACTCACACAGGCTCAGGAGGAACAGAAGGAACAAACAAAAGGAGGACCCATGAGCGTGGCAGCTGGCGCAGCAGCGGGAGAGCAGACCAAAGATTGGCGTATGGCCAGCACGTTGCGACTGCAGATTCTAGGTGCCATGGGAAAGCTGCAGCCAGATGACCCAGCCCGAAAGCTCACTGCGAAGCTCAGGCCTGAGGAAAAGAAGCTATCCACCCCGAATTCCGGATCTCAAACCGAGCAGGTCAAGCCAGCAGTAGAGTCTTCTACGACCACAGCTGAGAAGGCCACACCCAAGCCCGTGGTCCCCGCCGATACGCCACTCCGTTTGCAAGATTTCCAGAGCACCACCAACATGTCTGTTTCGATCTTTTCCAAAGGCATCGACAAGGCCAAGTTCCAGGTGGACTTCCTGCCCTTCTCTGCACGACTAAACCCCGTCGTGTATCCAAATGGCGACGAGAAGGAGTTTGTCCTCGACCTCTGGGGTGAGATCGAGCCTACAGAGTCCAAGTATACCGTCACCCCCAACAAGGTTGAGCTGAGCCTGAAGAAGAAGACTCCTGGAAAGTGGCCACAACTTCGAGGGAGGCTAAAGCTTCTGAGGGATCAAATGCGGCAAAGGCTGATAATGAGGACGATGAAGCGTAAGTCGACTCAATTATTAACCATTGCGGATCTAACTAACGAATGTAGGGTCGAAATTCTTAAGCAAGCCAGGAAGAAGGCCATGCAAGCAGCCGACGCAGCCGAATCCAAGGCTGCGGACACACAACCCACTAAACCTGACGACAAGGCCTCCAAACCTGCCGGTCCAGCCTATCCCACATCATCCCGTTCCGGTCCCAAGGACTGGGACAAGATCGGCGATGGCGAGGACGTTGAGGATGGCCAGGACGTCAACTTCTTCTTCAAGAACCTATACAAGAACGCCACGCCTGAGCAGCAGCGTGCCATGATGAAGAGCTTCACCGAGAGCAACGGCACGAGCCTGAGCACCGACTGGAACGACGTCAAGGGCCGCACCGTGGAGACGAGCCCGCCCGATGGTGTCGAGGCGAAGAAGTGGTAAGGCGAAGCACGCGGAGGAGCCAAGGGGTTCGAGTCCTGAATCTGATGAGGGGCATCTACGGGCAATGATGAAAACGGACCATGAGTGTCATGTGGCTTTGCTGTTATACAAATGAAACTGCCGGGGAAATACAAATAATGCTAGGCTCTTTACCCCAATAAACAAGTATGTACGCATGCCTTGCAGTTTATGAATCTAAATTCTATGCCTCGTAAATTTAATCAAACGCATTGCCATGCCCTAGCCAACCATTCCCTCTTCCAAACTCATAACAAGCAAGCAATCCCGCTCTGTCAATCTTTACCAGGATGAGTCCTTGGCTTTGCCTTTGCTGAATTTATCAACATCAACGCGGAACTTGCGCAGTTCCTCTCTCAGTCTCTCAATCTCTTCGTTCTTGTCCTTATCTGTGCCGTCTCTAGGCGCCGCCTCACCGGAAGCCGAACCAGAGACGCGTGGGCTTCCAAACTTCGACCTCCCCACCTGCTGCTTGGCATAGCTTTCTGCTTCTTCGAGCGCGGCCTCGTTACGAGCCGCGCTGAGAATGCGGGGTATTCAAGCTTCACCGGCTGGTCTGCGACCTTGGACGCGGCCTTGTCTGAGGCCGGGGTAAAGATGTGGGGTTTTCAGACAACATCTTCTTCAGTAGTTTATCTCTGTAACTGGGCCATGTGACTGCACCCTTGGGACGGTCTCCAACGGCAATATCTGCAGCTGCGCGAGACTTCGCCTCGATATCCTTGGGGATCTGTGTAATCTTGCTGAGGTAGGCGTCCGGAGCGAGATACGTACCGCGGAGCCAGCGGCTGCCGCCGGCAGCGTCGAAGGCGCGACGGCCGTGCAGAACACGGAGGTTGTCAAAGATGACGCACTCGCCGGGCTGCAGGCGGTGCGTGTAGACAGCTTCCTTATGGTTAATCAAGTCTTCCACGATACGCGCCGCGAGGATCCATTCTTCTAGGCGTACGCCAGACCATTCGTCAATATCCTGGAAGGGAGGGCTCCAGTACATATTGGTAAACTCGCCTTCATCCAGGGATGTTCCTGGAAAACTGGCTTACGGCGGGTATAGTTCTGGCCGTGTTTATGATATCCGTACTTGATCTCTTCCGACTTGAGAGTGCTCAGCGGACCGCCCTGTCTTACGTGAGTCTTGAGCAACTTCAACACACGTTCAGCATCAGCGAAGAGCGATTCGCCGCCAGCGCATGAGTTCTCCATGCAGTGAAGGAGCTGGACCTGCGGGGTCTCATGAAGATAGAGCAGGTCCTGGTGCAGGCCGAGGTACTCGCTGGTGTACGCAACATTGTCCGCGTTGGGCTTGGCCTGGACATCGAACGTTCTACCGTAGAACGTCTCCTTGATGGGGCCCATGGCGTTGGCGATTTCGACGACCGAGTTGGGATCCTTTGGCACGTTCTTGATGAAGACGATACCGAGACGGACCATGTCGCTCATGGCCTCCCAAAACTCCTCCTTTTGAGCCTTGAAGTCCTCGAAGTCGTAGTGGCGAACCCTGCTAGGGAGAGAATGCGCGTCCCAGTAATGAACGCCTGCCCGAGCCTGGACCTGAGGAATCGTATATAGACTGTCAAAAGCCCTCTCCCTATCATTCGATAGTTCCTTTAGCAACTTCCAGTCAATCAACATTTCGTGATCGGTTTCCCCGAGGCGAGCGATGCCTCTGTCAAACTTGACGAGCAGTCCATCCTTTGTCTCCGAGACCTCGGTAATCAACGTATTGGGATCAAGCTCAATTGTGGAGAAGCTTTTTGCCCCGACGATGGATCTCTGCACTTTGAACACGGACAGGAATCGCGCAATGAGACTGCCGTACGCTGAAAAGTGTGACTCTTGCCGCTTCCCCGTAGCCATAGAGCCGGCGTACCGCGCCGCTGTGTCCACCCAACACCTATAGGTTTAGACTTTGCGTCCGAAGGGTCTTTAAGCGTAAGCCAGTCCGCATCTTCAGGAGGATGGCTCCGGTACTCTTTGAAGTCAAATGGGCGGGCGTGAGAAGGCTGTAATCTTGCGCTCGTGCCTCCAGAAAAAGGCCTGCTCAGAGATGCAGGGAGCTTGGTCGTCTGACGGCGTGCGACGACCCGCCCTGCGCAGATCCAGCGGCTACGCACGGCCAGACGAAGCGGTGCCTGCATGGTTGCCAAACGGTGAAAGGCACGCCAATCCAATATATTTTGCTCTGTTCAATTCTTATTGATGAGTGAGCTTTGACAAGGAAAGCAACAGGAGTGGTAGGCGAAGGACGAAGCCCTGAGCCTTAGTCCCGACGCCATATTGAAGCTCGAACCTCGGCTGTGGTTGGACGCCAAGTGCCTTAGTCAGCAGCATCCGAGGACGTTCCAAGCAGAGAGCTTCATCCAGAATGTCAATAACCGGAACCCCAAGAGACACAATACAGTCACCACTCTAATTAAGACATCCATGACAATTGACGTAGCAGCTGCAAATTAAAGGGAAGCAATAACATCCATGCTGTGGCTCGAGACGATTCAGTATGCATACGGCACAGCACAGGCCAACAAATGGTGAGGTGACCCAACGTGGGCGATAATGTATTTGTACATATATAGATAGACCAACTTCTATTGCATTCAAGACGCCTATCCGACCAGACCTGGGTATAGCTATAAAACCATTGTTCCTCTGTTTCAACTCATACACACATAACTTCATATCCCAACTATATGCCCACTTGGCCGTCTTAGCGGTTACGATTGCTCGACCACCGCTTGACCATAACCTCACGGACCTTGTATTGTTGGAAAACGTCAACAAACCCCTTTTCCAGGGCAGTGTCGAACTTGGAGGGTGGTGGTATATCCACATACACGAACACCAAGCTCTTGGTGACATGCGCTAATACTCGTACAATGCTGTGCATCCATTGCCATGACTTGTGAGGAGCCTTCTTGCCGGCTGCTGCCCAAAGAGGATCCGAGTACGACGGAATGACGATGAGTCCAAACTCCGCATGGTCGAACACAGGACCTCTGGTGTAAAGCAACCAGTCGACGCCAAATTTGATACCCGCTCGTGGCACCCAGCCCAGTGACCTGAAGTGGTGGTACACGGCATAGTTGACCAAAAAATCGTCGTCGGGTTGAAGAGCGGGATCATCCGGTTCAATGCGGGGTGGGAAGTAAGAATATTGTCGGAACAACGTGAATAGTTCCATCGCAGACAAGGGCTTGCCAGTGATTGGATCATCAATCGTCAGAGCCCCGAGGCCAAAAGCCAAGAAGAAAGCCTCTTCTGGCATGAGTTGGAGATGTTCCTTGTTGACAATCGCGGGGACATCAGGATCAATCTCGTCTGTCAAGGAGACTGGTGGAACATCCTGTTCACTGAGCTTGGAGTGCCCATTAGCCGAACCTCCTTTGACGATTTCAGAGCAAAGGCAGCCTGGCTTGGGCTTGGGGATCCAAAGCCTCAAATGTGGTAGACTCCACAGTAGGTGAGAATCGCACGCTCTTTCGACGTTTTACAGTCTTGCTTGCGTTACTGTCACTGGATGGTGAGAGTGAGTCGCTCGAGTTCTGCTTCTCTGCGACGGGACGGTTTGTAGGGCTAACACCAGGGTCGCAGACCACTGAGGATTGGCTTTCCCTGTTATTCACAGCTTGGCTAAGCAGTGCCAATCCGGGAAGTTTGGCATCGCTCCAATCAGAAACTCTCGAGGCAAATGGAACAAACTCGCCATTCGATGGCGCCTCTTCTAGGAGAATATCGTTGTTGACAAACACTCGCAGCGATTTCTTTGCGGCCAAATCGGCAGCCGAATTTGGTAGGGCCAGGAGTTCAAGCGGACCAACAGGGGCAACGAAGGAGAATACAGGCGCAGCGGGTTTGACTGAGACATCAGAGTTTGGTAGGGCCAAGAGTTCAAGCGGACCAACAGGCGCGCGGAAGGTGGGCACAGACACAACGGCTTCTGTCGAGTCATTAGAGACCTGGGGGCTTGTTTTCTGTGCCTCTCTGAGTCGTGTCTGACGGATCACTTCTTGTTCCAGTCTTGCTCGCTCCCACTTGGCTTGTGCGCGGTCTTGTCGACGCTGAAGCGTAACTATCTCACTGACATGGCCCTGACGAAGCCCTCTTCGGACTTCCTCTCTCTTGAGCCAATTTGGCTCGCTTCGACTCAGACTACCCTTGCCGTAGAAGCCCTGCTCCCAAAGCGCCCTCATGGACTTTTCATCCGTGACGTGGACAGACGTAGTGGCCGGCGACCAGACTCCATTGTGGACTACGGAAGGTTCATAGAGCGGCGGCCTAATGATCTGCTGCAACCAGGCGTAGGCGACATGGAAGAGAGAGACGGGGTTGTTTGGGTAGAAGGTGGGAAGTGGAAAGGTACGGATAGGAGCAGGCAGCGCATAAATTTGATGCAGCGGAGGACCTTGCTTGGAGGCAGGCTTTCCATTGGTCATGGCATGCTGCATGGGTGCCTTTCCATTGACAGGCCGCGCCGGAGTGGACGTTTGCATTTCAGCCATTTCTCGTCCGGATCATTTCTATCTGACACAACAGGTTAGCAATTGCTTCTAGTCTGTTTGTGTGAAACAAGTGAGGTTGGTGTTTTCTGCTCAGATACCGTTGTAGTCTATATTAACGAGCATACACTAAGGCCCAAATGAATGGTTCCTCTAAGCTCTAAAGATGTCATCACCGCAGAGTGACTGAAGGGGCAAGGTTGGGATCGGGACGGCAAGGGGATGATAAAATGAGACCAGGCGCTGCCAGGGGCGCATTGAGCGCGATAGCAGCGTCTCAGAATCGGTGATGAGGGCAATATTTGGGGTAGGGGTCGGGGAAAGAGAGGTGGAAAAAGTCCATACATACCAGGCTATGACATGGCGACACCAGCAGCGTATTGCAAAGCGCGATGCAGAGACTCGATCTGGTGAGAAAGAGCTCCTGAATGCAATCAGCGCATGAGTAGCATACAGTCTGTGATGCCGGTGCGGCGACGAACAACAGGCCAGAAGTCGTCAAGAGCTTCGGTCGATGTTGATGCGAAATTTTTCTTGAGGAAAGAAAGCCAGTTGCGGTTGAGCTAATGTACTTTTGCGGCAAAGTGGAGCTACGCCCAAAGGGGGTAGAGCGTTCTGAGCCCTCACCTCACTGAAGGCTGCTCCATTATTCTGCAAGGGGGAGAGGGGAGGCTGTTGATATAGGAGAAGCTCGCTGGTGACGGCGGCTATCTCAAGTAGCACGCATCTCTGGTACTTTGCTACCAACATGCGTAGATGATTAGATGGCAACTAGAGATGGGTGGTCTGGCCGTATATGGCTTGTTTCTTTTCTTTTTGTCTTGCTTCTTTTTCTTCTTCCTCTCAATTGTCATTTGTCTATTTGTCTTTGTTTTCTCCCGTCTTAATCGCATGAATACCCACTACACGCACGCATCCTCAGGGCGCATATTCCACAAAACCCAGAGAAATGGCGAAATTATCGCGCTAGACTCAGGCACACCTCCACTGAGCCGGCCCCTGATAAGGCATTTCTGAATCAATGGCCCCTCTGACGTCGCTATGGCCTTCCACCTCCAACCCGGCAATGCAAAGGTCGAACAGTCTCGGGCAACACAGACCGACAACGCCAGCCACGGTCTCGCCAAGATCCGTGTAACTCCGCGTCATCGGCCGATTCCAAGCTCTTGTACCCGATACGGTGGGTGGCCAGGGAGGAGGCTACGATGCGTTATAGGCATCCAATTCGTCGCGACTGGCTGCAGCCCTCCGACTCCCACCTCGTATGCCGCTGACCGCCCATGCTGGAGGGAAAAGCAATCATGTCAGGCAAGCTACCGATTGGCCTCGCCGCCGTCGCGTCAGGGTGATAATCTCACATCCCAGGAGCCTTTAAATTAAATTGCAATCCAAATACCTGCTTGGATCGTAGGGTGGAGGCGTCTAAGTGCGCAACGGCTGTCTTAGTAAGAACTAACTGCTTCCGCCGGAGTCCGCCTGCGTTGCACCTATATTTTCCCCTGCCCTACGTCGTTTGCTCGCTGCGAACTCCAGTGCCAGCGTGCGGTGGAAGGGATCGCGACCGCTCCGGATCATGCGTAGTGTGCAATGATGCCAATTGGTTCGGAAATGTCCCGTCTTGTGGAAATCGCTGCGACAGTCTGTCTTGTCTGGAGCCTGGTGGTCATCCTCGTCGAGTGTGTCGGTATACGTTCAATGTGCGCTCTCCCTTCTGTGCTTCATTCCGCCGCCGAAATTAAGGCTAACTAACCATGGCTCCGTTTGTGCAGCCTCCGACATTTCACAAGAAAACCTGAGCCTCCTGTCTCGCCCAAGCTCGGCCAAAATGCCCTCGCGTAACCCTCATTCGGCCGGTCAAGGGCGCAGAGCCTCAACTCTACGAATGCATCGCCTCCACGTTCCGCCAGGATTACCCGGCCGACAGGCTGTCGATTCGTCTCTGCGTCGACAGTACGAGTGATTCAGCGTACCCGATCCTGAATAAGCTGATCCAGGACTTCCCCGGTCTCGATGCGAAAGTACTTGTCGAGACGGACGACCCGTACCTCCATGGCGCGACTGGCGACACCGACAAGTTGGGGCCCAACCCCAAAATTCGGAACATCAGCAGGGCATACCGCGAAGCCCATCAAGATGATATTATGTGGATAGTCGACTGCAATGTCTGGGTTGCTAGTGACGTGCTTGGTCGGATGGTGGACAAGTTGACGGGTCAGACGGCTTCCGGCGACTCGGCACGTCCGTTCAAGTTTGTCCACCAGCTTCCGATAGTTGTTGATACAACTGACTTTCGCTCGAAATCCGTTGCAAATGAAGACGCTGTATCGTCCTCGACGCACCTGCTTGCTTCGGAGAGCTCAGAAACAATCCCCAGGGGCTGTCTGGGATTTGGTCTAATGGCGGTGGTCGCCTCGACGAGATGTTCATGGCCACTACACACGCCAAGTTCTACGGCGCCATCAACGACGTTGGAATCGCGCCCTGTATCGTAGGGAAAAGCAACATGTTCCGCAAGCTGCACCTAGACCAGGCAACTGCAGAGGCCCCGCGACCTGGCCCCTCTGCAGACCTGCCTCATCCTACCGGTGTAGACTTTTTCTCCTGGCAGATTTGCGAAGACCATCTGATTGGCGAGCTTCTCTGGCGGCATAAGATCTCAGGATATTCGAACCACGGGCTCGTATGGGGTGATTTGGTCGTCCAGCCCATGACTGGCATGTCCATTGCTGCGTACACTGCCCGGCGCGTGCGCTGGCTTCGAGCGAGGAAGTTCAGTGTCCTCGCCGCGACATTGGTAGAGCCCGGTGTGGAGTCGTTTCTTTGCTGCGCTTATTTGGCTTTCGCTGTAACCACTCTGCCCTGGTTTCATGACAACTTGGGCGTGCCACAAACTTGGGCCGCCATGGCAACCGTCTGGCTGGCTTCGGTCTTTTGCTGGATGCTCGCAGATCGACTCGCGTCCGGCCGTCTGCACGCTGGCTACACCGTCACACCAGACGACCACACTCCCTCCTTCGCCTTGGGTATGGGCCGTCCCGGTGGCATACAACCACGACCTTTCTTCGAATGGCTCGCTGCGTGGATTGGGAGAGAGAGCTTGGCGCTGCCAATTTGGATCTGGGCGGTCATGCTTGGCCGGACTGTTAGTTGGCGGGGAAAAGAATTCCGTGTTCGTTTCGACACTACGGTGGTCGAGCTACCAAGCGACCAACGATCGAGGAGAGCACCAGAACTAGAGCGTGTGAGAACATCAAGCAAAGACAGAAGAGATTGAGCAACGAAGAAGCATTAAATGATATTATTAGAACGACGTATGGATATAGACGATTTATAGATTTAACGGCATTCGAGGAGTGCATTTCAACCTGTCCATCATGTCCTCGATATTCCTAGAACATCTGTTGGTTCTGGTCCATGTTTGTCCATGGACAGAGCTGCATAATACAACCTTTAATCAATTCAGGCAAATATGACGAGCTCTAATCAGGAGAGGAGCATGCAGACTGCATAACCTACATTACGACAGCACGCCAGGAGCCTCCACATCATCAATTGGTGGACCTCGAGAAGAAGTGTCCCAGCATCCCTGGCCCTCATCTCCCATGTCTCTTCGGACACTCATTTCCGGACCCTCCCGGGCTGACGATGAGAATGACGAGATGCTACGAGTAGTAATTGTGATTGACAATACGACACTATACCCCACCCCCGCATCGCAAATTCCGCACTGATGCTTCCCAACTCCCGGGCGTTGGGTGAATGGAACAGTGGGGTTTCGACAGGCATTGTGCAAGGGGCTGCCGGACCATAGGCCAGTCACTCCATATGATGCTGCAAACAGGCTGATTCATTGCAATGCGACGCTGCACGAGTTCAGACGAAAATGTCGCCTTCAATGCTGGCCTTGTGTGCTGCAGGCCCGACCGAGTTCTCCAACTTGGATGGCTTCACCGAAACATGCCCCATCAAAAACATCATCAGCGGTAAACAATCCCTCGGCTCAACATAAGCATTGGCCCGAGAAATAAGAAGCCGTGCCAAGAAGCTTGAAGTTAACCATATGTTTAGCTGCATTGGCGAGCTGAACTAGAAATGCACCATCCTCCGCCACTCTTTGGCGGGAAAACTCCGTCCACCACTCAGCCATCTCCCATCCAGACCTGCGGCCCTGCGGTCCAGGGCTAAAGCTCAACACCACACCTTACCCCAGCTTTGTCCTTCTCCAAACGACCTTGAAGCTGCAGGCCTGTAAGCTGTTGATCTTGGGCTGCTCGCTTGGGGCTTGTTTCTCATGCCAACCACACACCCTTTCCGAATCCCCACCAATCGACGTTGCCAATTGAAATCGTCCCTTCTGGAGAGCAGAGTCCGCATGCATTGCTGATTGATTACAGCATGGTGAGGGGTACGTGAGGGGCCTTCACAGCTTAGGAGCTCTGGAAACTGAATTGGCACGATGCTATAGGAGGACAATTCGTTTCCGGCAGCCATGGCAGGATGTACTGCTCCAAATACATAAAGGGCTTGTCCGCTTGCCTCCGAGGGGCTTGACATTGGGACAGCTCCAGCTCTTTGCCCATTGACCAAGTTCAGCTCCCTTGTTCAAGATGCGCTTCAACGTTTTCATCCTCGCCAACGTCCTGAGCCTTGCGGCCGCCACGCCGCTCGGCACCAGTGTAGGCAGCATCGCCTCGCAGGTCCTCGGCCTCGCCTCATGGGACATTGAGGGCTATGCCAAGGACAACCCTATCGGCGTGACAACCGGAGGCAAGGGAGGCAAGAAGGTCTACGTTTCTACGGCTGACGAGCTGCTCGCTGCCGGTGAAGGTACGGGCCCTCAAGTCATCTACATTAAGGGCGAGATCGCACTGCCTCGACGCCTACGACTCGCATCCAACAAGTCTCTCATTGGAGTCGGCTGGAACGCCGGTCTCCGCCAGAACAGTATCACAGTTACGAACCAGACCAACGTTATCATTCAGAACCTCAAGATTTCCAAGATTGTTGACAATGACTGCATCAACATTGTCAACACTACTCGTATGTGGGTTGACCACAACGAGTTTGAGTCTGAGTTCTCTGTGGAGATTGGCCCTGACTTCTACGTAAGTTTCTTAGCAAGTCGGATTGTTTTAGATCTTAGAGACTAACAGAAGTGAATCTAGGATGGCCAAGTCGACATCAACCGTGCCTCCGACTGGATCACCGTCTCCTGGAACTACTTCCACGACCACTGGAAGTCCTCACTGGTTGGCAACGGCGACAGCTTGCGCGACGTCGACTTTGGCAAGCTGCACATCACCTACCACCACAACTACTGGCGCAACGTTGGCACTCGAGGCCCCGCCGGTCGCTTCGGTCACCAGCACATCTACAACAACCTCTACAAGGATTTCCTATATCAGGCCATCCACTCGCGCTCTGACAACCAGGTTCTCGTTGAGGGCAACGTTTTCCGTGGCAAGACCCGTGAGGCTCTGAGCACCTACGGTCTCGTTATCCCTGAGGACAGCCCCAACACCTGCGTCTGCGGTGATGAGGAGCTCGACGGCTTTGCCAACCTTGGTGCAAGTAAGTTTCCCCTCTCTTTATCTTTGGCAGGACCTATCATGTCTGTCCAAAACGAGTCTCTGTGCTGACGACTTTGACAGAGAACGATTTTGGCGGTGCCGGTGTCAACATTACTCAAGTTGGCGACTTCACCAAGGCCGACTACAAGTACAAGCTCACTCCCCTCTTGCTGGTCCAGCCTCTTGTAAAGCTTGGTGTTGGTGTTGGCAAAATCTAGACAAGGACAGGCGGAGGCAGAAAGACAGTAATAGAACATGTATGCATTACGTGTTAGGTGGGAAAGAAGATTTTACCCTAATTTCGTTATACATAAAGTAAACCCGTTCAACCTCATAACGGTATAGATAACAATCTTATTTAAATACATTACCTAAGCAATTGCTCTGAAATCCATGATCAATGTCTGTTATTGTTCTTCTCCTGCGTATCAGCTACGTATAGTATCGCAAGACAGCAGGGGCCGCTGTATCGTTGTAACGTATGATTATGAAGTATTTCTGTTAAGTCGTGTTCAATTTGGCATCTGATACTCTCATTGCAGGAATCATGAAATGGGGCTTTGCTATTGGATTATGACACTGGCTGTCCCTTTCCTCTAGTGCGCGTCAAATGACACACAGTCTCAGCCCAATGACTAAGAATAGGATTATGTTGCTGGGCGTCTAAAGTGGTTTGCTCAATATGCCAAGGGCATTATCATCTTTATTTGCCCTAAATGATCTCCTACTAGGCTCTACATGTCTTGTAATTTGATGAAGTTTTCAACAACAAAGAGAAAAGTGATCAGCCTTATGCTGCTTGTGAATTAAAATCTCATGAACTTCACACAAAGATATATGGTGTTTATGACCCACCTTTTTAACCGCCATGCCAGGGTTGTGCAGTGTTCTGTTTCATCAGGCGCTTTTATTGCGAGGCATATGAGCCAGCCTATAAGATCAGGATAGATCAGACTTGACCCCGAGGAGCCCTTCAGGGTGCATTCCCTATGACCAGATTGATATGAACACGTCGCGTAGTTGGATCAAAGCGCGACAGACATCAACACCACCAACAGTACATGGCAGAACAATAGATGACCATGGATCCCGCCGCTGCTATTGGGCTGGCCGCCAGTGTCATCACTTTTATTGACTTTGCTCTCAGAATATTCAGCACGGGTTCTGAAATCGCCAGTTCAGCAAGCGGCGCCACTGAGCACAATAATGAGCTAAACAAGGTCTATACTACTTTCAAAGACTTTGTTTCTAGGCTCGAGCCAACGCAGACCAGCATGTCCACGCATGACGACAGCTACAAAAATGGTTCTCACTCCTGGAATACATTTGAGATCAGGAAACGGATGACGGAGCATTCTGCAGCTCTACAGCAAGTGGCGACAGAATGTAGGATCATTTGCGACCAGATGTTGAACGCCTTGGAACGTCTCAGAGTTCAAAAGAACACGAAATTCCGATATCTCAAGTCCCTTCGTGCAGCACTTGAGACAGTTCTTACAGCAAAGAGAATCAAGGAGTTAGAAGAGAGGCTCAAGCGATTTCAGACGCTCATTGCCCTTCATTTCTTTCCACTACTCAGGTCAGTATTCTTTTCGAGGTTGTTTACCCAATATTGCTAATCACTCATTGTAGCAACCAGCATTCGTACGTTATGGAAATTTCGAAAGAATTGCAACGTGAGCAACGTCGCTTGCATTTTGAGCAGACGGCCAGATTTAATGATTTATCGAAAAGACTAAGCAATGTCATGAGCAGCATTGAATCCATTCCTTCTAGGACCCTTGATACGTTGGGTGAGAACATTCTAGTCCACAGCGAAAAGGGTTTTGCACATAACCATTCGAGATCACGAAAGCCACCAAATCAGCTTTATCCAACGGATTTAAGCGGCCTTGAATATATTTTATCAGATCTCTCGCTGATAGAGCGAAATCTGGATACGATAGCCAACGAAGAGAGGGTTTTGAGAAGCCTAAACTACGAATCTCGAAAGCACCGCCACGAGAAGATACCTAAAGCGCATGTATCGACCTTCGAATGGATTTTTCCTTGTCACAGTTCCAGTACAGACCACACTATTAATCAGCACAGTGAAAAACAGCTCCGTTTCCTGCGATGGCTTCAGTCTGGTCTCGGTATATTTTGGATATTTGGAAAAGCCGGGGCTGGCAAGTCCACAATGATGAAGTTCATTGTAAACCACAATGCTACAGCAGACGCTCTGAGAGAGTGGGGCGGTGCAAAAAGGTCGTACTTGCTGCCCATTACTTCTGGAGCGCAGGTACAGGAATGCAAAAGTCGTTGAACGGACTTCTCCAAGAGTTGCTCTACGACGTCCTGCGGCAATGTCCGGATCTCATTGCTGAGATATTCCCAGACCGGTGGCGAAAAATCAATTCTCCAACACCGCAAAATATCCCTACATCTTGGCCAGTAGATGAACTCCTCAAAGGTCTCAGAGACCTCGCGCAGCATCCAGCAGTACCTGTTAAGTGTTGCTTCTTCATCGATGGGTTGGACGAGTACGATGGAGATCACTACGAGCTTTGTCAATTACTGGCCTCCTTGTCAAACTCGACAAACTTCAAGTTTTGTCTCTCAAGCAGGCCATGGAATGTTTTCGAGGATGCATTTGCAGCAGACACATCAAAGAAGATGTGTGTCCATGAGCTCACACTCCAAGATATTAAGAACTACGCAGAAAGCTGTCTGACAAAGCACTCGAGATGGAAGGACGTTTATATCACCAATGAGGAGTCACAACAATTCATTGCTGATATAGCAAAAAGAGCACAAGGCGTATTTCTCTGGGTTTCTCTTGTTGTTAAATCTTTACGAGATGGTCTTGTAAATGGAGATAAAATAGGCGACCTTCAAAAACGCCTTGAAGCCCTTCCAAGTGACCTCGAATTGGTTTTCAAGCTCATGCTAGATCGCGTCGAGCCTTTTTACCATAAATATATGGCTGAAACATTTCGATTCACGATAGGGGTCAAGAAGCCTTTACACCTCCTGACTTACATGGTAAGAGAATACGAGGAGGAAGATGGAGAATACGCATTAGTGAAAGATACGCACAAACAAATGACAATGTCTCGCCTTTCGTCTAAATTGAAAAATCCCTGTAAAAGGCGGATCAATGCAAGGTGTGGAGGTCTACTCTGTGTCGAGATGGACCAAGTCGAATTCATCCATCGGACGGTTCATGATTTTCTCTTGACACCGTCTATGCAGACATATCTGAAGCAAAGGCTGAACCCGAATTTCAAAATCAATTTATCTAGGACGAAATCTTTGGCTTTTTTGATAAGATGCTTGTTATTAGGTGAGATTACTCTCGAGAATACCAATAACATGATTGATCTATGGAGTCATTGATTCTATATGCCGGCGAATCAATGAAGGAAGATGCAAGTGCAACAGTCTCAATTATGGATGGGATTTGCAACATATTCCGTAGTTGCTCTGGAAGTGGATTCGTCTCCATAGGCAACTCAATCTTCGACATTTTAAGCAAAGACGGACACCAGGTCATTGACATTGACACAATCACTACCCAACGCTCGCTTCGACACAATGTCAGGGTACCTACGGAAGCGCATATTCACGCACAGGATCAACTTTATCAGCTGTTCTTGCTGACATCGGGTGTTAGCCGATTCCTTACGGATAAATTACTGAGTTATCTCAATAACCTTAGTACCAACAGGTCAGCCTTGTTTACAATCATAAACATAATAATTCACCGCTGGAAGAAGCACTACATGGAAGCTATTGCAGATCTGATAAACGGAGGCTTCGATCCCAACGAAAAAAACGATATGGGGAATCAGTATGGCATAAATTCTTGAGACACTGTGTCAACGAGACCCCTTTTACAACTATGGCGAAGAACTATTAGTCAGAGATTCTGGAATGTCCATTTTCTCCATTTTCCTCAAGCATGGGGCATATCGTACTCGCAGATTCACTATCAGGAAAAGGAATGCTTTCCTTTTACCCACCTTGTCATACACCTTTTTCTTTTAAATGTCATCCCGCTTTTGAGTAACGACTTCCTAACAGGTAGTCACGAACAAAATAGGCTACAATTGGAGGATCTTTTCTACCATCTTGGAGAGGAGCTACAAGAATGGGCGGTGCCACATAGAATAACCGGGCTGGACAAATGCGATCAGGAAAGAGCAGATAAGGTAAAGCTATTGATTTCACAAGGGCATAAGTTCAGTGCCTCTGCGGTGTCCCTCGTGCCGGGCGTTAGCATGTACTTCCCCTATCCTCAGCGGGCCACTGTTGGCACAAATCAGGGAGGGCCAGAAGCATGAGAAAAGACAAGGTAGTAGTTTCCTAGGACCTGGTGAGCATCAGTCGGAGAAGTCACGTCCGGTGAAGAAAATGAAGCTGGAACAAGCATCAGAGGGTGCAAGAGTTAGTAGTGGTGGCAAGGAACGGGTGGTGATTGTGATTGATTAGGTACAGGTTTAAGGACAGGGGACAGACCCATTGGAAAAAGGATCGCAAGTGATAGGCCAAGGATGGCATGAACGGATATGGATCAAATACTCAAGCAACTAAATCAAGAGGATGCGACAAGCCGTGAAATCGCACCAAGACTGGAAGAAATCTCGTCTTATGTCGAATGCCGACTTGATATAAAGGAACATACAATCCTTAGGAGTAGGTATTCTCCATAATTAACACTTACACTCCTTCTTATCGTGCCACTTTTTCTTGATACTTGCCATACTTGCGTGAGTCAGATACAAAAAAACAGAGCAGCCACTTAATATTGTACGTAACACAAGGTCAAGACAATGTCACCATGCCACACAACAACACTGGGCTACTTACGTAACATCGGAAACAAGCCGAGTTGCTTCTAGACGCATGATAAAGAAGTCTTCTACGCAGACAACTTCCGATGCACTGCTGCTTCCATCACCTCTGCAGGGTCCTGTCCTCGCACGACAGCCAGCCCCGGGCTCGCCGTCGGTGAGGTCCCGAAAGCTCCATGCGCAAAAGGCTCTCCCACAGGACCGGGGTGGGCCAGGAAAGCCGTTTGGGCGGGCGGCGCTAGCGCAATGTAACCAAGGATGCAACCATGACCCCGCTGGGATCTTCTGTAGCAGCATGCGGTTGGCCGTGCGGCAAGGGAAGAAGGCACATTGATCACCGGCAGAGAGGGCACTACGGGTGCCAAGGACGGGTAGATCGGCATGAGCCTCACATGGACAGGAAGATGGCGGCCGGCGAGGAGAGGCTGATGGCTATGAGCGTTCGGGGAATGTTTCTGGTGGTGATGGTTGCGGTTGAGTTGGCACAGAGAGGTTGGCGAGAGCAAGAAACGTGGTGCTGACGGAGCAAAAGGCCTGCCTCGTTTAGGGAGCTGTGTGACCATCAGGTGTGTTTGCTGGCGCTGCAGATCGCCCACCCGCACGGGGACTCTCCGGAAAATGCCTCCAACACTGAGCGGAAAGAATCAATGATGTTTGGCCTCGTCGGCAATTGAGATGGAGCTGCACCCTTACTAGTTCGTGCACGTCCTCCCCGCGATGCCCCATGGGGGTTGGGGTAAGGTGATTGAGCACGGGACTCGGCCGTTGACAGACCAACTGCACATCGCGAAGGGCTTTTGCGCCCTGCAAGAATGGGCTGACGGGAGAACGAGCGTGTCAAGGGCAAGTTTCCCGCATCCAGCCAGGCGAGCTCGTATGTTGTACCCGGAAAGAGGGCGTTTATCACGCTGACGGGAATTCTCTCCAAGGTGCAAGTTCTAGACTGGTGGCCATACATGTGATACGACGACGATGGAGAAGATACAGGCCCACAGCGAGCGCAACAATTCCCACGTCCAGTGCAATGCCGTGATCAACACCCTATCTATGGAGCCATGCGTCGGAGGCATTTCGCGGCAGGAGGTGGGTAACAGAATCGATAGACCAGGTGACGGCGAGACGAGCAGCCCTTGCCTGCTGGCGAGGTGAGGTAGTTACCCACAAACTCCCCAGGGCCGGGGTGGTGGACTTGCATACGCGAACGCCATGATGAACCGAGTACGGGGAGAGACCCTGGGCTAGTACAGTCGACTACGTAAATGGCCACGCTTTTCCTTCTCTTTTCCTCCGTTTGGAGCTGCCACAACCGCCCCTAGACGTGAGGTGGAAGAGTTTCGTGTTGTCTGATAAAGAGAGGTAGGTCGGCAGTGGAGAGAAGCTTTCTCCTGGTGGTGAAACAACAAGTCGAGTTTGACCCAGCTCGTGTAAAAAAGAAATGGACGCTAGGCCTAGAAGACCCAAGGGAGGAAAACCAGTGGCTTCTGTACCCCTAAAAGAACTAATGTAGCGCTGGTGTTTAAGTCTTAAATTTTGTGTTTTCTCGTGCACGATGATGCTTAAATTTACCCTTACCTGCGGTTTGGGGAACCTTGCGAGTCACGTCTCTGCCGATCCCTTCAAAGCGGAAAACAATCATGTCCTCCTTGCTTTCCCTCTGCTGTACGTCGTAGTTGAAACCGGCCGGATCCCCGCGCGCCACATCACATCATCGTCTCCAAGAGATCCCTGCTCATTCCATACCCCTCGAAGATGTTATCGTTGTCGACGTTCGCTCTGACAGTAATGGACTCGTCAGTGTTTAAAAACAAGCTTCAACTTTCGGAGCTGTTTCAAAACGTCATGGCCCTGCCACTGCATGCTCCCCATTCTTCAAGGGTCCCTAGACGACCTCTGCGTTCTGGACCGAGCGAGATCGGTGGTTGTCTTGTTCCATTTCCATTCCCCACCGGCAATACGTCACATGAGTTGCAGAATGGCCAGATGTACAGACAGAGAGACATCGCCAATGCGATCCCCGCGCTCTATTGCATTTCCCTTTCCAGGGCCCCGGTTTATCTGGCTGCCTGGCCAGCCTTCTCTCCCTCCGTTCCGGGCGCCTCGCAGGTACCACCAGGCTAGAACATCTCTCGGTCCTTCTGGGCTAGACGAGAACGGGCTGGCTGCGGCTGCGGGGGCGCTTTCGTTGGTGAGACACATCCCGAGAGCCTTGTTCGGTGGTTAGAAATGGGACCGATATCAAACTGTCTTCCCCATCATCGGACATAAACCGCCGTCGGCCGAGTGCAAAACAATCCTCCCCATGCCATGTGTCCGACGAAACTTGTTCAGAGAGCGTCTCGCAACGTCCTCAAGGGCCCTCTAAATTTAACACCCAGAGCCCGTCGCCTGGTCGCGCCATTGCTTCACCAGCAGGCATACCGACGGGCCATGCAGCGCTGCAAACCCTCGCACGACGCATCGTGGCTCTGTGCGACGCCGATCAATGGATCATGGGCTGCATGGGCATGCGGTATGATACACTGCCAGTCCGTTCTGTCCCTCCCCTCCCTTGTCCACATGCTGCATCTCAACCTGCAAGTGTCGACAGATACACGTCCGACCAGTCCACACCCACATCATGTCCATGTCCATCTTACTTCAGATCTATGCCAAAGACGGTTCCCCACCCTTGCCTACATGTGCATGTCTAGCATCAGGTGTTGTTATCGCCTTGTCCATCTACCAGTACTTAAACTTTGCGATTCGTCTCTCTCGGAAAGAGAGGCTCCCTAATCCTACCCTACCATCGCTTCCGCTTCCCTCTTCCCTCTCCTCTCCCTGGCTGCCACAGCAAAGGCCTTGCCGTAGCTGCTCCCTTGCTGTCTTACTTTTTCTCCTTCAGCTACCTTCCAGAAGCCCTGGGTCTCACAAAAGCACACCGGCCCTTCCGTATACCGGTTTGCTTTATAGGTGCAGCAAACTTTGTCCCGAGCCTTTAAATTCTCGCCCTCCCGTGTCCTCTTCTTTCCGCACTCCGAACCATTCGCTTGCATTGTTACTCGAAAGTCGCGACGGCGGAGCGTAGTACATTCTTAGCAAACAATGGCTTCGAATCAGACTCAGAATGAGCCGGCCGACCCCTTGGCCAAGGGCATCATCCCCACCATGAGGCAGTCCATCAAGGACCTCTTCATCTGGAAACAGCGTGTCGTCGTCTCCAACGAGTATGGCGAGACGCGATGCGAGTGGCAGGAGCCGGATCGCATCAAAAACCCCATCGGCCTCTTTGCCCAGCTGTCTCTCAAGGACTGGACTTTCTTCATCGTCGGCTTACTCGCCTGGACCGCTGATGCCTTCGACTTCCACGCGCTGTCAATCCAGACCACCAAGCTGGCCAAGTACTACGACCGCTCCAAGACCGATATCACCACTGCCATTACCCTGACCCTGCTGCTTCGTTCCGTCGGCGCAGCTTTCTTCGGTCTTGCTGGTGACAAGTGGGGACGCAAGTGGCCCATGGTCCTGAACATGATCGTCCTCGGTCTTCTCCAGATCGCAACCATTTACTGCGCAACCTACCAGCAGTTCCTCGCCGTGCGAAGTCTCTTCGGATTGTTCATGGGTGGTGTATACGGCAATGCGATTGCCATGGCTCTCGAGCAGTGCCCGTAAGTCGTTCCCAATGATGTCACAAATTGAGAGCAAGTTCCTGACTTAGCTTGCAGCGCCAACGCTCGTGGCTTGATGTCGGGCATTTTACAGCAGGGATACTCACTTGGCTATGTCTTGGCTGCGTGCGCCAATCTTGGCGTCGGGGGTAAGACGGAGACGTGGAAGACCGTTTTCTGGATTGGAGGTAAGCTAAACCAAACATTCCCACCATGAAACAAGAAGAAAAGTAAATCGACCAAAAATTGGTTGATAGTTAATCTGAATGAACAAATTCGGGCATACGCTAACGATGTTCTTCTACAGCTGGTCTGTCCATTGGCGTTGGCCTCGTCCGTATCCTGTTCCCCGAGTCGCAACAGTTCCTCGAAGCCAAGGCCAAAGGAAAGAAGGCCACATCGCCTGGAGCTTTCTGGCGTGATGCGAAGAAGATGTTGGCAGTCGAGTGGAAGATGTGCATCTACTGTATCATCCTCATGACTTGGTTCAACTACTACTCCCACACCTCCCAAGACTCTTACACGACCTTCATGCTTACACAGAAGGAGTTGAACAACCAACAGGCATCGCGTGCTTCCATCATGATGAAAGTTGGTGCTTGCGTTGGCGGAACCATCATTGGGTATCTCAGCCAGTTTGTGGGTCGACGACGAGCCATCGTCGTAGCCGCCCTCATGTCAGCCATCTTGATCCCTGCCTGGATTCTGCCCACCACCGAGTCTGGTCTCAGTGCATCTGGTTTCTTCCTGCAATTTTTCGTCCAAGGCGCTTGGGGTGTTATTCCCATCCACCTCAACGAGCTCTCCCCGCCTGCCTTCCGATCTTCGTTCCCCGGTGTAACTTACCAGCTCGGCAACATGATTTCGTCACCCTCTGCACAAATCGTCAACGCCATCGCCGAGAAGACATTCATCACTGTTAACGGTGGAGATAGAGTGGAAGCCTACGGTCCTACCATGGGTGTGGCCACTGCGATTATTGCTATGGGCATCATTGTGACCACCATTCTGGGCCCGGAGCGACGCGGACGAAGCTTCGAGCATGCTGTTGCTGGGGTTGGTAACGACATTGATAAGAGCAGCACTGACGGTCCATTGGACGAGGAGAAAGGAAGCGTTGAGGCCATTCACGACGAGAAGAAGTGAGCCATGTAACTCGTCTGTCTTGTTATGCTGCACTGTTAAACGTGAAACTAGCTATTAAGCTAGATGATGATCGATGATCTTACATGAGTACAAGTATTATATACCATATGCAAGTAGTTGAAGCAAATTGAAGCGGGGTTTCTTATTAACTGATGTCTGAGCCAGAATGTGTAAATGATCCCTAACAACTTGTGTTAACTAGTGAGCATTCCAACAATTTTCAGCCGCTAAGTCCATGCGATAACACATACCAAGCAAGCAGCAAGCAATTGGTGTACTCAACTGGGGTTTGAGGTGTCTCATTTAAAAAGATAACCACAGCTGAGAAGTGTTCAGCCTCATGTCTCATTTTCAAATTCTCATAGCGACCAAAACTACGCCGTGTTATCGCAGGGTCGTTGTAAGGGTCACCTGGAAAATAGCACGCACAAAGCAAATGTTGGCCTTCCAATAGCGGGAAAAGATATGAGATTCTAAGTAACCAACGGCCTCATGTCATACGAAAACCCTTTGGACAATCTGCATTTCAAATGTCTTGAGAGCTGTTAAAGCTTTGCCAAGATCCAAGGTATGTGACACGCAGGAGGTCGAATCCAAGTGTTCGACTTGAGTTGCCAAGGACTTAGGGAACCTGAGCTGGGATCCTGGTGATCTAACATAAAAGAAATAATAAAGAATATAAAAGAAAGAAAGAAAAAATTAGTCGCATTAAATACAAAGCACATAAATAACGTACTGGATTTCCAGCATGGTCATAATGCTGCAGCATCAATCCCAAATCATGAGCTCTTCCAATAAACCAAACTAACAAGCAGTATCAGAATAGATAAGCGATTGGAGGTGAGCTGACTCTCAAGCAGCCAGCCAAGTGACCTCATTGGCCATTCCCGATCCAGGTGCTTCCTGACCTACGTAAGGTCCCTTTGCAACGAACCAACCCCACATTAACCTCCATCCTCCCGCTTCCCACCCCCGAAGCTCGATCCCAATTCCTCCTCCCAGCGCAGCGCTCCACGCACAGCCCACGCCATGTCCTCCTACGCCGACAATGCTCTGCCCGAGGGCTCTCGCCGGCCGACCTCCGCAGCGAGGTCAAGAAGCCCAAGAAGAAGAAGGTCCTGCTTATGGGCAAGTCTGGCTCCGGCAAGTCCAGCATGCGCAGCATCATCTTCAGCAACTACATTGCACGCGACACGCGCAGACTGTAAGACGGCTCTTGTTAACCATGATTTTTTCTTGTGTTGGATATGAGAACGCCGGAAAGCTAATTCCCTCTGTCTTGTAGGGGCGCTACCATCGACATTGATCTCTCCCACGTCAAGTTCCTAGGCAACCTCACCCTCAACCTCTGGGACTGCGGTGGCCAGGAAGCGTTCATGGAGAACTACCTCTCCCAACAGCGCGTCCACGTCTTCTCCAACGTCGGCGTCCTCATCTACGTCTTCGACATCGAGTCGCGCGATGTCGACCGCGACCTCGCTACCTACGTCTCCATCCTCTCCGCCCTGCTGCAGTACTCGCCCACCGCCAAGATGTACGTCCTCATCCACAAGATGGACCTGGTCGTGCCCTCAGCCCGCGAGGCCGTCTACGACGAGCGTGTCCGTATCGTTCGCCAACGCACCCTCGAGTACGCCCACGCCCATCATTCGGCCGCTGCTGCTGCCACCGCCGCCGGCGAACAGCTCATTCCATTTGCGACCTCTATTTGGGATCAGAGCTTGTATAAAGCTTGGGCTTCCATCATACACGATCTTGTTCCCAACCTCTCCGTTATCGAACGCAATCTCGCCAATCTGGGCGTCGCCATCGAAGCTGAGGAGCTTCTTCTCTTCGAGCGCACCTCCTTCCTCGCAGTCTCCTCATGGACCTCGCCCGAGGGCCACCGCAACCCCACCGAGGACCGTCTCGAGCGCATGTCCAACATCATGAAGCACTTCAAGCAGAGCATCTCGCGCTATACCGGAACGACACGCAACGCCGAACAATTCGTCCGCCTGGAGCACAAAGCTGGCATGCGCTTCAGCCTTTTCATCCTCAAGTTCACCACAAACACGTACCTCATGGTAGTTCTGCCGCCCGGCGAGGCTCGTTTCAACGCCGCCATGCTCAACTGCCAAATCGCTGTCGAGCATTTCAAGTTCCTCGATGGGCCTTCCGTTCCAGCAGCTTCTGCAGCGTCTTCCTCATGATCGGCAAGGCTGGCTGCAAGTAGCCGAGCGGGGTACATGATATGTTGGTCAAGTTTAATGGCGTTAAGGGCACCGATGATACCACATTTGTTCGCGGGCTCACGGAGTTAGGTTTCGGGATGGACGAAAAGGGCAGGATTTAAGCACCTTGAATTTGTTATAGATGTCTAACTTAAGCGCAATGGTTGAAAGTAACGCATATCAAGTTGAATGTTCACAATGTCTTGCAAGCATTATCCTTTGTTGATCACCGTTTCAACTCTTAATGTGTTTCTAGGCCCCCAAGGTAACCGCAGACAGCAGAAACCGTCAGTCGTACTTGGTTTGTGAAATCAAAATACGTCTGTCCTGCTGAGACCGAAAGCAAAGCATCAAAAGATTCTTTATGCCCGCCTCATCTATTGCAACTACCTTCACCGTATCTTAAATCTCTATCTTACTCATGCCCACTTTACCACCGCTGTGCCACCCTTCTTGAACTCGGGCATCTCTCCCAATACCAGGCTCTTGTCGGTATGTTCCTTGTTGGGGAAAGTCGTAGCAAGGACCCATGAGCGAGTGCGTGTCTCCGGTGACGCGCCCTCAACAAAGCCGTAAACATCGCCGAGGGTGTGGGTAGTGTTGAAACGGGCAGGGAGCCTTGTGCCATCAGGCATCTGGATTCGAATCATTAATGTAGGTAGCGTGGAGTCCACAACGGGAGCTGGAGCCGACGAAGCTGAGCTACCAGTGCTTGCGGATGGCTGCGCAGCGCTGGGGGCCGCCGCGGTGGCGGTGTTACCATCGCCCGGCACAGGAGCACCCAGGCGTTGGCCAGATCCGCCAAATGGCTTATACTTCTTTGGTTGAGGCTTGTAAGGTGTGTCGTGTTGATGAAGCTTAACATCTACTGGCTGGTCGCTTTCCACGTTCATAAGGTGCAGCGGAGCCCGGCCGGACCTGATCATCTGGAGGTCCATCTGGTTGGCAGGGTCATCAAAACGTCGCAGCTCGCCATCATCTACGCTAAAGCCATCCTCCCAGATATGAAGAACGCGCTCTTGCAGTTGTGTATTGGCTGGTCGAGCCGGGCCACTGGGGTCAGGAATGCTTCGACTCTCAACGCCCTCGCCACCAAGCGTCATACCGGTGCCTCTGAAGAAGGACTGTCGCGACGGGCCTGCATCAGGTGTGGAGTCTTGTCGAGATGCGTTTCTTCAAATTGTTAGTCATTTCTCATCAACTTGCACGAGAGTCAAGCTTACGCTTTAGCTTTGGCCAGAATATCGCTTATGATCTTCCGCGGCCCTCCCTCTTGCTTGGGATCCTTGACCGCCAGGCCGGATTTCTCACCACCGGCAAACAACTCTCCTCTATCTCTCTCATCATCGTCATAAAGGTCGTCGTCGTCGTCGTCATCATCATCATGGTGTGCGCTGCCGCCTCCCATGGAACCGAGGGTGGCAATACCCTTCCTCTTGGGCTGTGAGGCCGCAGCAGGCCTGCGTGCGCTGCTAGATGCTGACTGAGGTGCTGGCCGGCCATCGAGTGTTCGGGGTCCGGTATAGTTGTCGGGTGCAGTTTGGTTCTCTGTCGCCTGCTCGTCATCGTCTTGGAAGTAGGAGTTGCATGCAGCCGTCATGTCCCAATTGTGAGCTTCCAAATACTGCGTAGCCTAATAGGGTCGCGTCAGCGTCTCGATCAAGATCAAATGTGCATCTGAAGACATACCTGCTGTGGTGTAGCGCCGCACATGCTACAAAATTGACTGATAAGAGCATCGTGATCTTGAGTGTCCGCCATCGTGTACGGTTGTTGGTGGTCTGCCTTGTGGAGGCGCGGGGGCGAGAATGGAGAACTTTGTCAACACTGGAAAGAGCACAGGTCTCTATGTTCGAGATGCTCCTGATTATGGAGTGGTTCGTGGAAGATAAGACCAAGCGCGTGCTGAATGTGGTGTAGTTTGTGATCGATGTAGAGAGAAGTTAGCAGCTGAAGATCACCTTAGTTCACAGACCCAGGCAGCTTTGCCGCTTCGTCATAGGCAGCTGCTGAGTGGTAGGGAGCTCCAGAGCTAAATGGATGGAGGGGCAATTGCCAAGTGGACAAAAGAAGTGGGTCTTGCATAAGACAAGGCCAGGTCTGGAAGTGTAACTCTAGAAGCATATCGAGCTCGTGCCATACTACACCAGCTTGACAAGTAAAGAGGCTGCTGAAATAGATGGTATAAACTACCTCCGAATAACTTGCTATTTCCCTGGAATAAAAAGAGTTTTACTTTAGACATGGTCTTTTACTTTTCTGCACCTCCAACAAGGCTTACCGACTCTTTTTGTCCACTACTTGCAGCACCCCACCGGAACAGCAATCTGCCGACACCGGCTCCAGTTGTTACGTAATCCTAGATCATGAGCCTGGTTCCTTGACCTCAACACCACCTCATACTGCATGGGCGAGCTACTCCAAGCAGCCCTGTAGCTTCACGGTCCGCTCCGCATCATCGGAAAGCTAGAACCGGGTTCTCGCTCCGAATGAAATCTTGAAACACCAGTCTACACGTCCTCCCGAAATACGCCGCTCCAATGGCTTCCGACGACGTATCGAATCCTCTCGCCGAGTCCGGTCTCACGATGCACTCCGACAGCGAGCAGTACTCGGCTGGCGAGGAGGCCATGACGTCTCCGCCGTCCTCAGGATCCCCAGTTATCCTCTACAAGCCGCCTACGATGTGGTCCTTGATAAGGGGTGCGGCCATCAACCTACTGCTGCCTTTCATCAACGGTATGATGTTGGGATTCGGTGAGCTGTTTGCCCACGAGGCTGCCTTCCGGTTAGGGTGGGGAGGAACCAAGGTACGTCACTAGGAAAGGATTATCGAACGGCTTCATCTCTGTTATGCGGTGCATGTCCTCGGGATACTTCTTTCATCTCTATTTATCACTGTCTGGAACATGCTGACGTCTCCTTCAGGTCTTCCCCTTGTCTCGACGGAGAACACATCCCATCGGCCCCGGAATCGAAGTCCAGGAGCGCGTCCCGAGGCCCAGAACAACGCTTGACGACCTCGCAAGCCTGGAGTAAGATGAACCGCGGAAGGAAACATCAACAGCATGTTATTAGGCCGCTACAACATTAGTGCAGTCGTCAATTGATTGCGCTTAGCATCCAGTATTCACAGACTGGATCAACAATCAAGATAGAAACCCGTATGGCTTGTTCTGTAACAGTAACACCGTACATCATGTTAGACCGGGGCATAAGCAGGCTATCCTATAGCAATGCGGACCCCAAAATACCTGTATATACCGCTTGATAAGACAGAATCCGAACGTTCAGCTAGCAATACACTCTCCATTTTTATTATTAGTTTTCTTTTGAGTCGGTGTCATTGGGCTGCCTGGACAATAGGCTGGTTGATGGGTGGTCTTGTCCGAGGTACCGGAGCAAGTAGTTGAGGCGCGCCCGATATTTACCCGCCACCAGGGTCCCGGAGTACCTGTGTCAATTGCACCCAAAAAATTCCCAGACGCCAGCGCGCAGCATCCTCATCCCTACACCCTCAAAGTCGCCGCCATGATTCCGAGCAGAGGCATCGCCCGGTCTCTCCTCTGTGGGACTACGGAGACACATCTCCACGCGGTCAGCTGTATGCGCCTCTTCTTCACTGCATAGGTAGCCTGTGTCAGACTCATTAACGAGCGTCAATAGATTCAAACACCTGCCGCGGCCCTCAGAACCGTCAATGGAGGACGACTCGGATCCTCGCTTCGAAGCGTTGGCGGCTTGACCTCGAGCTCGCCTTTGAGGACAACGTACGTTGCTGCCCCAATGGCACTGGGAACCATGCACACTTCACGAGCCTTTTCGCTTTGGTGGTCTGGCAAGCCCTCGACTCCCGAGCCGGAGCAGGCTACCTCAGCACCCGCTGCATCTGCAACTCCCGCAACTCCTGCTACTCCCGCCGAGGCTGTCGCCCCGGTCCAAAAGGCTCCCGAAGCTACTACGGTTGCACCAGAGACCGTCGCCTCTGCCCCAGCCACGAACGACGTCACTGTTCCGACCACCGAGATCGACTTGGCCTCTCTCCAGGATGTGGTCAACGCTCCAGACCTGCTTAACATGCCAGATCAGATTGGATATCTCCACGCGCTGGGTCTCAACTATGGCTGGGGTCCTACATCAGTCATGCAGTGGATTCTCGAGCACGTTCACGTCTGGTCCGGCATGGGCTGGGCCGGATCGATTCTCGCTACCGCAGTGTTGCTCCGTGTCGTCATGGTCTACCCCAGGTCAGGGCGCAGCAGTTCAACGCCAAGATGGTTGAGATGAGGAAGGACGAGCGTGCCCAAACCGCCTTGAAGCTGGTTAGGAGTCTCTGGCCAAGAATGACCCTGATCTGCGACAGAAGGGCCAGTTCATGAACAAGATGCTGCAGAAGGAATACGGTGTCAACAACTGGGAGATGCTCTGGTCTTTTGGACAGATTCCTTTCTCGTACGGTTTGTTCCGTATCGTTACTGGCATGGCATCGGTCCCCGTGCCCTCCTCGAGTCCTCCAGCTTCCTCTGGATCAGCAATCTCGCGCAAACTGACCCATACCTCATCATGCCTGCCATTGGAACTGCCTTCTTGGTCGGCTCTCTTGCGGTACGTGTTGTTAAAAATCCTTTCTCCCGAATTGTTACTAACAGCGTTCCAGATCAACGGCAAGTACCAACAGCCACAGCAAAGGAAGATGATGAAGAACATGGCCTACGTCTTTGGCTTTGTCGGTTTCGTCGCCACCTGCTTCATGTCCGCCGCAGTCAACATCATGGCCGCGGGTCTTGGTGCCTGCACCCTCATTACCGCTGCTATCCTCAACTCGGCTGTTGTCCGTCGCCGCCTTGGCCTGCCTACTGAGGTGCCCACCGACACTACCGTCAAACCCCAGGGCTCGTACGAGGCCCCCGACAGCCTGCCCCTGGCCTCGCCGGTGTCCGCGAGCGCCTGACCGCCAACCTCGACGACGTCAAGAAGGGTCTGAACCAGCAGATGTCCAACATGACCGGCAGCTACGGCGAGACGGAGCAGGAGCGCGCCGAGAAGAAGCGCAAGGAGATGATCAAGAAGCTCGAGAGCACGCGCCGCCAGCAGGAGCGTGAGGAGTTCGACAGGAAGTACAAGAACAAGAACTAGACGATGGAGACCATTCACAACGGAAGGGGCTGCATTTTTAGCGCGAGCACGCCACGGCGCGTTGTGTAAATACTTTTCAGCATGTATACTAACGGGAAAGGGAAATCTCATTGAGGGAGCTGCATCTCCTAGATGTACGGATTATCATAGCATCTTGTACATTAGGCCATTTAGAAAACACCAAACTAGGTTTTATCCTCATTGCGAAAACTAGATTCAAAAGCCATTGAGCTGTGTGCAAAGTGGATGGCTAAGAGCAACGTCTCACATAAATCGGGAACAAGCTGTGGCCACTCAAGGTGAGCCGAGGAGGAAAATGAAATATCGTACAATACTATTGGTCACGACGTGAAGAAGCCTGATCATTCAATTCACGCCAGATTTCTAGCCCGCAGATGCTATAAAATCCTGCGAGCTTTTTATCCTAAACATCTTTCCGCATATCACATTGCGTTAATGAAAAAAGACTGGTGTAGGCAGTGTCAAGCAGTCATGCGTCTATTGTCGACGTTTTTGTCTACGCCATCAAATGCATCGCCGTTTCCGGTACACCCTCCTTCACCCCTAATAACATGATAATGTCTCATTCCCTCATTCCAAGTTGGGCAAGGCTCATATAGCCGTGATTAATCGAGGCAGCCGCCACGTCCAATTGACCGTAAATCCACTATCCTGCTACTCAAAACACAGTGCCGTCGCTATCGATGAGAATAGGTGGTTCCTTGGTGTTTGGCCTGTTAATCTCCGCCATCTCACGACCACCCTAGTCATAGTTAGTCTCCACTTCATACCAACGTTGCAATGAGATAAATCTTTGAGGCGATGGATTGGTCTTACCTTCCAGCTACCAGCCTCTAATAATTGGGCCAGGGTCATCTCATGACCAGCAAGCTCAGTCTTCAGCGCCTTGTTCACCTCAGCACAAAGCTTATCCAGCAGCCCCACCGTTACGCCCCTCCACTCGACAATAACATCATCTGAGGGCTCAAACATCGGCGCGACTTCGACTCCTTGGCCGCCTGTCCGCCGCGTGTGGTCTGCGTAGTTCTGGAGTCCCCGCTCTTCATCAGCCGACTTGAGGGTTAGAACACCAAGGTCGATGAAGAGTCCGCCATTGCGGTACTCTGGGAGACCAGTCAGCAGCTCCGTGCCAGCAAAATGCATGTTTAGCAACGACTGCATAGGCTGCATGATAGAGTATGTAAGCCATTGTGTAAGCTTGTGGAATGGAACAATGGTTTCCCAAGAGGCACCACGGGATGGCATGGAACTGCATGGCCAAGCATCACCAAGAGGGATGCCGTTGATCGCGGTTCGCGAAGCAGGCCAGATAGGGGTAAGGCCGTCCATAAGTACATCCCAGAGGACCGGGAGCGGTACAATCAGAACTGACGAAGCCTGCGTGGAAGGATGTGATAGCAGATAGTCTGCAATTGTTAGCTGGCCCAACACGGTAAGAAATGAAGCAACACTCACCAACCAAATTTCCAGGGCGGCCATCGGATCCAAAGAAGTCTGGCCTCTCATTCAGAGCGGCTGCTAGTCGGACGAGAAGGTCTGTTCGACCCTGGAGTCCAGCCACTTCGTTTCCTGGACGAGATTGAAGGCCAGCAGTTAGCTTCTCCACAGTCAGAGCAGCCAGGGCGGTCTTGTCGACCTGGTTTTTGTTGTTTGGGTTGGAGGAGAAGTAGCCCTGTTCGGTGTTAGTGAGACTGTGGCTGCGACAACAACTCGAGCGATACTCACCGCCTTGTACATCTCAAGACTGGCAATGGCCAGGCCTTCGGATCGCCTGTACACGCGTCCATTCTCATTACTCTTGTAGCTCCATTGAGTGCCGGCGCCGGCATCTAATAAGACACTAATGAGGAATAGATCGACTAATCGGCGGCAGCGCTCGGTGGTATCGATCTCGGAGGGCCAGGTGGAGAGGAGGTGGGCAATGCGGTCACGGCCGCCAACAGAAAAGTGCTGGTATCGGCCATGAGGTGGAATACTTGTGAAGGGGCATCGTAATCTCTCTGCATGAAGCTGTTAGCGACCCCTCATCTGACCAACCCTAAGCACCTGCATGGCCCTGTGTATGCGAAAGCAAGCATACCCACGCGACAGCACTGGGACTGGCATATGCGCAATGCCAGGGGAAACCCTGGGGAGTGAAGGTGGGAAGAACAACGCACCTTGATCAGCTGCGAGACGAACTTGACGACGTGGGGAACTTTGAGAGATCGACATCGAAATGCTTGAGCTCATTGCGGACGGCCTTTTCCATAAGAATCCTGCTCCTCTCTCTTACGGCGCCGAGACTGCGTAGGTAGCCGGCGGGATCGAGTTGAGGGTCGGGGTCGAGGGAGATCCATCTTGGGAATTTTGACGGGCGAC
Organism: Albifimbria verrucaria; assembly: GCA_020081605.1. Classification (NCBI taxonomy): domain Eukaryota; kingdom Fungi; phylum Ascomycota; class Sordariomycetes; order Hypocreales; family Stachybotryaceae; genus Albifimbria; species Albifimbria verrucaria. The sequence goes on from JAHREC010000062.1 coordinate 3,195,431, forward strand.
ATGGGGACATGGGAGTTGCGGGCGTGAAGCTGCCGGCTGATGTGCGATTGATGCCGCCACGCGAGGAGGAATTCGAGTGTATGCTGACAGAGGAGTTGGAAGGACCGACATTGGGATTGGGCTTTGGAGCCTTTTCCCTGCGAGAGAAGACGCCCATGGTGATGGATGGATGGTTGGTTGAGCGGGTGGAGGAGGGGTCGAGCTCCCGACCGCGATGCGGTAGACAATCGTATGCGAGAGGTCGACCGAGGGAGTGTCACTATTCGTGGCCTGAGGTCATGTACGAGACCAGAGACAAAAAGGCAAGACAAGGCTGGGTGTGGGATGATGTAAAAGAAAAAAATGTGGAAAGACAGTCAGTCAGGTAGGTAGGTAGGTAGGTAGGTAAGGCAGGCCAAGCAAGTATGCAAATGTAAGGCAAGGCAAGGCAATGTAAGGTAAAGTAAGGTAAGGCAAGGCAAGGTAAGATGATGTTAGTACAGTATCGGCCCAACTGTGTGAACTGAACTCTGGCGGGACGGAAAAGGAGGGGTGGTGGGGCCCAGTAGCTTGAGTTTTACCACGCCGGCCGCAAGAAAAGGACGAGTGTTGAATCGGAACGAGAGGACTGGAATGGGCGATTCGCGGGGACCCGGAGAGGCAGCGTTTTTGAAGAATCGACAGCGACGCAGCGAGGGCCTTGTGGGGTTCCTCTCGCTGGTAGACCCGGAGCAGGGGTGGTGGTGGGTTAGAGCTGCTGCGAACCCACTTGGAGGCGGAACTACCAGGTAGGCGCAGGTATGTATGCGCGAGCTTGTTAGCGGCAGCCGTGGTGTGGTAAGTGGTTGTTGTGGTGTGGTTGCGGGGATCGTGATGGTGGTGTGGTATGGTGTGGTGGGCTTGCTGCTGTCAGGGTTTGGGAGGAGCAGAGAGAGAGAGCGAGAGGGACTTTAGTTTGTTGAAGATTTGGATGGTGGTGGTGATGTCGTTGGTCGAGTCGGACAAATTTGGACAGATTTTAATCATCTCCCCCTTACCTTCCCCGGGGCTCAAGACCACCACCAACGGCACACCCACTACTTTAGTACCTAGGTAGTTAAGTTACAAAGCTGCCTGCAGAGATTCCTTACCGGTGGGTGGGATGCCAATGGCAGCTGCAGGTAATGGGGCTTGTACTATGCACCCGTCTAGAACCAGGCGAACAGAAAGAACCAGAACCAGAGCCAGAGCCAGAACCGGCTTAGGTTAATTACCAGAAACATTGAACAACCCCTGTTCTGGAAGGAGCACAGCACCTGCGATACCCGGGCTAGACCTCACCTTGCCCGGTCCAGCCAAGCACGACACCAGTATAACGATCTAAAGTCCCTATATATTGACCACCTCGCAATCATTGGTGGCCAGATCACACTAACGTCAGGTCAGGTCCAGGCTCCATTGGTGCTGTAGCACTAAGCCATCTCGCTTTGCATTTACGTCGTATAGTTATTTCAAAGGGTCTTTTGTCCATCTGTCCAATAATGCTCACAACACCAAGGCAAGGCCAGAATTCTCTGCTGTGTAGATTGTGATATCTTATCTCACTTTCCCTCTTGGCCACCCCTTGCTCTCTCTTTCTTTCTTCCTTCCTTCTCTCCTTCTCTCCCTCTTTCGCTCCAACAAACCCTCACCGGTGACTTGTACGCCCTTCTATCTCGCATAACTCGGCTACACGTTCCCCGATCCATGTACAATGGCGCCAGTGACGCTCCTAGGCCCTGCCCAGTCGGCTTCCTCGCAATCGTCTCGCTCAAACACCGCCGGTGGGCAATTGTAAACAGGAGTGCCTTGCGCTGGTGTATCGCCAACCCCCACCCTGCCGCTGTACCTTATTCAGGGGCCCCGATGCCTTCCTGGCATCATCCCGGGAGGCTCGACAGGCCTTGATCCGAGCATGAGGCCAATGGCATCGACGGACCAAGGGCACTGTATGCAAAACTCCCTTGCGATTTCACAATCGGCCAAGGAATCCAGCCTATTGATGCCGCCTCGTGGCTAATATTGGCGTGTCCTACGACGCAGCCGGAAGCCATGCCCAGGCGAGGCAAGCCCTGCATCAAATCACGTATCAAGCTCTTTGCCCGTCAAGAGGCACCAAGGATCATCGGTGCAGCGTCAATTCGAACCAAACCTGCGGCTTATACGCACAGTGCGTTGGCCTTCCTGACCTGACAGAACATGCATATCCACCGGTCGCCCAGCGCAGCGTCCCTCTCCTTCAAGCCCGGCTTCCACATGCTGTCACAACCATGCACATCGCTTGGTCTGAAACGCTGCCTCTGCGCCTGTCGGTAAGGCCCCGGGCACCATTTCTTCTCTGCCAGGGCTATGCGGGGCAGCGCTCTGTCAACTCCTTCGACTTGTTCCTGGGAGAATTTATCCCGATTTCTTATCGTAGTTTACGGATATATTTACTGAAAAGGGCAACTCGCCTCGATTCCTACCTCATCGTGTCAAAGTCCCCAACTGTAACTTACCGGCCAGACATTGCAAGTCCCGATTGCAATGGGCATGTGAGATGCACACGCTGCCTCTGACGTGCTTGGCTGCTTCACCAGGAGCAGCAGAGATAGAGATCGGCTGTGTGTTACAGGCCCAGACGCAGCTCGACATCACCATACCTACAATCGCGTAACATCTGCCCGGACATCCGTTGTTCGACGTCTTACTGCATGTGCATGAGCCATGCACTCCATCCTGGCTTACTATTGCATCCCAAATGCACGGCGTCCGTATGGGACGTCTTGAATCAGTTCTTCATGCTCGCTTGTGCAACGGCGACGCATGCATACGCACGTGTATACCTTCCCCATGTCGTTCACGCCAATGCTTGCTCCATACCAGACCTGAGCTCCGAGACGCCATCGCAATATAGAGCGAGGGCAGTACAGACTTTTTCGACAAGCTCCAACACGCCACTTTTGCCATGCTTGATGGGAAACCCGAGAAAAAATCCCCTGCCTCGATCAATCCCTGGATTCATGAAGCTCGGGCTTCTCCGCTCCGCTCCCACGTCCCCTGCACAGGCCAGTCGAGTCGACCCTCTTGCCTCGGTCAGCCATTGAGGACCCCGGTCGATGCATCGAGCACCCATTCGGGGTTCATCCTCTGAGCCCCTAGCGTCGACCTCTCCCCGCTCCGTTGGTCCACGTACGGCATGGTTCGTGGGCCTTCTCTAGGGACCATTGGCGCGGTGGGTGGGCTCCATGCAAGGTACCCGCGGCCCTTGCTCTCCAACCGTTTGCTTACAAAACGTGGTTCGTCCGATCCTGAGCATGCCTGATCAACAATTGATCCACACACGAATTCCCAGTCCCAGGTTGGAGCCGCCCTGTGCAACGGCGGCGAGTCAGTAAAACGCTTGGGAAATGCATAGTCTGCCCGAGGAAGACGAGTCAACTCCAATCGATTCGATTTCACCGATGTTCACCGGCCTGGGAGGGTCACTAGTCGGCTAGTCCCGGTAAGCTATCCGGGAATCTATTCTGGCCCTTGCATCCCTCTTCTAGCGGGCCACGAGTCGGATATTTGAGACCCTGGATAACGCTGCCTGAACTATTGCGTAGGCAGACTTTCCGTTAGCGAGGGCGAGATGACTAGCTTAGCCTGTGATTGCACTGTCCGGTCCAGGCTCGGCCTTGGCACCCGTGCTGGCCATGCGCGGACGTTGTTCAGTCGTCCCTTAGCGGCCGACGGTCTGGAGGAGCCCATCAGCTCGAGAGCACCTACGAGCCTCCCGACTGTTCCAAGGAATTTTACTTGGCCATAGAGCCAGTGGACAATGTACTACTTTTTCCATTTTCGGCACGTGTAGGGGTCCTCCAACTCTCAACCTTCAGTTTTCCTTCGCCGGGTTCTGAGCCTTTTTCGGTTTCTTCTAGAACATCTTACGATGCCCTTTCGAGTTTGTAGGTTCCCTCTCAATATTTTTCGTCTACGCTGGTGAGCGTCATGAGGCTACAAGTTTCAATGTTCCTTAGCTCGTTACCTGAGTCACGACCATGTGAGCTATCATAATTACTTGGTCTGCTCAGCATGGCCAAAGCTGAGGGAGTGTAATGAGCTATACCCCAAGTCTCGGGCCTTCATCAGTCTTCCAGGAAAGCATCTCCGCCACAAATTGGGGCATTGCCAATGGCTCCTGGAGGTAGAGGAGCCCCGGCTAACGCTCGCGCCACGAAGCTTGGCTTGGCCCCGACCAAGGCGCCGTCGTTGTACTGGTGCGAATCAAGGTTGGACTACTTCATCGTTGTGCAGATCGCCGGCTGGAGGCATGGTATTTCGGTAGCACACCACCAGTTGCCCAGGGGCAGGCAATGTATGAGGATCGTTTTCTCATCCGTCGGTATTATGGTCTACAACCCCAGATATCGACGCAAGTCAGTTGTCATTGAGTGGCGTTGGTAGTGTCTGAGCTCTGCCTTTATCTCAGTCACCATTGAGACTTAAAACCTTAAGGGACGGGCCGTAGCAAACTTGGCAGAGCTTGCAAGTTGGATACAATGACATGGACTGCACAGCTTAACCCTTCGGCCATGCTCAATTGAAGTACCGCACTTTCAAAGTTGAACATTAACGACATTCAACAGAATTTGGATGTGTGGAGCATACACAGAAAACAAAACTTGTTAATGCCTATTTGAGAAAGAAAAGTTGAGCTAGAACACATTCAGAGGCATAGAGCACGGTGATTCCTCGAAAGTGAAATTAGGCCGACAGCCGCAGCGAGTCATGTCGCGGAGAGAGCTGAACAGCAACGTCACACTTTGTCACACTTTTCTCAACAGACAGCAGCGGAAGTCCACAGCAATGTAAGTGCTCGGCATCACCAGATCCCGCAGTCCGACGAAGAGTCAAGGCACAGACGAATATTACCGTATACAGTAGGCTGCTGAGGTAGTGGGTCGTACATGTCATACCTTACTTGACATGGTTATGAGAAGTAATTATTGATTCCTTATGCCAACGGAGACTTTCAAAATCAAGGTTGAGGCCTCTTTGAGACTTTGTCATAGGTACCTCATACTCCGGTTTTCTGCTAGACTCACCAAACCACCGGTGTCCACCTTGTCCTCTGGCATCATGTTAACCATGGAGTATGAGAGCTAGATACAACGAACCTAATCATGAACCACGTAGGAAAATCCTAGATATTCTTACTTGAGACCTCGTCGGTTGACTGCCTCACCGCACAGTAGTTTTATCATTCGTAAGAGGTAGATGCATCCGATTGCGTTCAATTGTGCTTGAACTAGCTGTACAAAGGTAACAACCACTAATGTATGTCGATACGATGGCAGGTCTGCTGCTTGATGTTTATCGAAACGTGGTAATCTTCCCAAACGTATCTGCCATTCCCCAGATCCCTGTTCTCAGACAAGACAATTGTACAATCTGTGAGTGATCCACAAATAGGTTGACGTCGGCGCCAAACTCCCTAATGTACCAGTTGAATACCTTGGGGTCCGCGGCTTCAAACATCACTTTGTCTGCGGGCAGCTCCTCAGAATCTGTTGGATCACATCAGTCCTCCAGCTCTTAACATTTTCTGTGATGCCTTCGCTTTCAATCATGATGCGCTCCACGCCGGCATCGATGAAGCGCTTCCCCATGTTCACGATCTTAGATGGGTCAGAAGTGCCCATGCTGTCGAGCTCTGACGCTTCTGTGTCTCCTCCAGCGCCAAACTGGATACCGCACTCTGGCTTAGGCTTGAGCCCTGCTTTGAGAACTCTATCGACAAGACGAAGCCAGTCATCCTGTGGTAGGGACAGGAAGCCAGTAGATATCTCAATGACATCAAAGCCAAGCTCCTTGCATTTACGAAGGTACCGATCCACTGCAGCTTGGGGGTCTGATTGTGTTAGGACATGTTCGATCCACCCACCCTGTTATTTGTTACTAAAGTCACTGAAACTAACGCATGAGTATAATCTTACTGTTGAGACGTAGGCTTCGTGTTGATGGGCCAGTTCGATAAGCTCTCGAAGCTTATCCTCGAGGAACAGTGAGAATGAACCTCCAGCAAATTTGACTCCATCCACGTGGTATCCCATGCTGTTCCTTAATTAGCATAAGCTTACGATTGTATTAGATCGACGCTCCATACGTTTCCAGGACATCTGTGAGATACCTCTTCCCCATAGCCGAATAGTAAGGGCCTCGAATTTCCGTTACACCAACTGACCTCGGCTTTGATGGCCGCGCGTTATGACGAACAAATCCAAATCCATTTTTCTCATCTTCTAGAAGAATATTAGGCTGTTTCGTCGCTGAAAACCCGGTGGTTGCTGAGAAAGACCTAGATAGACAGCCAAAGAAAGACGGGGCACCTGGCTTCACCCACTTCGGGATGGCGGTTCGTGTAATTGAGCACAAGGCCATGATTTAATAGAATTGATGTCTCGTCGTGTTTCTCTGTTGTAACGTTTTCTTCTTTGTTGAATTGGTATTAAGATAGCATTTAGTACGCGGTTGTAGCATCATCGAGTCGCAATGTCATGACATCACCGTGATGCTATCGAATAGTCCAAGCTGTCTATCCTTAAAGTATTGAGCATGCGCAGGTATTTTTTAATTACTATGATCACTTTTTGTACATAACGGCCCCTTGTCCTATATTGATAATTTTTACAATAAGCATCAGCAATTCCATCTTGATTCATTTAACAGACCTAATTGTGCTTAAGCAGCTCGCAGACAACAGGCGCAGAGCGAATAGCCAAGAGCTGGAGCGAGTTGCAAATAAATATTTGTATTGCTAAGGTAAAGGCACTTCTCCTAGGCTTTTCCAATCCTTGCCATCAAATTGGGCTTCAGACAGACGCCCGGCCCTAAAGAAGTAGCACCTTGTCATATCTGATGCTGGCTCGAGGATACGAGCTTTTCCCACACGGATAGTCTCGATACTAGTACATGTAATTTTCGTCCCAACATCACAGCCGCGTAGCGCTTTGGTGATGACTCTACCCAATTTTTCCCATTGTCCGTAGTCGATATTTGCTCCAAGTCACCAGCCTCATTCTGATAAAGGACATAGACGTCGGCCTGCTCATTGGCTGTTGCGTTGGAATGCGCCACGGAGAATGCAGTGAAGGACATGGGGTGCGGCAAAGAAATGTCCTTCGGGAATTCTATTCGAGTCAGCGTCGGAGAACTTGCGAGAATAAATCGGATAGACCTACTTTGAAAAAGATCACCCTCGCCCGATACCGTCCCGATAGAAAGTTTGTCCTGATCGTTACTATAAAAGTAGGCAACGTGGAATTGAGCATTGTACGGATGATCAGTGATTGATAGCGGCACAATCGCCCACCCCGAGCCTACCACTTGGCCGGGGCCTATAGAGTGAAGACCAGTATTCCAAGTTGCCTGGTCCAACCAATTTATACGTCGAATTTGCGCACTATGTTCCCCATCTTCGAGGATTACATAGCTGAAATACGTAGCAAGATTGGCCGTAGAATTAACTCTGCCATAAACAGGCCTCTCTTCCAGTGAACGGATTGAATCAAAACCTTTATCACCAGAGGTGACATCAGCACTAAATTGGAAAACGAGAAGACCAGAATTGATGACACTCATTGTGAGCCGAACCTAACGGCGATTAGCATTCAATCCCGCGTCCTGAACTTCTTAGAACGACTCACCTCCTGGGGAAAGCCATCGGGATCATAGAGTTGCACTAGCCCAACTCCCATGGCTGTTATTCCCTTGGGATTGTTTTCAGGAATAACGCTGTACGGTTTCTTCCAAGAGCCACTCTCGCTACCATCGGGCTTAATGTAACGCATAATCTGAAAGTCGTCATTGAGACTTTGGTATGCCACGTAAATGGTGCTTTCTTTGTTCTTTTCGCTTCGGAAGGATGTTGAGGATAGCATTTTACCCGGCCGGGCTAAGAGTGGCATTGGCGTAGGTGTAGAAGCAGATCTTGATGATGTTGATGATGTTGATGATGGGCTAACCTCAGGAACCACACGTGGAGATGTCGTTGGTATCAAGTCCTCATTGTTGGATGCGTCGGGTTCGGCATGTCTACCTTTGGCCGCCCTCGCCCCAAATATTGCTCCAAGAATCACGCCGATGAGTGCAACGATGGATATTACTCCAAATATTATTCGTTTCCGGTTCAGCAGGGCCTGCTTCTGCTTCGTCGGGATTGGCTTGTCCACAACGCTGGAAGGTCTTCCGGCGACCTCTTTCTCAACGTACTCTCGGTACGCTTGGGGGCATCTTCATCCCGGCGCACATGGAAACTTTCATTAGTGATGACAAACACTTCCTTCCCTTCTGATTCTACAGTCGAGGGTGAGATGCGCCGGGCCGGCCAGACGATGGGTGTCACCGAAGACGACATCGAGCTCCGTCAACGCTAATATCCGTCGTCGCGGGCCAAGTTACGAAGGCTAGGGAAGAGTCATGTCATAATGAAACCATTATAAAAGTCGGGGAATAAGAGTATTTGAGTATGTCGCATATCCAGAGATCTGGGGACTTTTGTATATCCAGAGGATTAAGCCCCTGAAGAGAGTTAAATGAAGAGTAAAGGGGTATCACCAAGGCACTGCGTAACTAAAATATGAAACTATATTCTGGATCGAGTTATTACTGTATCTGCGAGCAAGGAAGGATAACCTGCGACAACCTTTATTAGAGAGTTGGGGCTGTGAATGTGCGCGAACATTCCCAATATGGACGCAGGTGTGCGCAGGCACGGATATGTTCCATTTAAAACTTCGAGACTGAGAGGTATGCTTGCACGATAGGCTACTACTCTGTGGTTAGGCAACTATTTATTGTGGTTACTAAGTAGACATATATGTGTAACCATGACTACGATTATTACTTCTCTGATTCTCGCCGGATCGAGGCATATGGGAAGAGCGTGTAAGTGCGGCGAGGTATGGAGAGTACCAATTGCATGTCTTTGGAAAGCTGCTTGACAGGATCCTTACCATGCAGATGGTGTAACCTCATGCAGATGTATTACAAAGCGCCGGTAAAGAGGCATTGGCACTTTACTATAACGATCTGGTCAGTTGGAGACGGACTTGCACGCGACGGGGCCGGAAGATGTTGTGATGGGAGGTAATGTAGATGGATAAGGTAAGGTACCTGGTAGGTCTACCTTTCTTAGTAAAATAGTCAGCTTGGATACAGGCGGATGCAATGACAGAATCACACGTGACACCGCGAGAGATAAGGCGATAAGAGGAAGAAAAGTACCCCGCCATCGGACCCCCACAGCACAGAGCGGGAGGTTTACTCTGTTTTACGGAGGGCCGAGCTGACTATTGACCGTTGTGACTCAGTTTTCCTTCCCAAGGTATGTAGAAAGGAGCCGCCTCGTCCAAGCATCTCGACCGTGCTGACTTTCCCCGTCATTAGCTGCCTAGATCGATCTGCGATTTCTCCGCGAGTGGATACCCTGCGAGTCCCGTTGTTGTTTACCTTAACTCATTTTGCAAACCACCAAGCATGGCGGGCAACAATTCCAGGTCCGCTCCCGTCCTCCCGGAGCAGGGCAAGCGAAACATTTTGATCACCAGCGCCCTGCCCTACGTCAACAACGTCCCCATCTGGGCAACCTCATCGGCAGTGTCCTCTCTGCCGATGTCTTTTCCCGATACTGCAGAGCTCGAGGCTACCAGTCCATCTACATCTGTGGCTCTGTATGCTGCCCTACCTCGAGCACCAATTCGCCTCTAACTAGCCACAACAGGACCAGTACGGCACTGCCACCGAGACCAAGGCCCTCGAGGAGGAGTAGACCCGCAAACCCTCTGCAACAAGTACCACGCTCTTCACAAGTCCATCTACGACTGGTTCCGAATCGATTTCGACATCTTCGGCCGCACCCCGACCCAGCACCAGACCGATATCGTTCAGGATGTCTTCTGCCAGCTTCTGAAGAACGGTTTCATCGAGGAGCGTGAGACCATACAGCCCTACTGCAGCTTCGAATCTCACAACACCTTCCTTGCCGACCGTTTCGTCGAGGGTGAATGCTCCATCTGCCACGACCTCGGCGCCAGAGGTGACCAGTGCGATGCTTGCGGCAACATCCTCGACCCCTCAAGCCCGAATCTGACGATGACCGCTCCGGAGACGACGAGGCACGTGCCACTGGCTGGCTCATCAACCCTCGCTGCAAGGTTGACGGTGCTACACCCGACCGCCGTAGCACTAAGCATCTCTACCTCCGATTGGATGCCCTTCAGGAAGAGGTTGCTTCCTGGTTGTCTTCGTCCACCAAGAAGGGAGAGTGGACTGCGAACGCAATCTCCATTGGCCAGTCGTGGGTCGAGAAGGGCCTCAAGCCCCGTGCCATCTCCAGAGATCTTAAATGGGGTGTGCCCATCCCCAAGGTCGAGGGCATCAGTGCTGAGGATTACCTCAACAAGGTTTTCTATGTCTGGTTCGATGCCTGTATTGGTTACGTCTCAATCACCAAGTCGTACACTGACGGTGAGGATGTAAACGGAACCAAGTGGGAGCAGTGGTGGAAGAATCCCGACAACGTTAGCCTGTTCCAGTTCATGGGCAAGGACAACGTCCAATTCCACAGTAAGCCTTCCCATTCAACAATCTTCCTTATAGTATACTCACTCAAAATTAGGCATCGTCTTCCCTGCTTCTCAGATTGGTTCGAAACAGAACTGGACCAAGGTCCACAAGATTTCTGCCACTGAGTACCTCAACTACGAGAACGGCAAGTTCAGCAAGTCCCGTGGAGTCGGCGTTTTCGGTCACAACGCCAAGGATACCGGTGTCGACCCCGATATCTGGAGATTCTACCTCCTCTCCCGTCGCCCCGAGACCGCTGACTCTGAGTTCAAGTGGGAAGAGTTTATTGATGCCAACAACAACGAGCTTCTCAAGAACATTGGCAACTTCATCAACCGAGTTCTCAAGTTCTGCCAGGCCAAGCTTGACAGCAAGGTCCCCAAGGCTGAATACACTGATGAGACCATTGAGACTCACAAGACGCAAACCAACCAGGTCTTGGCTAGCTACATTGAGCATCTTGAGGCTACCAAGCTGCGTGCTGGTATTGCCGATATTCTGGAGCTGTCAAGTCTTGGAAACAAGTTCTTGCAGTCGAACAAGCTCGATGGTCGTCTTTTGACTGAAGAGCCTGAGCGTTGCGCCTCGGTCATTAGCCTGGCTATTAACCACGTCCACCTCCTCGCCAATGTCATCTCACCGTACATGCCTGGAATCAGTGAACTCATCTTCAAGCAGCTTGGACTTGAGCCTACCCTTACTATCCCTGATAAGTGGGAGTTCAACCTGGTTCCCGCTGACCACACCATCGGTACACCCAGCCCACTCTTCTCCATTATTCCCGCCGCCAAGCTTGACGAATGGCGCGACCTGTACGGTGGTGAGGAGCTGAAGCGTCAGAAGGCTCTGGCCGCTGAGAAGGCCGCTGCCAAGGCCGCCGCGAAGAAGGCCAAGAAGGAGAAGTCTAAGGAAAAGAAGGCTGCGGCCGCTGGCGGGGCATCGGCGGAAGGTCAGACCCAGGTGAAACAGGAAGCCCTTGTTTCTGAAGTGGCGGACTTGTCCATCACCCCCGAGAACACGAAGTAAATGATGTATCAATGGTGAATGGCATGGGCGTTCCAGGTGGGTGGGTGGGGGCGGGCGGCGGTTGAGTTGCTAGTTTGTTAGTTCTGTGCAAGTACAATGGCGGAGTTGGACGGTATCTGATGAGGTGGCTGTCAGTCTCAACGAGGAGTCAAGGGCAAAGGGCAGGGCAGGGTATGTGAGTAAGAATCCGGAGTCAACCATCCATAGAATAGCTCGCACGATTTGTATTTCATTCCAGGAACCATGTTCACCACATGGAGCGTGCTTCCGGTATTCGCATTTTTCTCAATGGTATCACCCGCCTAGCAAAGCGCTCGTGGTATGCTCTATATCTCAGTAGCATCATGGCCCAAGAGCTTTGCATTTCGGGTAGATAATCCAACTCGTTTGCCAAGCAAAACACCTACTCATATTTTGTCATCGGAAACCCCTCCCTTGGCTGACTTGCGGGAAGAAATGACTGAGACCCAAAGTTTACTTTCTTTCTCAATATGGTGCATATGTCTCACAATGCCACAATGTTTTCCCCGAGAGGCCGCATATCACCACCCCACACCGAATTTGCGGTCTCGGGTAGGTTACTTTGGTCACATGGACGCTCGGCAACGTCCACCTTGCGCCTAATTGGTAGTTCTGGAGAAAACGAAACAGTTGTTGGTTTCTCATATAAAATCTTCAAGTTTGATGTATTGAGACTGATACTGAAACTGAGTTATTCCCCTTTATTTGGGTAAATATGTTACACTGGTATATCTCTGATCAACGGTCAAAATGCTGACCTGTTTATCAGACCTGTAGCTAAAGCCACATGCTTACACGGGACAGGATGGGTGTTATGAATATTACGAGGTAGTTCGAACAAATTAAAGACTGGTTTAATTAACAACAGAATGGAAGTTCTGTTAGGACATATCTAAATTCGTGGTTAGCGTTAAAGCGGCAGCCATGTGAATCCAATGCAAAAGCAATTTGCTCGTAATCCAATAAACGTCATTTCGATGCGACACCATTCACTTCAATAGTCGCAAAAATATTGGTGTAACAAGACTATGACTCTTCATTTTGAGTTTGAATCATGTCACTTCTACCAAGTAGGCAAATGAACACGGGAACGATCCGATATTACCATTGTGCAAGGTTGTGGCTGGCTCAATCTTTCTACTGTGAGGTCACTGAGGCAGATCTACTGAGGAACCATCTGATTGCAAAAGCAAAACACACCATTATCGACTGTGGACCTCAGGCTAATGGTGGAAATATTCCTTCCAAAACAAGAGGGCGAGGCTCGGTCTTCGTTTAGCGACAAAGGCTGTGTAGTTAGTCTATAGTCTCAGAAACATCGTACAGCACCTGCCGCCATGATAGCCAGAGTCTCCTAAGGATCAACGGCACGAAGCGCCGACTCTACAGCTTTGCAGGAACTAATATGTGACGTGTGCCGTTTTCCTTGTTTCCCACCAATGCAGCATTCACCGCCGGGAAATGCCTTGAAAGCTGCACTGACCCAAAGTTTCTCAACCGTGCTCACCACAAAGCGGTCTGAGCTAATCAAGGGTCTGCGTCATGGCTAATGTGGCGTCTCTATTGCCTCAGCCCTATATGAGGAAACGTTAGAGGCCACGGCATTGGCTCAGCTGAACCCTGCCAAGTATCGAATTTGTTGCAGGGTAATTGCCTCAAGCTTGCGGTGTCTTGAGTTAGCTGGAAAGCCATGACTCGCGCCATCGAGGAAAAACGAAGAGACGGTAGCGAGTGCCCACGCATACTGTAAATTTTGATTCATAGTGAATGTCTCATGACGTACTGATGTGTTGAAACTGGATACCGGGGTTAGTTGTCCTCGCCCGGGTGCTTGGATACGCCCCTGGACCGAATAGAGAATTGACGAGCACTGTGCATACATAAGAAGGTCCGGATTCCTGGTTTTGAGTATTTAATACCCTGTCAACTATCCAAAAATATTGGCGTTAAGCCGGATATTTCGTCTCGCGCCAAGGCGAGAGTATCACAACCTAACCTCCTGAAGAACAACTTACATATGCGTTTGAACAATCGAAAGTTTTTCTTTCATACGAACTAGTCACAAGGATAGCGTACAGGTGATCCAAAGGGACATATAACGTATTCAAAGAACACAAATGAATGATCATGATCAAGGCTCCTTTTATCGGGATGTGAATCTCAACACCATGTTCATCTGTGAATCTTCCAGCGAGGAAAGGATACTTAAATAATGAACTTGATCGAACCCTTTCCGGTTGATCAAGACCCAAACACCGAGAATTTCGGACAAGCCTGCAACCCAAGCAATCAACCACAGCAACTATCGAGCATAATCAACGACAACCAAAGGGTCCTTCTTCATTTACATCCTACCTTCGCCTCACCACAAACACCTGAAAGTGCTCTTTAAGTCACGATGCCTCGCTATCTCACCAAGGAAGAGGAGCTGGCCCTCGAGCCAACTCATATCTTCACGACGGAGACCACGATCAGCAACTGGGAATGCGCTCACGAAATTGAGGCCGGGAAGATTTGTTCCGCGGGTAACACGATCAGCAACTCCCAATGCCGCAACGGTGCTTGTGGACAGAGACGCAAAGGTGGCGCATATGCTCTTGACAACAACGGCAAGCGCATTGGTCGCTTCAGCGACGCGGACCATGTTCGCTTCTGGCCTTACGATACACAGGGTCCTGCCTAGATCCCAAGCAAAACAATAGTTTTTGGAGGAGAAACGAATTAGGGGCTGATATCCTCAGTAGAGGATGGGATTTAAGACCCAATGGATAACCATAATTCGAGTCGATTAATAGAGTATCAAGAAATGATTATACCCCATTGCAAAGAGTCAGTGAAAACAATCCGCCAGAGTTTCAATTGTAGCCTCCTTAAGGCTTTGGTTAATGTGACAAAATACATAGGATGCTTCCAAACTTAAGCTTTAACGTAGCTTAAGAGAACACAACTACTCTGGAACAGTAGTTCGACCCAATATTTGGTTCCTGCTATTTAGTAAGTGACCGTACGACGAAGCTATATTGCCAGTAATTAGAAATTCTTGAGTTTGAAACAGCAAAATATGAGTTTCAATTATGGGGCCAATAAGACGAATGAACTATTTTCAAAGTAACGTCAACTCTCAAATATATACTGGAAGAGATCTAGCCATGATCTCAAGTCTGAGCACTGCTGCAAGTCGCACCCCATTTCGATATAGGTACTAGAATCTTGCTGAGTACTAATGGATGGTAACTGAAAACAGCCTTTCTTTACTGATGACAAACATGCACAAATATTACGGACAATGAATTGAGACAATGTGAAGAGATTATGGTAAAGGATAGTCTTTTTCATATTGAGATGATAAAGCAACAACTCCATCCGCTTGTACTCGTGGTACGCCATACCAGCGACTACCCAATGGAAATTACTTAACTCAGTAGTATGATTGTTTCCCATTCTGTGCGTCGATATGACTTGTGAAGAATCAGCATCTATTCGCCAAGAATGCATGTGCTTATATGAACTCATTACCTACCTTGTATAACGCAAGGCCCCTTTCCTCCACTGACTTATGTCTTGAACAGACTTGCCTTCAATTTCTTTTTCTTTGTTCCTCTTAAATTTTGCACTTAAACGCCTCGGATCATGGTATTACTCTGGTAATCAAGAGCTTGAATTACGAGATAAGATCCGCAACGTTCATGGGCATCTCATCGATTTGAGTCGAGTAGAAAACTGCGTTAGTGTTAGTTTGTGTAAACACATCAGAAACATGAGAGAAAAACATACGCTCAATATCTCGGAGAATGCGCACATCCTCTGTGGTAACAAAGTTGATAGCAACACCCTTGCGACCGAAACGGCCGCTACGACCAATGCGGTGGATGTAGTTCTCACGGTTGCTCGGCAGATCATAGTTAATAACCAGACTGACTTGCTGTACATCAATACCACGAGCCCACACGTCGGTAGAAATGAGGACTCTGCTGTTGCCCTGACGGAAGTCTTGCATAATACTGTCACGCTCCTTCTGGGGCATGTCGCCGTGCATGCTGCTGACCGTGAAGTTGGCTTCTCGCATCTTGTCGGTAAGCCAGTCGACCTTGCGCCTCGTGTTGCAGAAAATGACGGCTTGTGTAATTGTAAGAGTATCGTATAGATCGCAGAGTGTATCGAACTTCCAGTCCTCCTTTTCAACAGCAATAAAGTACTGCTTCAGACCCTCGAGGGTCAGTTCATCACGCTTGACCAGAATGCGGACAGGATCGGTCATGAACTTAGTCGTCATATCGAGGACGTCGTAAGGAAGGGTGGCGCTGACAACTACGACCTGGGTGGCAGGAGGCAGGTAGCGATACACGTCGTAAATCTGCTCTCGGAAACCCTTGTTAAGCAGCTCGTCGGCCTCATCGAGGACAAGCATCTTGATGTGTCTCGTTCGGAGATGGCGGCGACGGATCATGTCGGCTACACGACCAGGAGTGCCCGAAACAATATGCTGTCCATAGTCGAGCTTTCGGATATCCTCGCCAACGTTGGTACCGCCAATGCAAGCGTGGCATTGCACGTTCATATAATCTCCTAGAGCCATGACAACTGATTGAATTTGGGTTGCCAACTCTCGCGTGGGAGAGAGAACGAGGGCCTGTGTCTCGCGAACAGCGGTATCGATGACCTGCAGCATGCTGATCGAGAAAGTGGCTGTCTTTCCGGTACCCGACTGAGCTTGGGCAATAGTATCACGTCCTTTGCAGATCTGAACAATGGCTCGGGATTGGACCGCTGAAGGAGATTCGTATCCGTAGGCATAGATACCGCGAAGGAGGTTCTCTAGATATCCACATTAGATTGATGAGAGATCTCATTATCGACACAACTCACCCTTGAGCGACATGGACTCAAACGTCGGATGAACAGTTACCTCCTTGGAGGTGGAGAACTCCATCCGCTCATCCGCCTTTCGGTCGATTCCACCTGCGCCTTCAGCCATGTTTGCGATTCGGTGATGGATTGATTATTGGTAGAAGATTCGTGGTAGATGCTGGTCTGCAGCTTCAGATAGGCCCAAGCTCTAAAATTTCCTGGGGCGACATTACGTTAAGCGAAAGCGCGTTGCGCCGGGTAAACGCCGGAGTAAGCGATAAACCCAGCGCGCGTTTAGATCTAGCATTTTTGTTAGATACAGTACTAGGCTGCGCGCAACTTGCGAGACCTGTCTGCTTGACGTCCCACATCATCGGACCCAGCTTGCGCAATATCCCAGAAGGCCGTCACGATGTTGATTCTCGAGGAGCAACGATACATCCATGAGGACTTGGAACGTCTTGAACAAGGCATCGCCGATCGAACTCGAGATGAGCCGAAGCATGTGAGTAACCCGCGACTGCTTGGACACCTTTGGAGAGGAAGACTGACCATCTGGTACTAGATTCGTGATCGTCTCAACAGAGACCATGAAATCTCGCAGCTGCTAGACCAGATCCAAAACCAATCGAAGAATCTGCTTACTATGTACCGAGACGAAAGCGGAGCACGCGCGCAAGAGATCCGACAGATTGGCAGCGGCGATCCTTTCGAGGAGTTCTATAAGCAGCTGAAAGATGTACGAGATCACCATGCAAGATATCCAAACGAACCGGCAGAGAACTCCGAGCAACGTTACAAGATCCGACGTGGCGACAGCTCCGACCCCAGCCATCAATTGTCGACTCTCTATTCTCTGGCGAGGAGGCTTATGGCCGCTTCTTTGACCTCAACATCCCGCACGAATCCTATCTCAATCTTCCTAACGTTAAGCGACTCAACTACCTACAATACTTGGAAGCTTTCGACAACTTTGCACCCGGATACGGTGGCGTGAAGAGAAGCGACAAGCTGACAGACCAGTACTTTAAGTATGTGGGCGAGCTTGCAGACTACCTCGAATCATTTATGCGTCGCACCCGCCCACTTGAGAATACTGACAAAGTATTGGCTGAGTTTGATAAAGAATTCGAGGCTGCCTGGGAGAAGGATGAGGTCCCTGGGTGGGAGACTGCGAAGCCAGCCACCAACGGCACCGTTGCTAGAGACTTGAGTTCAGCGGAGGCTGTTTGGTGTGAAGATTGCGAGAAGGAGTTCAAAAACCCGAACATTTATAAGAACCATTTGACGGGTCGAAAACACATTAAAGCTGCCGAGCAACGGAAGCAGAGGCAGGAGGACGCCAATGGGAAACCAACGGCCAAGGCTCGAACAAGATCTCGGCAACTAGATTGAAGGAACGGGCGGTAGCGGAGCGAGAATTCCGCGTGAAGCGCCTAGCCAGCGCCATGAGCACCGAGCGAAGCGACACACGCGTGAATGTGGAGCGCAGACAAGGTATGACAGAGCGCGAGCGTCAGCAAGAACTGGAGAATCTTCTTCAAGTCTCCGAAGCGCCACGAGAGCAGGGCGAAGGCAACGATGAGGACGACGAGGACGGCGAGGAGAAGATCTACAACCCACTCAAGCTGCCCTTGGCCTGGGACGGAAAGCCGATCCCTTTCTGGCTATATCGTTTGCATGGTTTGGGAGTGGAGTTCCCATGCGAGATCTGCGGAAACTTTGTCTACATGGGACGGCGTGCCTTCGACAAGCACTTCAACGAAGCACGACATGTTTACGGCTTGAAGTGTTTGGGCATCACCAATACCAGCCTTTTCCGGGACATCACGCAGATTGATGAGGCGATGAGGCTCTGGGAGAAGATCCAAAAGGAGCGCAAGCGAGTCAAGGGCGACGATGGAAGCATCGTACAGATGGAAGATGGTGAGGGCAACGTGATGCCGGAGAAGGTGTACTATGATCTGCAGAAGCAGGGTCTGCTATAAGCGGTTATTGTGCCATTGTAGAAATAGACTGTAAAGGAAACGGGATGATGCAATCAAGCCAAAATATTAATGATAAATTATACCCATCATTCAAACATTTGAACATGCTGTTGTTTGTTCCCTTAAGATACCTAGGTAAGTATCCAATGGCATGCCTGCGGTTGAGTTGACTGTGGGTTGCTGGCTTAGTCAGGAGTGCTGGTGCTAAAGTGATACCTCCCTGTAGTATGCCAGGCAAACAACTTGCATTTGCACATCAGTACTTTGATTCTGATCTAAACCCTGCCAGCAATGGCCTCAAGATGAGCGGACACTCCTATTAAAATGAATACGATACCCCACTAGAAGGCATGTCCTCCTTAGCAAAACCCCTTCCAGCGCTCTATACGGTGTACGTTTTGCGGTCCACCGTCAGACACGCATCGTTGTACATCGGTTCAACACCAAACCCACCTCGCCGGCTGAAGCAGCACAATGGCGAGGCTAAAGGAGTGCCGTACGCACAGCACGTCAAACTCTGCGGCCTTGGGAGATGATTGCCTTGGTTTCTGGCTTTCCAAGCATGATTGCAGCATTGAAGTTTGAGTAAGGGCATCTACTTGCGAAGTGGGAGGTAGCCTTTACTGACATGATGAAATCTAGATGGGCACTTACAAACCCACATCTGACCTTGCACATACCGACGGAGGCTCGAGTCACTGTCACAACTCAGAAGAAACGGAATGGCAGGCCTCGTAGACCTCCTCACAGCCTCAAGTCTATCATGTCTAATATCCATCTGCTGACTGCTGCGCCGAGCTTTGCGAGGTGGCCACTGAATCTGCATCTGTTCGCGAAAGAGGCCCAGACGGCGTGGGAGAAATGGACCAAGTCTTCTGAAACGTCTGTACGCGCAGAGTTGAATATCTTGACAGACCTTAAGGAGGCTGCCAATGCTGAAGCAGCTGGAGCTCCCGAAGTCCCATGGGGCATACACGCCATGGCTGTTGACTATGCCCCAATTAAGGGCTATGTTGAGAAGGCGCACAACGTGGTCTCGTTTGAGCAAGAAGGCAGATGCGTGCATTGTCACGAAGAGCTGGCGCATGGACAAGGGCTATATCCCATGTGTCCAAGTGAGGGATGTGTGGCCATGGGCCATCTGGACTGCTGGAGTAAGCATGCCCTATCGGACGATGATAGCGCTCTTCTTCCCCATAAATGTGTATGTCCTTCTTGTAAGGGAGTATACGCTGGGGAGATATGATGAAGGAGCTCAGCTTGCGAGTTAGGGGAGAAGGAGGTACAGAAACTGCTCAAGAAGCGTCGTGGGGCGAAGACTGCCTGAGTGCACTGGGTCACGACTGTGGTGTAGCGGAGCTCCCATGGGTAGACTTGTGTTATGCTTGGCCCTGGTTAATCGGCGCATATACCACATTAAGCTGTACTATCTATCTTGTCTCCTAATCCTATAATTAGACTATTCTAGTACCGGCGCTTGAGTGTGACCACGGAATGAAACTCTCAATCTTGTTTTTTTCTTCTTCTTTTTTTTCTTTTCTTTTTTTCCTTTCGGATGAAGGAGCTGAATGCTCTGAGGTAAAACGATGGAATGGAAAAGGAGTTGTGGTGATTTGCAGTCCCTGTTTGAGGCTGACCACGTGCTGGGGACAAGGGTGGCTTGTTTGTCACACGTTATAAACATCGAGGATCACTTTCCGCTGTCGAAGTTCCGTGCCTGGAATATGAGATGCTCTCTACTTCGACTTTTGATGAAAACTACAACGGCTGATGGAGACATTCGGCGCCTCGTCTGGCAGCTATACACATGCCGGGACTCCAGCCGATCCCATGCGATGGTTTGTCCCGCCCCCAAGACAACTGTCACCTTCTGACCCCAGTGGCTTTTCTGGGGCTGGTGTTCAGCCCACACAAACCAGGACCCTGGTACTTTTCTTAAACTTCATCGCGCCCTGATTGGCCCGACGCAGGGCGGGAGAAGTGCTAGCCCTGCACGTAAGAGACTCAATATCAGAGTTGGCCATGCAAGCCAACGCAGCGATACAAAAAGGCCGATTTACGAAAAGGGGTGTGAGGTGGGATTTGCTTATTGCAACCCCTCCGCCGATCTTGGCAAGCTGTTCATGAGATCGTAGAGCGAAGTTGCGGGAGCCTCCAGACCGACCATGGCCACCGCCTGGATGCATGTGCGCCTAGCCGATCGATGGCATCTGAGTTGCCGTCGGTAGCCTTACATGTAGGGTGCGGTAATATCTGACTCGCC
The DNA here is from genome assembly GCA_020081605.1 of Albifimbria verrucaria. Lineage (NCBI taxonomy): Eukaryota > Fungi > Ascomycota > Sordariomycetes > Hypocreales > Stachybotryaceae > Albifimbria > Albifimbria verrucaria. The sequence goes on from JAHREC010000062.1 coordinate 3,216,164, forward strand.
CAGCGGTGCTAGGTACTTCCTCCCTGTGAAGCGATACAAGCCCGGCCCATCCAAGTGGCACCCATATTCTCCAGCAAAGTCACTTTTACGGCCATGATTCACTACCTCCCTACCTGGGCCTTATACTGTAGTTGGCGATGCACACCTGGCTAGCATTGCGATAGTCAGTGCATGACCGCGAAAATTTTTGCCTCTGTCAGACACCCCGTCCAGAACGACAGCTTCAGCTGCAGCATTCCCTGGCGTTCTCAGCTAACACATGGAGATGCGTAGAGTTATTTTGCCATGTGTAACTTATTTTGTTTTTTTCCCCAGAGCGTAGATTGCACAGTGAACCTGGCGCTTGTGCGAATGCACTGTGAGTTCTTTCGGTAATGAACTCTTGTAGCCGGTCGGATGTCGTTGCTAGTGGGTCCCTATGTACAAGACCTCTCCGTCCTCATGGCTAGAGGCGAGACTCCGGAATCAGGCTCTTTGGCTAGGTAGTGCTAAAAGTACCCGGACACTCCTTGCGATTGACACATGGCTGCGCACGCCGTCGAGGGCAGCCTGCATGCTCGCTCGGCACGACTGAATCAATGCTACACTCTTTGTCCATTGTTTTGGGGAGCCCGCGGCGTTCGTGGACGCGGTGGACGATGGCACATGTAGTGACTGACGGCGACATTGGGCAAGTAGGTACCTCTGGCGGTTGCTCGAGTACATAGCGGGTCCGAGACCCACCGGTCCTTCCGCACACGTTACGGGCAGCAGGCCTGTCCTGTCCTGTCCCCATGCCTTGCCTTACCTTACCTTATGCACTGGCGCTGGACCTGGCAAGTGCTCTCGCTCTCTTGCAGGAACCTTCCCGCCGCACCTCACATCTGGGACCTCGACCCATTCCACTTCCGCTTCTTCACCTCCCGCCCTCCCTCTTTTCCTTCCTCTCGCTCTACCGACATCACCGTCCCCGGGCACCTCCGACCGCTTCAATTTCCTCGGCTTCTCAGGTCACCCAGCATTCTCGACATTTTTATACTCGCCCTGCACACCTGCACCCATTATTTTCCTCCTCCCCGTATGTATCCCTCCCCTACCCGTGTTAGTCGGCGCATCTCGTTGTCAACGCTGCCCTGGTTAAGCTTTTTCTCCGGATGCAGGCACTAAAGTTGCACAGTCACGGCTACAACTCCAACCAACTCGGTTCTCTGCCCTCGACCAACTTGCGCCGACACCTCTGAGCTTGCCCCGGAGGCACGCCTGCTCCTCCAAAGGACGCTGCGCGAATCGACGCTACGATGCGACTGGCTCCGTGAAGACACGACACACCCAATGCAGATACGACTCCTCGACACGGTTGCCTACGAAGCTACGTGCGACCCACGATCTTGACCTCTCGCCACCGGCCCCTGATTTATCGCCCTCGAATCGCCCTCGAGCCACGGCCATGGTATCAGCCCCTAGCATCGGCGCAGCCGCCGCTGCAGGCACGCACAGCACCAATGCCAGCTCCCGAAGCTCGCCCGCTGTCGGTGCATCTGCAGGCCAAGCATCAGCGAAGCCCAAACCAAAGGTCAACTCAAATGGCTACCACCCTACGAATCCACAGATCCCGCTCAGCTCAATGACGAGCGCCCCTTGGACCTCACCTCGGTTGAGCGACGTGGGCAGCCCACGGCCGTTCGAGAACCGTTGAAGAAGAAGTCGCGACCGCATGGCATATCAGAGGCCCCGACATATTGCCCGACCGAAGAGGAATGGCGAGATCCCCTGGAATATGTGAGGAAGATTGCGCCGGAGGCTTCGCAATACGGCATCTGTAAAATTATCCCGCCTGATTCATGGAATCCCGATTTTGCAATTGATACAGAAGTACGTACCTCGTTGGGCGTCACACACCGATCGCGACTCGTCCATGGATTGTGTCGGCGACGCGCACCCATTATTTCGCCTTCGCTAACTTTTCGACCAGAAATTTCACTTTAGAACTCGAAAGCAAGAGCTGAATTCTGTGGAAGGAGTGCGTCTCATCCTCCACGCCAACTTTACGCACAGTGGACTTTCATTAACATATTCTAGGCACGCGTGCGAACCTGACATATTTGGATGGACTAGCAAAATTCCACAAGCAGCATGGGAACAACCTTCATCGACTGCCCTACGTGGATAAGAAACCATTGGATCTTTACCGCTTGAAAAAGGCCGTTGAATCTCGCGGTGGCTTTGACAAGGTCTGCAAACTCAAGAAGTGGGCAGAAATCGGTCGCGATCTCGGTTACAGCGGCAAAATCATGTCATCCTTGTCAACGTCGCTCAAAAATTCTTTCCAACGATGGCTGTGCCCATATGAGGAATACTTGCGACTCGCGAAACCGGGTGTTCATCAACAATTGGAATACGAATACGGCGGACCCTTGACCCCAGTCCTGCTCAGACGCCGGTCAAGAGGTCCAACGTCAATACGCCTTCCAGCTTACGAGGAGACTCACCCGCACGACAAGCATCTGATGCCCTTCAAGCGAGCTGCAATGGGCTGAAGAAGGAAGCAGAGGCGGACACTTCAATGACGGATGCGCCCCTAGGTCCAACCAAGCGACACCTTCCGGCTTCACAGCGATCAATTCGGGCGGCTTCACGCCTGTCAACTCTGGATTCACAAGCGTCAACCGCCCGGTCAATGGCGATCATAAGAGCTTCACCCCTGACCCCAAGCGGTTCGATAGCCCAGCTCCTTCCGCAAAGAACACACCCGATTCATCTCTACCCAACTTAGCTGCTGCCGCCGCTTTAAAACGACAACTGAGCGGCGATGATTCGTCTGATTCCGTTAGGAAGGACAAGGATGCATCGAAAGACGACGGCGACAGCAATAGTCGCCGTAGTAAACGTCTCAAGAAGGATACTGTTCCAACAGTAGCTGGTTCTCACATGACACCCTTCCGCCCATCTGTCCCACGGATACCACGCGATGAAGGCGCACAGACAGGCGAAGTATGTACCCTGGAAATGCGTATATACTTGATTTGCTAACTTGGAACAGAAATGCGAGAATTGTGGCAACGGTGACGACACTGCACCTCTGCTCGTTTGCGAGTCTTGTGACCACGCATATCACGGAGCATGTCTTGACCCTCCGTTAAAACGCAAGCCTGATGCAGAGTGGAACTGCCCGCGATGCCTTGTTGGAGATGGCCAGTTCGGCTTCGAAGAAGGTGGCTTGTACTCACTAAAACAGTTCCAGCAAAAAGCCAACGACTTTAAACAAGGCTTTTTGAGAAGAAGATGCCTTTCGATCCAAACTTCAACTGTCATCGCCCGGTCACAGAAGAGGATGTTGAAACAGAGTTTTGGCGTCTGGTTGCTGATCTAGAGGAGACGGTCGAGGTGGAATATGGTGCCGATATCCACTGTACGACGCATGGCTCAGGATTCCCAACTCTTGAGAAGCACCCCAACAATCCTTATTCGAGCGATCCCTGGAATTTGAATGTCCTACCATTCCATTCTGAGAGTCTCTTCAGGCATATCAAATCTGATATTTCTGGCATGACGGTGCCATGGGTTTATGTTGGCATGATTTTCTCCACTTTCTGTTGGCACAATGAAGATCATTATGCATACTCCGCTAACTATCAACATTTGGGTGCGACAAAGACCTGGTATGGCATTCCTGGAGAGGATGCTGAGAAATTCGAGGCCGCAATGAAGGAGGCAGTGCCGGAATTGTTTGAGACGCAACCCGACCTCTTGTTTCAATTAGTCACTCTGTTGACACCAGAACAGCTCAAGAAAGCTGATGTGCGCGTCTATGCTTTGGACCAAAGAGCCGGTCAATTCGTCATTACCTTTCCTCAAGCATATCATGCAGGTTTCAACCATGGATTCAACTTTAACGAAGCCGTCAACTTTGCCCCACATGACTGGGAGCCATTTGGGCTGGCTGGTGTTGAACGATTGCAACTCTTCCGACGACAGCCATGCTTCTCACACGACGAGTTGCTTTGGACGGCTGCAGAGGGCAGTACTGCCTCGGGGCTCACGATACAGACCGCCAAATGGCTTGCGCCGGCGCTGCAGCGTATACACAAACGCGAGCTGGCACAGCGAGAATACTTTTGACAAAGCACCATGAGGTATCTTCTCATAAGTGCACCCTCGACAATGCTAATGAGATTGATTGCAAGCTCACATGGAAGGTCGAGGATGTAGACGTTGTTGACGAAGATGAGCAATGTTGCAGCTACTGCAAGGCCTTTGCTTACCTCTCTCGATTCAAGTGTTCTCGCTCAGGAAGGTGCTTTGCATCCTCCATGCGGGCTTTCATGCATGCTGTGACCAGAACGAGCAGCAGCGCTTCACCGGAGAGGGCCATACTCTCGTTTACCGAAAGACTGAGGAGATGATGGACTCGATCTACAACAAAGTTCTCGAAAAGGCGCGTACGCCGGAAGCCTGGGAGGAGAAGTATAACAAGCTGTTGGACGATGAAACGACGCCGTCTCTCAAGACACTGAGAAGCCTCCTTCACGAAGGCGAACGCATACCGTATGATCTTCCCTCGTTGCCTGTTTTGCGAGAGTTTGTGGACCGTTGTAATGAATGGGTCGAAGACGCCACGAATTATATTGTGAGAAAGCAGCAGAATCGGCGGAAGAATGAGAAAGCATGGCAGAGTGGTATGCGCAAATCAATTGGCAGTGCTTACCAAGAACAGAAGGAACGGGAGTCACGAAACGTTGCCAATATCTACCGACTTCTCGGAGATGCCGAACACATCGGCTTCGACTGCCCAGAAATAGCTCAGCTTCGTGAGCGAGCCGACGCGATTAAAAATTCCAAGATAGCGCCCTTCGAGCTCTAGAGAATGCACCTACTGTGCCTGTTGAGACGATAGAGGAACTGTTAGAAGAGGGGCGTAGCTTTAACGTCGACGTGCCCGAAGCTGATAGGCTCTCGACTCTCCTTGAGCAAATGCGATGGAATCAGAAGGCTCGCTCCAGTCGTGGTCTCTTCCTATCGCTTAAGGAAGTGGAAGACCTCATCGAGGAAGGCAAGCGACTCGAGATTCCGGCATACAATGACCATCTTACCCATTTCCGCGACCAGTTGACAGCTGGACAATCATGGGAGAAGAAGGCAAAGGAGCTGATACATGCAGAATCGGTTCACTACCCTCAGCTGGAAGCATTGGCCAACCAGGTGCAATTACATGCACTTCCAGTGTCACAAGATACGTTCGCCGCTGTTGATCAGATCTTGCACAAACAGCGGAGGCCCATCGTCAAATTCTAGATTTGACGGGGCGTTGCCAGGATGTCGACTTCCGAAAGCGGCCGAAGTATGCCGAAGTTGTTGACATTACGAAGAAGCTTGAAGATTTTGTCTCGAAGCCCACAGGAACCATCGAGCTCGAGAATGAAAGAAAACGCCACGAGGACTGGATGCGCAAGGGAAAGAAGCTGTTTGGAAAGTCGAACGCTCCACTTCACATTCTCAGAAACCATCTCGAGTATGTGCGAGACCGAAACGCAGACTGTTTTGATATCGAGCATGATACGCCACGACTGCCAGGCGAGCCGGTGTCAGGGAGGCCAGCCCCGAGCCAGGCATGAATCGTTGGGAAGACCCACGATCAAGGCAAGTCTTTTGCATTTGCAGAAAAATCGAGGCAGGCATGATGATTGAGTGCGAACTGTGTCATGAATGGTAAGATTCAAGCCTTTTATTTGAGCATGACCGTAAAGAATGAATATTAACTGTCACAGGTACCATTACAAGTGCTTGAAGATCGCTCGTGGTAAAGTTAAGGAGGATGACAAGTACACATGCCCGATTTGCGACTGGCGCATGAAAATCCCTCGAGACGCATCACGACCTAAACTCGAAGATTTGATCTCACTTGCAGACGAGATCGTGACCTTGCCATTTCAGCCTGAGGAGGAAGACGTCTTGCGCTCCATAATTGACAATGCTCAAACATTTAGGGACCACATATCTCGTTACTGCAATCCCTTACTGTCGACTGAGGCCGAGGCGGAAACTCAGCGATTCTACTTACGAAAACTCGAAGGTGCTGAGGTTCTTCTCTCTTTGAGACCAACTTCTTCCGGCAGGAACTGCACAAATGGTGTCCTGTAGCTCCAGAGGCCCCGCCAATCCTGGAAGTGTCTCTCAGCACAAGAAAGCCACGGCCAACCAAGCTTCAAAAAATGTTGGTTGAATACGGTGTTGATAACCCTGATGATCTTCCAGAGCATGCCAAGGGCAAGGCCAACAGCCTGCGCCGGAAAGCAGCTAATGCGGAGGCTGCGGCAGCTGCAGCTGCACATGCATCATCTGGCTCCCTTGTGCCGCCTAATTCAGCCTTCGGTAACCAGCCATTTTTCTCCCGCATGTCGCAATCATCTACGCCCGGTGCGGGTGTTACATCTCATGGCCACCCTGAACGACCTCAATCCTCTTCCGAGAGCAGCCGGTCAAGAGATTCGATGAACCTAAATTCCGGCCTGCACTCCGGTCTCCTTGGAGCTGGAGGCCCACAGCTGGTGGTGGACAACTCGGCACTTTCGCTTGAAGAGCGTTTGTTACAAGGCCTGGAGGATGGCATCAATCTTCATAGCGAGGCCGGGAAGAGTAAGGCTCTCGAGATTCTCGGCCGCACCGAAACCGGGAGGAAGCAGGCCGAGAAGATATGGGGCCCAGATGTTTGGAACAGCCGTGGCTCAATCAGCGATCACGAACGGTCCATGACACCCAGAGAAATGGACGACATGATAAAACAGGACGATGGGAAAGTAGATGAAATGTTTAAGGAGATGACGCACCAGGACGATGACGAAGACAACAAAAAGAAGGACACTGCAATGGAAGGACCTGTCACAGCGGAGTCTCTCGAGAGTGAGCGCAACGGTCTTGATGCCTTATTAGATGGCGAATAACGTTGGTTGATGGTTTGTCTTTGTTAGGCGCGTTCGCGGCGTTTTGGTCTGGCCACAATCTGTTTTGGAGTTTCTGATCAGCAACTTCGCATGTGTATGAGTACAATGGTTGTAAGCTGAAAGAGGCGGCGTTGTAATCTGGAAACGTTGGGAGCATTTAATGCTAATCCGCATTGCATCATGAGAACCAGCTTCACCATGAAAGTTATCAGACAGAATTTAATCAAAAATTGGCTTCAGTTGCGAATAATGCCAATAATGCAAGTCGCTGATTGTGTGTATATGTAGCTGTTATCGTACGTCTAATTTTCTTCGTCAAGGGCGTTGAGCCCATAGATTCTTCTAACGTCTCCCAAACGTACGATGACTGAAATTGATGTAACTGAAACGACCGTCTGTTGAATTCATGGCCATGTCGCAATCCGCCGCTGAGATTGTCCTGCTCCGTTAACGCCAATAGAAAATGCACAAAATGCCACACCGCAACCTATTTTCTGAGAAACACCATGGCCTGCCTGCCCCGAACCGAAACCCCGAAATTATCCGAATCAATAAAAAAGCCGAATGACACCCCTCTACAGGGACCTGTTGACGCCAACGAGGCTGAGGAATTCGTTCCTGGTCTTGGACTTCCTCTCGAAACAGCCGAGGACGCAGCTGGTGATGGTCGAGGTGGTGGTCTTCTCGACACCACGCATGACCATGCAGAGATGGCTAGACTCCATAACAACAGCGACACCCTGGGGCTTCAGAATCTCCATGATGGCGTGGGCGACGTCTTTGGTCAGGCGCTCCTGGATCTGCAGGCGGCGAGCGTACATTTCGGCGATGCGAGGGAGCTTTGAGAGACCAATGACGGTGTCGGAGGGATGTAGCCAATGTGCATCTGAGCCCGTGTTAGTCGAATGTAGTAAGACATGCAGAGAATGTATCGTACCTTTCCGGTGAACGGAACCATGTGGTGCTCGCAGAGGAGAACACCTCAATGTCCTTGATGATGACCATCTCGTTGTGTCCCTCGTGGAAGAGAGCATTGTTGACGATGCTCTCAACGTTGACTTGGTAACCCTCGTAAACTCGAGCAGAGCCTTGGCATATCGGCCGGGCGTGTCGAGCAGGCCCTCACGATCAGGGTCCTCGCCCACGCACTCGAGGATGGTGCGCACAGCGCCGCGCATCTTCTCCAGACGCGCCTTGGCCTCCTCCTCGCTTTCGTTGAGTCGCTGTCGCGTTCCGAGGCCTGACGAGGTTAGTCTGTGATGCGGGAGTATGTCTAGAGTTGTGGATCTTACTTGGTCGGCTCAGTCCGTCTGACTCAATGACGGGAGGGAGACGCTGTCCGGGGAGTGTCTTGACCAGGCAGTTTCTTGGCCTTTTGGCGGGAGGCTCATCCCTAGGATCTCTAGCAGCCTTGCCAAGGCTATCGCGTCGGCTTTGGAAGGCATTGAGGTGTCGGTTCGAGATGAAGGCGTCGGTGCCGTTGGAGGACGACTTCTTGCCGTTCTTCTTGTCCTTGCGCTTGCTCCGGTGTCGGGTCGACTCGTCGCTAGTGGATGACCGCGAAGAATTGTCAAACTCGATGGGGCGTTTCTTGAAACCACCTCGTCGCCGTTGAAGTGAACCATGTTGAAGGTAGTCGTCGGGTTATACGACGATCAATGGATAGAGGATGAAGACGAAAGCAACCAGCTGGGCGGCGAAAACGGGCATTTAATGAGGAAATGGCGCCAGAGTTGGATGGATGGGATCGGAGGGCAGGGAAAAAGAGGGACAAGTGCTTATCTTATCGTGCATTTTGACGTCAAGCCACTAACGTGGGTTGAGCATGGCGTTGGTTCGGGGTCCGGACCAGACTTCACAAGGGTCCTTCAGTGGACTCGCGTGGGGCATGAGGGGGCCCAAATTACGGAGAACCGCTGGTAACCGTGCGAGCAGCTTGGCTCTGGCATGGAGAAATCCAGGACCCAAGTCCTTGCTGGCCTCTGTGACACCTACGTCAACTCACCCGGGGCTGGAGATGCCGATCGGCTCGCGTCATGAGGAAGAAGCAAACGTGCTGAACCATCCGTGCCGTTGCGGCTCAGGCGGCATGACTCTTTGTCGGGCGTTTTGGCAACCCAATGAGAAATCCGCCTTTGGCAATCCTGGTAGTTTGCACCGATCCACCGAAGCGCGTGTGCCACAACGGGTTCCAGTCGGAAAGATTGTGTGGCGCAAACATTCCGATCACGTGATTAATGCAAAGTGCCTTATGTAATCTTGGGCGTTGACGAGCCTCGCGAGCCGCGTGCAGTGAAGCAAGCGTCCTTAGGGAAGCTCCGGCCGTGAAAACCACATTCGAAGCCATCGTATTGTCTGTCGGCGCAGTACACTTGCACCGAGCACAATAGCCCACGCGAATTTAACAAACAAACCCTCTGCAGAATTCTTAAAACATGGCTTCACCACCATACGCGACCTCGCCTTCGGCAATGTCGCCGCCGGCGCTCTCACCATCCTACAATCCACCATCTCAAGCAGCCAACAAACGGAGGTCGACGAATCTCGACGTGAACGCACCACCTGTCAAGCGGCGCAAGCCTCCAATGTATCGATATCGTCGGGTCCCTCGCACCCGTTGCGTCAAACGTCGTTCCCCCAGAGGCTCGATCGCCCTACGCGCGCTCCCCTTCAGTCGATGCAACATCACACGTCAGCGGCAGCGCTGTCAGTACCACTGCCAGTGGCGCGCCAAAGAAAAACGCGGAAGGAAAGCGAAGAACGCTAAGGGCGACGAATCCGTGGAGCAGACACCAAGCCTCGTCGGTGGGAAAGCACCTACGAACGTGAGCGGCCAAGGGGAGAAAAGGAGGGCGAAGACGACGATGATGATGAGAAGGCGGAGATGGCGCTCGAGGATGTGGGAGCGAGGACACAGGAGCAGAAGCAAGAAGAGATAAGATTGAGGGCTATGCTTGTGGAATCGTTCGACAGCGAGCAGTACAACCGATACGAGGTCTGGCGTGCAGCGAAGCTATCTGACGCCGTTGTCAAAGGGTAAGCCGAATGCAGAAGCAATTAGTTCGTTTCCCGGGGCTCTAACATGATACTAGGTGGTCAACGCAACGGTGTCTCAGTCAGTACCCCAGATGGTGAGCACAGCCGTCAAGGCGGTCGCCAAGCTGTTTGCGGGAGAGATCATCGAGGCCGCACGAAACGTCCAGGCCGAGTGGATCGTGGCAGGAGAGAAGCAGAGCGACCTCCCCACACCTCCGCCTTCAGCAAGCGAAACGGGCGAAAACGAAGAGCACCCCGAACTTCACAAGCGAGGCCCGTTACGTCCTGATCACTTGCGAGAAGCATGGCGGCGGTACCGGCTGAGCGGAGAGAGCCGTGGCGTGGGAATGCATCAGCTATGGCACGCTCAACAAGGGAGTGGTGTAGAGAGGTTTTCGACTAGGACCGGCACGAGGCTGTTCAAGTAAAGGATTGATGAAGAGAGAGAGAGCGGCTCTCAGTCTGCTGAAAAATGGGCGCAACGACGGACTCAAAGGATCATTCAACAACGTAATAGAACCCTAGCGATAATAGCATAACGATACCCCAATGAATTTGAACAACACATAGCAAAGATCGTTTGTCCATAAAGACCACATGCCCAGCCCCAAGATGAATCTACTGATCTGCACAAGTAGCCAACACCAACCTTAGCTCACAGGCGCAATAGCTCTCTGTCCACTATCGTACTGTGGAGAAGCGCAGCGAATGTAGCGTCAGGGTCGTGCAGCCCAGCTCCCGATCGAGTACCGCACCACAACCGTGTCACGGCAGGGGGCTCTCTCGCACCCCTGTAGAATGCGACGCTGCGCCGATTTGAGGGTTGTCGGCAGTTACCGGTAGCGTGAAGATCTAGACTTGTTTTTTTGGCCAAGACTGATTTCACCAACAGCATTGCTTTCAACGGTATACTGTATACTTAGGCAGCCAGGAATCCTTATATAGGTATTTAGCCTTAGGTAAATGCCTAATAGTACCTCTAGCAATGTACTTAGTAACTCTATACCAGGTAACGTTACTTGGTAAATAACTTCAGGCTTCCTTTTAATAAGGCTTTTTATGTTACTAAAAATCGTAAGGTAGGCGAGACTTTTCTCCTCCCTCTGTAGAATCGTTCTGAACCGTGGCCTACATATCTATATATCATTTTCATGGCTAGCCTACAATTATAAATTTCTTATGGTTTTATTCATTAATTCTTGGATATTTTATTGATTATTCGTTAAGATATCAGCGCGAAATATGCGGAACTTTTGTCCGCCCACTGAGCCCAGCTTCATTGGATTATAGTGAGACTTCAAGGCTCTGGGTGGAACTCACCCACAGGAACTATGCATGTTACTGGACCCTGAGCATCTGGTTGATTGATTAATTGATTGATTGATTCAAGGGAACGCACGCTGCGGTGGCCCCGCGGCTGGCTAACATGCGGTCTGGGACGTGGGCGTCGCTAGACACAAACGCAAACGCTGCACGGCTGGATCTGGAAGAAAAAATTGGCTGCTGTAAGTAGGGCATCGATAGCTGCCTACATTAGTGCAAGCCAGTGGCAGCCCCACCACTAAAAATTCGCCGGGTGCCCATACCATTCAATTCCGCTTTGTTTGTCTTTCAGGTTTCCTTCTTTCCCGTCTGGCCCGTTTACATGTTTTGCTCAGCTTCAGCTTTCGTCCTCTCCCAATTCCCAGCTTCTCGGATCTCCCCTCCCCCTTTGCGTTTGCGTTTGCGGCACCCATTGGGGACGGTCCGTCTGTGACTCCAGCGCCCCTCCTTCTCATGTTAGACACACGGTAGACTTGTAGAACCAACCTTCGCAAAGGCGCCATGGCCGGGACAAAGGTACGCTTCCCTCCCCACTTTGGCTGTGTCTCACACAAATAACAAATCTCGGTGCGATTGTCTGACATGGCGCTTTTTCTTGCCGCTCTTTCGTGTAGGCAACCCAAAATGGAACTATGGACGCTTCAGCCGTTCGGATTCGTGACAATCAGCGCCGCTCCCGGGCCCGGCGCAAGGAATACCTCGAGGACATCCAGAAGAAGCTCCAGGAGTACGAGCGCCAGGGCGTCCAGGCCACCCTCGACATGCAGCAGGCCGCCAGGGACGTTGCCATTGAGAACGACCGATTGAGGATGCTGCTCCAGCAGCGTGGTGTCACCTCCGACGAGATCAGCGCCTTCCTCCAGTCCTTCCCTTCCAGCCAAGAATCCGCCAAGAGGATCAAGATCGCTTTGAACCCTCCTCAGAGCCCGCAACGGCCAGGCCACAGACACCCAAAGATGGCTCTGCCGCCGTTGTCCGCCGCCGTTACGACTCCTCCCAAAGAAACCAACCCGATCTCGACACCGGTCGCTATTGATCCTGTTCCCCCATGAGATCTTGTGCGCCGTACTGTCCTTCAGCCATTCGAACGCCTCCAGAGTATGGCCCAACGCAGTTCCCCGCGCACCCATACTCGGACGTTGTGTTGCCTCCAATTCAAACCATCAAGACGAGCGAGGAAATTGGCGTTGACAGGCTATCAGTCCTTGCACACGCAAGCGCTCGGCAAGATTGCTGCAACGGTCACACTAAGTGTGTTGTCCCCTGAGGTATCGCAGGCACCCAGCCCAGCGGCTACGGTTCTGGGCTCATCACAGCCGCATTCTACTTCTCCGGGTGAGCAAAACAACATCTCGCCACTGGAAATGTCCTGCAGCCAGGCAGCTAGGATCATTGCCGATATGCAAGGGCATGGGGATTACAACCTGGCCAAGGAAGCGCTTGGGTGTAATTCCTCGCAGGAATGCATCGTGAAGAACTCGGCTGTGTTCCAAGTGCTTGAGAACCAGGAACCAATTTGAAAAGGCAAAGCATTCATCACTTCGAATGACAACGAGCCTCCACTAAGCACCATGCAATCAAAACCTGAGGTATTGGGAATCATCATAGTTGGCTTTATATGCACGCTAACAAAGTTTTAGAATTTTGCAACATCGTTCCAGTCATAGAAGCTCGACGCTTCGTTACGCCCATTTCCAACGCCTTGCCATGAACCGCATGAGGTAGACCAGTCCAATCAGGACTGGTACCTCTATCAACGGGCCAACAGTCGCCGCCAGGGCTTGTTGGCTATCTGCACCGAATGTCGCAACCGCTACGGCGATTGCCAGCTCAAAGTTGTTGCTCGCGGCCGTAAAACTCTGGGTACATCCCAGTCTGTAGCCAAACTTCAGCTTACGCGTAATCCAGAGCGTAAAGAAGAAGATGACGACAAAGTAAACGACCAGTGGTGCCGCTACCCGCACAACAGAGATAATCTGGCGAACGACCTGCTTTCCTTGGGCGGCAAACAGCACAATAATTGTATAAAGCAAGCCAATCAGCGACCACGGGGACAACCACTTCATGAAAACATTCCGGTACCAATCAGGCCCTGCCAGACCGCGGACAATGAATCTCGTGATGATGGCAGCACCAAGGGGATTCCGAGGAACGCCGCCACGCTTGTCGCTACAGTCGAGTAAGACACTGCGCAGATATCGGTCATTTCCTCGTCACCAATGACGCCGATGAAAAAGACGGCAAGAGGAGCGAATAGAACCATCTGAAGGATAGAGTTGATGGCCACCAGGATAGCGCAATATTCGGTGTCGCCGTGGGCGAGGTTGTTCCAGATAAGGACCATGGCTATGCAACGGCCGAGTCCCACGAGGATCAGGCCAGCCCGTAGTTCAGGCTCATCAGGGAGGAACGCCCACGCAAGAGCGAGCTGTGTGTTATTGTCAGCGGACCAGCTAGCGAACCAGTTAGATAGCATATTGACTTACCATGAAGAATGGAGCAATGATCCAATTCATAACGATGCTGAAGCCTATCTGTATCCATATCTTGCGTTGACGGAATACTTTGTGAAGAGTCTCGTATTGAACATTGCAGAGAATAGGATACATCATGACGAGCAGGCCCACCGCTGTTCGATATTAGCTTACAACCCAAGATGAACGAGCAGTAGCTTGAGCTCACCTATCGGTACGGAAGCGCCGACAAACTCGCCCCGGTGCAAGACATCTGCGGTTTCGGGGACGTAGTTGCCCAGTAGAATGCCTATCACCATGGCCAGAAACACCCATATAGCGAGAAGCCGATCCAGCCATCCCAGTGCCTTGATTGCTGAGCCAGATTCGCCATGTCCACTGGGCGGTGTAGTTTGGGTAGCCTTCTCCTCATCGGATTGCTGTGTCGCGTGCTCCTGGGATCCGGCGCTTCCGTCCATGGTCGCTGGACGCCGAAAAAAATGTCTCATTTCGGGGTGGCGTAACGGAGCACTCCTGGCTTCCTCGCGCAACGGGAGGACAAGTGCAAGATCCCAATGCCTTCCCAGCCGTCCGAGTGGGAAGATGTACAAAGTCCAGCACGGGGACTTTTAAGGTATTTAGGTTTCCAAATGTGGGCTGCAGCCAGGCTTAATAGATAAAGAGGTCCGGCCAACTTTGCGTCAGCACCGACCAATCCGCGGCGATGGGTGACGACCCTCCCCGGAGCGGCAATTTTTGGTCAGATTCCCGATATGCTTGGCATAGGTACCAAGCGTATCAGATCCAGGGTTCGCAAGCGTAACATTCAGTTCGGCCATCTTAAATCCGAAAGCATAAAAGCCGGACCAGGGGTTTTTGCACGTCGCAGAGCTCTTTGGGCAGTGATGGTCACGCTTGATAATCCACCCACCGATTGATGGCTCTAAGCCTTGCTCGAAGCGTATACATTACCCGATCAGGGCCCCAACTGATGAAGCCCATATCCCACTTTCGCCACAGGACTTATCGCCAAGCAGATAGTGCCAAATAATCACATGGCGTACATCATCATCACTTCACCCATGGAAAAAATCCAAGGAGGCTAACAGCTCGATATGGGATTTACTGCTGATTCATCACATTAAAACATGTCTTCATTAAAGCTAGTGCTAAGCTACCGAATTAAGGCAGACAGGTCAGGATGTCGCGAAGCTTCTCCAGCACAATGTTCTGGCGCTCGTCATTGACGGTGGTCTTGTCAGAGGCGTCACCAATGCTGATAGAAATGTAGCAGCCGTCCGTGTCGACGACATCGGTCTCGGTGGGCAGACGGTCGGAGCCGCACCAGTCGACATCAGGGGCCGAGATGATGCCAGGGTTGATTCGGCTGAGAACCCACTTGTAGTTGCGGGCGTTCTCGCAGGCGCCCACGGCCTCGGGGAAGTTGACGTTCAGGAAGACGTCGTCAGGCAGGTAAGGCTTGCCCGACTGGATGACCTTGTTGGTCAGCTGGGTGGCCAGCTCGGCGTAGACGCGGCTACGGACGGGGACCGGCGAGGCGTTCCATGCGAGACGGCCCTCAGAGGCGGCGGAGAAGGCAATGGCTGGGATACCGGCCTCGTGAGCGGCGTAGGCGGCAGCACCAACAGTGCCGGAGAAGGGCACGGAGAGCCACAGGTTGGTACCGACGTTGGGGCCCGCGACGGCAAGCTCCGGGGCGGCGCCGTTCCAAAGCTTGGGGCCGAAGCGGTCGATGCCGTAGCGCATGGAGGTGACGGGAAACGAGTTGACCCAGTTTAGGTCGGGACGGGTGGCGTTGTTTCCGAAAGCGCCGCTGTTGGCAGGGCAGCTGCTGTACTGGCAAGCATCACGGCGGTTGCCGGGCTCGATGTCAAGGGAGCCTGGAGACGGTTGTCAGTTTATGATGATGCGAGAATGCAGAACCTGGTAGGGACTCACTAGTGCCGGACTTGTTGTCAGCGGGAGCAGAGACAACGACGTTGTGGCCAGAGGCCCTCAGGGCGTCGTTGAAGGAGCGGAGGTACAGCTCAGCCCAGCCATCGTCGTTGGACTGGACGATGCGGACGGCCTGGACAGCCAGGACCTGCAAGGCAACGAGGGAGAGGGCAGCCTTCATCGTGAATGATGTTCGCAAGAATGCTCGGATGACCCTGGTAGGTTCTTGGTCCGATCTGTCCTGGTGATGGAAGCTGAGAGAGCTGTGGTTTGAAGGGAATAGGCCTTGCTCCTCTGTCGTCCAGGGACAAATCAGGAGATCATCACGGCCTAGGCCCGTCGTACTTATACTCAAGATCCATGGCGGCTTCAACTACAGTTTGAACCGAAAGCATGTGAAATGACCTCTGCCATTTGCCAACTCAAATGAGCTCCCTGTCACGGAGCAACCGGGCCCTGGACAAATCATGCGAGCTCAACGGCCGACGATCAGCGGTGCAGAGCAGCGGGATTGGGCAGCTAGTCGTCGGCATTGGACCTGGTCGCGCGAGGGCCAGGACTGCCATTCGTTATGGGAAGCACACGTGGGTGGGCGCTGGGAGGAGGCTCGGTGGGCAGAAGCAGCAAGGCCAGCATGGAGACGGTGATGAGCTGCCTGTTTGAGTAGGTGGTTGGGACGTGTTAATAAGAGTGCTCGGCTTATAGGCCAGAGGCATGGAACGGTCGGCGAAGAGGCGGGTCGAGCGCTCGGATGTCGGGGTCCCCAAATAGCTGCGCGCTTGTGAATAATGCGTCAGGTCTATGCGGATCCAATTCATTCACGAGTTGAGTCACTTTTTTCTTCTTTTTTCAAAGTTGCATCAATTGAGGGAATAATTGTAAACCACCTTTGTTTGTTGTAGAAGCCGTTGCAAGCTGATGGCTTTGGGCCACTGTTCTAACGGCGCCTAAGACTCTTGAATTATAGTGTGCTCCGTGCGCTACAATAGGCCGCCTGCGCGCTCCGCTTATACGCGCCTTCAGGGCTCCATCGCATTGCATTGCAGCGCAGCGCAGCTAGAGGGCCACCCGACGGAACCAGATCGGCCGATCGTGGACACCAAAGCCTAAATCTAAATCCTGCCAGCCAATCGACCTCGCACGCAAGCATCAAATCCTTGACACGTATTTCTCCTTGTGACTTATAACCCTTTTCTTATTCCCTCGCTTTGCTATGTGCTGCAACTCTGCTCCGCTGCCTTGACGGTGGACGTAATATCAGAGACTTTCCAGGTTGCTGCTGCGCCTCATGGCTCCGTTTCTGAGAAGCCGTCAGGGGAGCAATAGACGAAACAACGATATAATCCATGTTGAGGGAAAAGTAAAAACTCCCAGACACCGGCTCCAATCAATGTATGCTCTGCCCATATCAAGTTGTCATTCGAGGTGTTGCTGTCGGCTGCGCCTATAACTCGAGTTCCAGACATTAGACAACGCGGGTTGTCTCTGTTGGTGCTGTTGCGATTCGGTTACACCGTTGTATCATCGTGCAAACCCTCATGTAAAGGTCCCTCCTTTGCTTGTTCGAGTCCTCAAACAAGGTCACCGTCATTCTTCGCCATAGCCACGCCCCCGGCGACTTTGGCCCTGAGCATCTGCACCATCTCTTCTCGCGGTCGCTCCAGCTTCTCCAGCTCCGCTTTATCCCACCATCGATAGAACACCTCAAATGCGTGGTCCACACTCCACTGACTGAACATATTCGTTGCCTTTGTCATTGAATAGCCGATTCCGTACGGGTTGCTGCTTGAAAGGTTGGCAAATTGGCACTCTCCAGCAGTGAACCTGTGAGCCCAAATTGCGAGCCAGGCCACGCATTTAAATACAAATGGACAGAATGCTCAGCCTCGGCCCATTGCCAGCCGTTCACAACGGTGCAGGGCGTATGACATGCATCCCGTTGCTTGTTGGCTTAGGCAATAACCCCATTTAGCTGACGAGATGTCATCGTTCAGCGCCAACCGTCTGGCGTCCCGGGTTATCCGATTTTTAAGAACTCTAATACCCGCTTCACCACCCTTGACTATCCTGCTCATTGCCCCTCGTCAGCCTGCCATGACTCTTCAGGTCCCCGACAATTAGGTCCCCGACATTTCTTCTTACTGCTCACCTAAGAGACGAGGCCCAAGACAGAAAGGTTCGCGCCAGCTGGCCTGTTGATACGAAGGGTTGGGCAAAAAAGGTTTAACCCAGATGACAATTATCCACAAACGTATCATGGGCCCTTGCTTCGCTACAGCCTATCTCTTGCTTTATTTTTATCAGCAGCTACTATCTTACTACCGGGTATGACTCTGCTGTTCGTCTCCATGATGCACTTGTCCATACACTGGCTTATTTTCCTGCCTTGCCAGTCGGGATGTTGAACAGAACCACTCTCGGGCCCTTCTCACCCGCCTCGCCCTCCTTCCAGTCACCCAGTCCCTTGTCGACTCTGTAGAATCCTCTCCTCTCGAGCTGAATGATGTCGTCCTGCTTCAGCTGTCCAACGCCCGCGTCGCACCATGCCTCCTCCATCCACGCCGTCTTGGGGTTTAGGAAATCCTCAACATTGTCATCCTCCTCAAGCTTGTCCTTGGTGATGAGGTAGTCAAAGTCCCACAGCTCTGCAGGGACAAGCTTGAAACCATCCGCAGACAACCAGGTAATCTTCTTCTCGGTTGACTTGAAATCTCCCTTGAGGTTAAGCTCGAACGAGGCGGAAGGAATGACCTCGGCAGCAGGAAGCTCGCGGACGAAGGCATTGCCCCAGCCCATCAGAGTAATCTCCTCACCCTCCTTGAAGGTCTTCGCATCGGCCTGGTCAATGTAAACCTGCGATGAGAAGTAGACCTGCTTCATGCCGACGCTGGCGTTCTTAGGGTGCTTTTGGCGCTCCTCGGTAATCACGCTGGAGGGGGCCTCGGGGCCGGTCAGGGTGACCTTAACCATGTCCTTCTGCAGAAGAGCAGTGTGTCGAGGAGCAATAGGGTCGATTTCCTTCTTGTTGGTGTTCCAGAAGCTACCCCAGTCCATCACGACGACGTTACGGCTGGGACCCTGCTTGATAATGAACTCTCGCAGAGCGCTCACGGTCATACCACGACGACGCACACCACGGATGGTAGGCATGCGAGGATCGTCCCAGCCCCAAACCTTTCCGGTGTCGACCAGCTTGGCAAGCTTACGCTTCGACAGGAAGGTCTTCTGGAAGTTCATCCTGGCGAAATCCCACATGTGAACCTTGCGTAGGCTCAGAGTGTCCAGGAACCACTGGTACTGGGGTTTCGGTCGGTGTACTCAGTGGATCGCAGGGCATGGGTAACTCCTCGTAACTGTCGACGACGGGGCAAGCAAAGTCGTACATGGGGTAGATGTTCCACTTGCGTCCAGTTCGGTGGTGGGAGTTTTCGATGTTGCATCTGTAGATGACAGGGTCACGCATAGCCTTGTTGGGGTCGTCAAAGAGACCTTGGCACGCATGCAGTGTGCCAGACCCTCCTCGGAGGCCTGCTTCATCTCCTCGAAAATGCGCAGGTTCTCCTCAATAGATCGGTCACGACGCTTCGAAGGAATACCGTCCATTCGCTGGCTCCTCATGGTCTCCTGGTCAGTGTCGTCCGCGTAGGCCTTGCCCATGGAAATAAGCTTCTTGCACATATCGTATAGGTAATCGAAGTAGTCGGATGTGTATGTCAGCTTGTCGGCCTTGATACCCATGAGGGCAAGATCCTCAACAATGGCATCCTGGAACTCCTCCTTCTCCTTCGCGGGGTTCGTGTCGTCGAGACGCAGGCGCATCTGGCCCTGGTAAGCAACATGGCCGAAGTAGTCGCTGAGCAGAGCAGCCTTGGCGTGTCCGATGTGAAGGTAGCCACTAGACCCGTCGAGTTAGTAGGTAAATTGGTGTTGCATGATAAGGATGGCTTACGAAGGCTCGGGAAGGAATCGGGTGACAACACCCTTCTCGGTATCCTGAAGGGCAAGGTTGTAGCTCGCACCAGCCTTGCTCGCGGCCTGGGCCTTGGCCTTAGCGGCGGCGTCGGCAGCCTTAAGCTCTTCCTGGATCTCCGGGTGAGATTGCTCGATGAAAGTGAACCATCGTGTCAAGTTGGGAAGGGTGTTCTTGCGAACGAAACCAATGGCGGCCTTGTTTCCACGCAGGGTCTGCCAGATCTTAGTCTCAAGCTCGCTGAGGCTGTACCCTTCGAGGTACGATCGCAGGGTCAGGTGCTTGTCCAAATCCCTGAGATGAGCCTCGATGGAACGGAAATCTCCGCCCAGTTTGGCTGGGAGCTGTGCGAGATCCTCGTTCTTCATGTTAAATACTTGGTCCAATTCAAGAAGATGAGTATGAGTGTCGTCTCTTGTACCAAGTGAGTCAATGGATTTTCTTCATGGTGGGGAAATGGAGGGGCTTGAGGGGTGCTCCAGGTTCCATGACCGTCGGTCTTATCGATAAGGAATTTCCAGCTTCGCTTCGAGCCTAACTTCCCAGGCACTAGCGCTGTCCTGAGCATGATCTTTTCCGTGTCTGGAGATCAACTTCGACTTTCAGGGTCTACAGCCATACATCAATATGGCACCATCCGAACGATGCTTGGCCTCAATGGCCAGGCTCAGCGTGTCGCAAGCTTTCATGCGTCCTACAGTCTCCTCGCTACCGCGTTTTGTCGCTCCTGCGCTCGTGCAAAGCCGTCAAGCCTCCGTCATTCGATCTAAGAAGACAACGAAGAAGAAGCCGATTCCCAAGGACTTCAAGCGTCACAACCTCACCAAGCGAGAGTTTCCCAATACTCTCTTTGCGAGGCCATGCGGTATGCTCAGTTGTTCTTTTCTACAGAATATTTCTAACCCTTGGTACAGAGTGCTCCGTGCGGTCGAGGTCGGCCAGCCCCCAGCGACAGTCAAGTACGAGGTCCACGTCAATCTCAAGACAGCCAGAAACGGGCCCGTCATTCGTGGCAGCGTACGACTCCCCATCCTGTTAAGAGCGACTGGCAATTCGGTGTCATCTGCCCCGAGAATAGTGAGATGGCTGCTGCCGCGATGGCTGCTGGTGCTGTTGCCGTTGGTCAGGAGTCTTTGTTCGAAGCCATCCGTCAAGAGAAAATCAACTTTGATCGCCTAATATGCCATGAGTCCTCTGAAGGCGCGTTGAACAAGGCCGGCCTGGGAAGGATTCTTGGCCCTAAGGGACTTATGCCTAGCAAGAGAACAAAGACGATTGTCGGCGACGTCGTAAAGGCTATGCGCGATTCGTCCGGTGCCGCAGACTACCGCGAACGATCAGGCATGGTCAACATGGCTATCGGCCAGCTGGGCTACACCCTGATCAGCTGAAGACCAACCTTCAGACCCTCTTGAAGAAGCTCAAGACGGATTGCGCCAACATCTCGGAGGAATCTCCTAAGGAGATCCATGAAGTCATCTTGAGCACGACCCATGGGCCTGGTATTAGCTTGAACGGTAATCTTAAAAACGAGGATGACCCGGTCACCCCTGAGGCTTTGTCAAGTGCTATGTAGGCGGTCAATGGTTGGCTGCTAAGTTGTATAATATTTGTCACGATAGCAGTGTACTTTCATCTTAGAGTAGGAAATCGCATGGCGTGGGTATCATGTCTGTTCAGTTCTCAATGCTAAATCTATCCGCCACGTAGTGCCTTGACCGCTTCATGTTGGGCATCGAGTATTCGATATATACCCAGGTATTTCATGACCCTCTCCTGCCCCTTTACACCCGCCTTCCTTGCTTCCTTCAGCGCATTGCCAAGGTCAAGCAGCAGTGTGTTACGACATCTGGTTATGCGTTCCTCCATCTTCACTACGAACGGATGGTCCTGGTCTAGCGTCTTGAATATTTCGATAACACGACTGCATTCACGCGCCGAGGCTAACAGCTTGCTGGGTGAGCTGCCAAGCATGCCTTTGCCCTGATCCATTTCGTCGTCGTCGCTCTCCTCGCCGTCATCCTCATCCCATTCCTGGTCTCCACTGGCACCAGGCAAGCTATCCAGCGCCAGCTTCTCTTCTAGCGCAGACAAGCGCTCTGAAAGCTCTATCATCCTTCTTCCTTGCTCAATCGTTGAACGAATTTCTTTCAGGTCATTATTAAGGCTCTGGGACTCTTCCCGGCGCTTTGTCACCTTTCCTTAACCTCTTCCACGGCACGGCGAAAACCAAGCAACGCGACCTTGACATCTTCAACCTTCTCGTCGCCCCTCTTAGATCATCTCCTAGGGAGAGGAAGGCCGTGTAATTGGAGTTGACGAGCTCCAATAGCTCGGTGCTGATCGAGGCACTGCGATCCCTCAGATCTGACCGTAGGTCTTCTAGAGTTTGATGGCGATGCGGTAGAGCAGATAGGTATGCAGCGGGTTGGAAGTCGGGCGCAAGAAAGTCGGTTCGTGGGAGGGCCGTAGGGAAGGGCAGCGGAGCATCGTTGTCGCCAGCATCGGAGGAATCTGAGTCGAGGTTGAACGTAGCAGAAGTCGAGGAGGTTGGGCGGGGAAGTTGGCGGCCGTGAGTAGGTTCGCCATTGTGCTTTCGTGTAATGCGTGACAAACGAATCACGAGGCTCTTATGCACGCGGTGGCCAGATTCTATTTGTGCTCTGGCGCAGCCGCCTGAAGCTTCCAGATGTCAGGTTGGCTTTGGGAGAGATGGTGGGTTGGTGGGACGCTACGGTGTCTTGGGTGGTGGTAGCTACTAATTGGATGTCCCGCTAGATGTCAAGTACCTGTCAGACGCGGTAAGGGTATTGTAGACAAGCATGAAAATGGCCCCTTAGTTGTACTTTAACACACCCATTATGCATTCATTCGCTCCTGTATACTAGATCAAGGATTTGAGATCGTACAAAGGAATCCAAGGCAATAGGACACAAGCTTGAGTAACAAGTGAGAGAGGCCCGCGTGTCAACAAATCTGCCATCAACTGCCCCAGCAGCTTCTGCTATGCTGCATAGACAATTTTGTTTCCTGATTTTTCATTCACAGGGTGTGTGGTCTAGGGTATGACGTCGGCTTCGCATCAAGTGACTTTCAGGTGTTCTCACCCGAAAGAAGCCCCGGCGACTGCTGAAGGTCCAGAGTTCGATTCTCTGTTCATCCACATCTTTTGCATTTGTCCACTCACAAAACCGGTGCATCCACATCTTTTTGCATTCTTACACTCACCAAAGCCGATAACACGACTTGATGGTTTCTAAAATACTAATGTTTTCTTTTTTTCTTCTACTCGTACTGCTTAGATTTATGATGTACAGAGCGCACAAGGCATGGTTGTTTCTACTGTTGCCACGAAGGATCAATAGCCTGGAGCTACGGTGGGTAGAACGGACAATTACAATCAACGTGATCTGTACCCAGGGCGCCAAGAACCCACCAGAACTGGTGCTCCATAGATCGTACAGTTCGGATCTTCGGCTTTCCGACCACGCCAGCAAAAGTGAAGGGTCGTGCATGTTTGTAGTAAGAACTTGGTTATGGGCTACAATCGATCAATTGCCTGATCAACACAAGCAGCTACCGTTGATAAAGAAAGATGGATATGCACAACGACTGTCCTGGTTTTAACAGCTGTTTGTTCCCGAGACCGCCTCTATGGCATTCCTTCATCATGACACACGCGGTTGGTACACAAATGCTTTCCGATGCAGAGTCAATCAAGTGGACCGCCAGTGAGCTTAGGCTTGCTTAGCCCCCTGCGATGCGAATACGGGTGGATTTTTTATCAATCACATCTTATCAATCTGATCAGGCCCACCCTTGTCTCCTAGAATCGGACCATGCCATTTCTCAAATACAGGACCTAACCTTGGCCCCGACCCTCACATCTTTGATGTTTCCGATGCAAATTCTCTCAACCCCTCCTTCTCCCCTCCTTCCTCACATTCTTGCCCTCTTTCTGTTCCAAGACGCCGCACTTTCTGGAGGCCATTGATGACAGAATCTTCGGAGACGGAGACTGTACACGTGGTTGACTGGTAACTCCTGAGGTCAAGAGCCTCGGAACACGCATTGGCTTAAGTTGCTCACAAATTTTGTTTTGGCGGATCATCAGACCTTGCCATTGCAGCCCTCGATTACCCTGGAAATTTTTCCCTTTGGCTCATACTCTTACCGTCAGTTATCGTCTCACTATTGATACGGCCATCTCGTGTCACATTGGCCTTGATTTCCCTTCTCGGAGATTCGGAGGCTTGCGTCGGCTCTAGCGAATCACGTCGTAAGCGCACCCACACCCATCATGAGTTCCCTGACAACTCCACTTGCAACGTCTCCTGCGCATCATGAACCTGCGCATGACATCAAAAACCAAAACCTTCAACACACAGGGCCGTCGACCACTGTAGCTGCTGCCGCCGCTGCTGCTACTCCACCCGCCCCACATCGAAAGCCTTTGGTCGCTCATAAATCCAAGGCCAGAGCAACCGAGGCACCGCCCACACTTCCACTACAACGTCAACCTCTACCCATCACTCAATCGGCCATGGCCTCTTCCGCCAGCCCGGTGCCGATAGCTGAACAGCCCAGGATGTCCATGACATCCAAGGAATGGGTTATTCCCCGCGACCGAAGCCAGGCAGGAAGCCTGCGACTGATACCCCGCCAACGAAACGGAAGGCCCAAAATCGTGCCGCTCAGCGCGCATTCAGAGAGCGGCGGGCGGCTCGAGTTGGCGAACTTGAGGAACAGTTGGATCAGCAACGTCTGGTTCATGATCAGGAGGAGATCGAACTCAAGGACAAAATTCACACACTTGAGTTAGACCTGCAAACCTTCAGATCTCGATGTCTTTTACTCGAGAACATGCTCGATAAGGAGCGACAAGAACGTATTCGTGCTGAGACTGAGGCTGAGACCTTGCGACGTCAACTACAAGACGAGACCGCGCGATATTCCAATCCAGATCGCCAACGTCAGCACTCGTACGATCGGTATGAGAATACCGGGCTACAGCACCGAGACAGTCTTTCACAGAGAAATGGGCATCAAACCAACCTCTCAATCTCTCAAATTATTACTCCACCAGATCTATCAACGGATGTGACAGATGCACCGTTGACTTGCGGCAACTGTTCACCAAATGGACGATGTGCATGTGCCGAGGAAGTCCTGGCTTCAGTGACGGCGGGATGCGGCAAATGTGCCCTGGGCTCTGAATGCCAATGCCTAGACGCCGGGTCGTCATCCTTTGCCCAAAACTCGGACTTGAAGCGTCCAGCATCACCATCGGCTTTTGTGTCGAACGACAAGAGGCAAAGATCGAGTGTGGGTTCCAACGACTATGAGACAGATATGACCAGTGGATTCTCGGTTGGAAACGTGTCAGGCTCACAAGAACAAACCCCTTATCAACTACAAATGACGCAGTCAGCTGTTGAAGCAACTGTGCCGATGAAGGATAGATGTGGTTTCTGCAAAGATGGAACTTATTGTATCTGTGCAGAGGCAGCACTTGCAACACCAGCAATGACACCTTCAGACACGTTACCGCCAATTGCTCGTCAGATTCATACTCCTCCTCCGTCAGAAACCGATATTGTGTCAACCCCAATGCCCATGGAGATGACGGCAGATGGCGCGGTCAAGCTCCCCCTCGGACAAAGTCCAAACCTCAACCTGCCAAGTCAACATCGCGCAGTTGCGGTCCTAATGGACCAGGCACATGCGCTCAGTGCCAGGCCGACCCAAAGTCAGGTCTATTTTGCCGGCTGATGGCTGCCAACTTTGACCGCCAGCAAGGAGGCTCGGGCGGCGGCGGCTGCTGCGGCGGCAAAGGCGTGGGTGGAGGTTGCTGTAAAGCTGGGCCGAAGAAGCAGAACATCACGCTTCCAAGCCTACCTAGTCTGGGCCTGAGCTGTGCAGAAGCATATCAGACACTGTCCAGTCACCGCAACTTTGATCAAGCGGCTGACGATATAAACTCATGGCTGCCAAAACTCAAAGCTACGCCGCGACCTATGGGAGGCGCCCGAGCCCCAGCACCTGGGAGGATGCCGATTGAGGTGGAGGCAGCAAGTATTATGAGCGTTCTCAAAGATTTTGATGTGCGATTTGGAAGAGAGTGTTGAGTAGACGGCGATGCCTTTGGCAGATGAGCATAGCACGCAGCTTGTGCTTGAAGTGGCTCGATGATTAAAACGGGGTTATGAAGATTATGAACCGGGTGTGGTTAATTATGTATATTGATAAATGTTGAACATATTTTACTCATGTGTGTTAACGTGTGGTGTGATTGTGCTTTTATTGGTGGTAATATGTAGAACAACCAATACCCTCATCACGAAAAGCGATCCCGTATGTGTTGTGCAACCATTTGAAATATGGATGAGGTATTAATACGTTCATTTATTCCATGAGTTATTCAGAGTCTTAGGAAGAGTTTCTTACATGGTGACGGCTTACAGACGATTGAGGATCAATTTCTGTCGCTCCTGTGGGACAGCTACCCTAGGGTTGATGTATGGACACACCACGTTGCTCAACCCATTCATGCTCGACAGATCGTCCGATGACTCCTGGCCAGTCCCTAGTTTCTACAAGAATCAGATTAAATGGCTTGCATTTAATCTGCCTATCGTATGTAGCCTTGCATCTCCTGCTGGTCATAACTGAGCACTGCTGAGACATGTGCTGCAGGCAGTAGAGCAGCGCAATGTAAACCACATGGCAATGTTAAAGGGGATGGGATTGTGCTGGAACCCTTCCTCTTTTGTTTAGGCACCTCAGTAGTTCCTCCAATTGCCGATATAGGCAGTACGAAAACTAGACTGTAGCTTTACTGCCTTTTACGAAAGCCTACCTTGGTCGAGACGCAGTTGTTGGGTGACTTGCTTGGTGCTTGGTAAGCTAAAATCCAGGAACTGAGTTTAGGGGCGCCAGAGCAGGTGGTTCAGCACACCTCGGAGCTTCCTGGTGACCGGGCGGGCTCAAGACCACGACCTGTTGCTGTTTACGAGGACCCTGCGTTAGAGAGCTGGTCGGAGGAGGGCGGGCTCAGGATGATGATTGGCAGCCGTGGATGCGCTGTCGCCCGGGGAGAAGAGGTGTGCGTTGTGCTGACGGATGATTGGTAGCGGCGAGTGAGTTGGCACCTGGCCTGGGCTCTCGGGTCCGTCCAGTGGCGTGGTCAACGGGGATTGGGCAGCAACGAGACGCTTTGCGTGGGCGGCAGGGATTGGAGGGCGGAACATGTACGGACATGTGGGATTGTAATGCAGGTAGATGAATGCAGTGACAACTCACCAGACCTTGGTACGTTGCTTGCTTTGTACAGTACTTGCCTGCCATCTGTGCTTCTGTCGACTCTGCGGTACGAGGACCGGGTGGTCGAGACGGTGATGCGTGTCTTCCGGAGGTGGTGAGGGCGAGTCGTGTGGGAGGCTGCGGGTGTAGCAGGATCTACAGGACATTATACCAGTCTGTAAGATGTGGTGCGTGGGTGAAAAGGTGCCAACCTGGCCTCGGATGACTTGCGATTGCGATTACCTGCCTGCCCACTACCCAGGGCTGTGGACGAACCGTTCCAACGGAACAGACCGACGCCCTGGCTCCTCAAGCGTTTCCGTGTTGATCCTGTGGTCGCAGCGACGCGATGGTGGAAAGACGGGACGAAACAAGGCTGGCGACCACGCTTGCTGACCACGGTAGCAGGGCAAGGCATGTCAGGCAAAGCAAAGTCACGTTGAGCAGCAGGCGAGTACTCTGAGCGGTGGTCCAAATGATCATGTGCCACGTCAAGATGCGACACACACTTGTTTGATGTGGCAATCTCAGATGCACCACCCCATTTGCAACTGACGATGCGGTACCCTGGCAGTCGCGCATGCGAAGAGACAGGCGCGGGAGAAACCTGATGCACGCGGCACAACGCAGCGCACTACTGTATTTTCGCATGCAGCAGGGAGATATCTCGAATCTACCCGGGCCCTGTGGTGGGCGGTGGTTGGTTTCTGCGTCCAAGCCGCACTGCCGTTCCTGCAAGGCCTGGCAGGGGGCTTTCTGGCGGGACGGTTTACTTTTTCCCACCACGTCGTCGTGCCTGTGCTGCGTAATTTAGTTGGGTGCTTCGTTGTACTGGGGAGTGTGAGGCTACCGGCGAGTACGCATTGACGCCTGCCCGGTTCTGGGGAATTGGTTGTAGCTTGGCCGTACCGCTAAACAAGGCACTACCGCGTTTGGGGTCCACCGCCTGGCCTGGGGCTCCCCTGCACTGGACTTGCTGTTCTATGCCTGCCTCACTTCCCTTAAGGTACCGAAGCCCTGTCATATTATTGTAGCTCCTCCAGATGTTATGCGTGCTGCTGCTCCGTTCCGCTGCCGACTTTGCCCTCTCTCTCCCTCCTCGACCGGCGCCCGGCTCTCTTCTTTGTTATTTTTCGTCCCGGCGTTCAGAAGCTGCTCGGCCACGGTATTTCTCGAGGACGTTATTTCGAGCGGTGCATCTCCTTTGTTTGTGCCGGAACCTGGTCTTCCTCACGTTTCTCTGTGTTCAGTGCTCTTAGCTCCCTGCCTCCCCGCCGGCACGACAGAACCCCCACACTCGCCCACCTCAGCGCCCGTTGCTGCTCGATACCCTCGACACCTACTGAGCATCCTATCTCGTTTCCAGGCGAAATCCCTTAGAGCGCGACCGGTTTCGATTTCGATTTCGACGTCGGTTTTGCCCTTTACCACTTGTGTCGCATAGTTCGTTAGCACGCTGGGGGCCGGAGCTGCTGCTCGAGCTGGGCGCGCTCCTCTGCCGTGCCCGCTTGCCCATGGGCACACTATGATTTCCATGCAGCGATCTCTCTCTTCACCAGTCCGCATTCACACCTCTCCACGTACGTTTGCGGGTTTCCACAATCGCGGACTCGAGCCCCTAATACTCCTGCCTCTTACATGAACCGTGGAGTTAATCTTTCCTCCCCAATAGCTCCGTCGCCCACCGTCACCCATACTTCACGATCGCCGACTCCATCGCCCGATGACCATGCTGGCGCTTCCCAGCGCTACCGTTCTAGAAGCCCGACTCGTGCTTCCGATGCCACCCAGACCCTCCCTTTACGCCGCAGCGAAGATGTGAAGCGTCGTCCACCTCACCAGTCCCAGTCTCCAAGTAGGGCCTCGCGGAAGCCTGTAATAGCACAGTCCAAGGTCCCCGTTCCTCTCACCCACGACATGGACCCGGCGATTCTTCTGTCGCACCGTCCTCGATCCGGGAAGACAAGGCTACCTCAGCATACCCGAAGTCGCTTTTGCATGATGTGTCCCTGTACACCAACTCTCACCTGACTCGTGACAGCGACAGTACCACCCTCGAGGAGCTGGCCCATTTGGTGCGACTTTCCAAGTACCAGGAGCGCAAGCGCGCCAACACCCGGATCCGATTGCAAAGAAGTCTGATTTCTACCGCTCTGAGTGCTCGGCTTACTCGTTGCGGTGAGATAGCCCACCGAAACCTGGTCGATAGTTTCCGAAAGGACGAGAAGGACAACTTTGCCGCCCTTTACAATGCCATCCATGACGTGAGGCGGAGCTGCGACGAGCTCCGGCGGTATGCCATCCTGGAGCCCGACATGGAGTCTTTATCTTCCCTTGCTCTTGGATCTACGGAGAGTTTGGATACGCCTACTAACTCTGTAGTCGGCTCTGGCCCCTCAAGACAATAACGCCCTTCTTACATGACATTTCAGCCTCAGCCAGGGACACTTTCCTTGACTTTCTTGCTCAGATCCGGACGAACCCCGATTACTTGGCCACCAGAATATGCTCCTTGACCAGTTCTGAACTGAATGCATTTCTAACCTCCCATAAAGGACTGGAACCTGTTGAGTCGGTCCTCCCGTTTCAGAGTCGCTCAGCAATGAGGTCCCATCCTTCAACCTCAGGAAAAGGCGGCATTAGTGCTGATATAGAACGTCTACTTTCTTTCCAACGACATGATCCTCTCTCAATCCTGATTCATGCCTGCTTTGCCAATTCCGCCGGACCGGACAGCTCTGAGGACCAACGACGAACTGACATTTGGGCAACAGCATTGGCTCGGCTCATCCAAGAGCCAAAGTCTACTGGCGAGCATTTTCTGATTTCTGTATTGAACATTTGGACAGTGATGCGAGATTGGTCCGGCAAGTCCAGCATGGAATGGTACCTTATGAGAATCCTCGAAGATGGCTCCTTCCTCCTTGATCGTGCCGAGGATCAACATGGCACACGATTCAATGTGTCAGACTGGAACCACTCGGACGAGCTAGCTGCCAAGGAGTTTTATGATTCAGCAGTGAATGATCTATTTGAATTAGTTGACGACGAGGACGCCACAGGCATCCCGGAGGGCCTCCTGGAACTTGGTAACGCCATCCTGAAGAAGCTTGACCACAAATACGTTGAAAACACCTCAAGATGGCTCGTTTGGAGATGCCTCTTCTTTGTCTTTCTCCTGGGCGTCATTATCCACCCGGAGTCGTATGGAATGCTCGCCGAGTATCACATAACTCCCTATGCCCGGGAGAAAATTCTCAAAAAGGTCGCGATGAAAGCTCACGAATATGTCTCTAGTATGTGGAGCGGCAAACCATCCGCTACTTGTGTCCCCATGGACGTCCCCCAAAGATAAAAAAACATGTCGAGAGCATCATGGCCAGGTTCCAGGGTTCTCAATCAAAAGTGCCTGCCGCCAAACTCCTGCCTGCGAGGTCAATTACTTCTTTAAGGAAACCGTGGAAGTCCATCCGTATCTGGTTGTCAGCCCGGCTGATTTGGTAACTCTTGTCAATGCACTTTTTCCTGAGAGACGACCACTATCTGCAGCATCTGGTAGCCTGAGATCTGGGTCAGCATCAATATCGGGGATGTCGGCTATTTCTCAACCTATCCCCATGGCCAACTCGAGGAACAATTTCGAAACAGCATCCATCATCAGTACGAGTGCATCATCAGTTTTCAGTGATGCGACTACATCCCGTGAAACTTTGATGGACGAGGTTGCCAGCGCGGCACCACATCGCTACTCCCCACCAACCATAGACCAGGAAGCTCAGAGACGACTCAACAAGTACGAGGATGATGGATACAGACTCAGGCTTGCGCTGCATGAGATGACTCAAACCCTAGGAGCTGACGTTGTTCGGGGTTCATGCCACCCATGTGCTGAAAGATGGGTTGTTCTTTTATCTCACCAGATGGCAAAGGCCTCTCGACTCACATGACTTACGACCCCGAAGATGATCACGAGGATGAGGAGAATTCGTCCAGCACTGATACAGAAGATGACGAGGAAGTCGACGGACCAGGACTTGACAAGGACTATCACCAGTTGAGGGACTCCATTCTCAAACTTGTAGAGGATTATGAGATTCCTCGGAGCCTGGATCCTAGCAGTGCACAAACACAGCTGAGCAACCGTGCGACTGGCTTGAAGAAATACAAGTCAAAGAACAAGATCCTCACTCCAGAAAACTCAATGTCTAGTCGCAATCCCTACAGGAAACAAGTTAGTAAAGAGCCTAGCCAGCAACAAGAAGGCGCTGCCGAGCGCAACAATACGTCTGGCGGGAGAGCCACAGAGCAATCCGAGGAACCAGAAGCAGTTTTAATCACCATGCTCAAGGCAGCTTCCTCACAGTCCAAAGCTCAGGCTGACTTCGTGTCGTCTCATGTCTACTGGAAGACGTTGAACCAACTCAATGCTTTACCCTCACCATCACTCCGTAAGAATGGCTTTGCTGCGCTAGTCAATATCTTCTCCCGGGGACCGCGAGATTCGATTCGCCGATCTGCTTCTGCTATAGAGGAGTACGATGCATGGCTTGTGTGGCTGAAGCAGAGCCAAGAACGTCACGAGGGATTGATCGAGCAGATGATGAAGCGTGTGAGGGCAATGCGTGACAAGATGTGGTATGTCACGGATGTGCGTAATTCCAAAGAGTACGCACATAGTCGAGATATCTGTCAAGCGCTGAAAACCATGGGCATGCCTCGTCGGTGGAACTCCTTCCAACGATCTCGGGCGAACATGGCGCGTGGCACAAGCACATCATATCTCTACCGCACAGAGTCTCAGATCATAGATCTACTGGCTGCTTCCGAAGAACAGGGTGGGCCCAACAAACTCAGCGATGATCAAGCAGAGATGACGTCCATGTGGCTTCAGCAGTATGGAATCGAAAACTTTTGTCAAGGGGAGGAGAGAATTCATCGATTTTGCTGCGAAGTCGACAGATGCATCTCCAAGCTAGTGGGTGAGACAATGCGAGAAGCGCCCGTACTTTGGTCAAGTGAGTTGTATAAGCGCGACAAAATGATCTACGACCGATTGAGAGCTCGCGAGCGTGAGCACTCATGGGCTGGAGATGATTCCGCAAGCATCATAAGCGACACTGATCGAAGGATGGGTTCTGCTCCGAGCCGAGCACCCTCTTTCACGCGGGACCTGAGGACAACGACCACACACAATACTAGCCAGCTCTCGCTGGACTCAGCTAGACATGGCATACCAAGAGGAGCCACTACGCTGTCAGATATATTGGATGGACAGGATTACTTTGACAAAGCCTCACCTATTCACACTATTGACTCAGCAAGCACCTACTGGTCACCCTTTCAACAGACCATGTCACCCGGGTCTGGTGCCTCAAGGGTTATTCTCCCACTACAAGCTTGACCAATTTGTCCACGACGTTTTCTGGCTCGGCGAACCATGTTCATCTGCCTTCAAACTCAAGCTTCTCCACAGGACGGCCAGGCACATCCGCTTCATCCATTGAGACTATCAACCAGCAGAGACTGGATGATGAAAAGACCCGATTCTTGAACGACAGACGACAGTCATTAGCGAGCCTGCTACTGTCAGATCTCGGTAACTTGGTTCTCGCCCGTGGCTCTGAAACAGATAATTGGTTCCAGACGCTTGGGCAACAGTGTATTGACCGAAAAGATGCACTTGATAAGCGTGCACGGAAGAAGGCAGAGAAAAAGGAAAAGACAACCAGGAGCTCGACCCGACCACGAGTCATTGAAAAGAAGAAGTCGTTTGGCAACTTGAGGACTGCAGGCGATGCTGCTTCCGAAAGGGCGTCGGAAGTATCCGACAGCCATTCTGCCGCTGGTAATGACTCCTCCCAAACCGCTGCGGCAAACAACAAAGATGGTGATACCGAGTTCCCTTCAAAAAGGCTTATAAGAGACTTTTGAACATGTTCACAGTGCATCCTAATCCGTATGCCAAGCTCAACGCGCTGCATGAGCTGGAGCACTTGGTGGTGGCTTCTCTCTTGTCAAGCGGGTCAAGGAAGACAAAATGGAACAGGTCTGATGCTGGCTCCACGGCGACTGAGGATCACGGTGGTCCAAGCAGGCCTACGCCTTTGGAAGGAACCATTGATAACGTCAAGGAGCGGCGATCGCAGGCCCTCCAGTCTTCGTTATCGCCTCTTGGGTTTACGTACCAATCTCGACAGTCCAATGCGGAAACTCGCTCCGTCATGTCAGGCAACCCTGCCAATACCGATGCTATCACAAGCGAGCTGCAGGCGCTGTTCCGGGATGCATCGATCCGGCCAAAATCAATTTTCCGTGATCTGCAGCTGATCGCCTCATTCGTTTCGCCATCAGTCTTAGACAGGGCTGACAAGGGCAAAGCGTTTTGGAACACAGGACTGGCCGCTCTCAAATTGAAGTCTGAGGTTTGCCGAACGATGGTCGAGATGGCTGATGAAGTGATTGCGGCGCATACCCACGTAAGGAAGTCAAACAATGACGGCCTCACCCAGGTAGACACCCCACAGTCTACTACAGGTACACCGCCTCCACCATCTACGACCTACAAGCTCGACGACGTAGGCAAGATGTGGGCCATCACAGCAAAGGAGGGCTTCCCGACGGCACAGCGGGAGTTGGCCCTCTTCTACCTCTCAAATCCAGAGTTCGTGGAGCGAACAACGCTACCGCTCTCGAAGCCACGAGAAGTTTTCAAGCAAGCCGTTATGGAGAAGTATGGTCGCACCGACAGAGCGAGGTTAAGTGGTGTAGGGCCAGGGGCTGCTGGACTTGGAGGCGTCGGCGTGGGATCGCGCGCGCCTGGAGGCGGTGGTGTGGGCGTGGGCGACGGCGGTGTTGGAGGCAAGGAGGGCGACGTGCGCAATGACCCTGGTCTAATGTGCGTGGCGGTCCACTGGATGGAAGCCGCGGAACAGGGCGGTGATGAGCTGGCAACAAGCTTCCTCCGACAGAACGGCTTCATGGGCCTGGGCTGACGTGCCAACTTGGTAGGCCTCTTCCTGTGCGACGTGATGCAACACGGAAGGCCTACGACATGTCGTGCAGACCGTCTTGTCGAATCACGAGGGGGAAAAGCTTGCTTGATGCATAGGGAATGACATGGCGTGCTTGATTCAGAATTTGGGATACACAAGGAAATGGGAATAGAAATTCAGGCGAAGGACTCTAGCATGACATTATATTGGGACATAGTGAGCACACTGTATGGCGGATTGGATAGACAAGCCCCTGATGTACAAGTGTTTTGCGGAGGATATACCACTGTTTAGCAAATTAGCTCTGCAATTGACACGGTTTTGTTTTGACAGTCACGACTTGCTTGCGAAATGACACTGATATAGGGTGATAAGAATTGGTTACTAAGTTAGGTAGTTTGTGCTAGGAAGCTCGATACCCGGGCTCAGTGGGAGAAGTTGTAAATAAAGGGAGCCGAGGATGCGGCTGACGTGAGTACGTACCTTTAGTGCCTGCCTCATCAACCCCGTAGGTGCAAGCAAACAACCTGCACAACCAGTTACCCCTATCATTTTCATTTTGCACAAAGCAACCCTCTTTCCAACAGGACAGAAAATAGATGATCTGCCTATTCATCAACCCTGCCTCGGTTTGAATACAACGGCAGCTCCATCCATCATCGCAGCTCCCTCCATTTCACTAACCCATTCCGGAGGAGCCCATTGAAACCGACCCGCTCTGCTGCCTACTGTAGCGGAAAGCGGCATCCGCTACTCTACCTGCTTACCAGGCTGCACCGTCGACTGCTCATCAGTTGCATCACAATCCCCGATACAGCCCACTCCATAGATTCACCTGCGAGGGTATTTGGTACTGTGACGGGCCGTGAAAACCTTGCCTGCATCCGACTGCGTTTTCGCACAAGGGGTCGCACAGCGCAAAGGGGCGTATGCAGGCGCGTGCACCGTCTGTCTTTATGATATAAGGCCCTGGACATGACGGATCTCAACCACACCTAGACTATCAAAACCGCTTCTTCCATCGCCACCTCAAGGTTTTCCCACATCGACTCTTTCCTCCCCATTCCTCCTATTTTCCACATCGCCCAATAGCATCCCGCAACCTCACAATGGCCGACGCAGCTGCAAGCTGTCCCATACAGCAGATCCCTTGGAGGTCTTGCTCCGCATCACCTATCATCTCACAACACCCGAGCTTGGCAATTTTCGCCTCACATGCCGCTCCATAGAGCAATCTCTGTACAACGCGTTCATCCGCGAGTTCTTCACCATCAAGCAATTCATGATCACGGAGGACAGCCTGCAGACGCTCATTGATATCTCCAAGAGCCGTTTGGGCCACCATCTGCGTCATGTCCATGTTGGACTCGAATGCTTCCCGAAGGCATGCACCGTCCGCTCCAGGACGAGGAGAGGGAAGGCCGCTTCAGGCAGCGCTATGCTGACCAATTTAGCCTGTGGAACACAGGCTACCACAGAGACATGCTTGCCGAGGCGTTTACGAACCTCAAGAATCTTGAGAACGTCGTTATTCGGGACTTTAATTCGAGGCGTAGATCGCGCGATGGACCAAACGCTGAGTGGACAAGCTACGGGTCCACGACATTCTTTAAAGAAACCGGTGTGCGACTGAACCAGGGCCACGTCAGTGCGTGGAATTCCACATACCCGTCGCAGTACTGTAGCCAGGTCTTTGCCGGCGTTGTTGCTGCCCTGGGCCAGGCCGGCGCTCGTCCCAGTGGTATCGAAGTCATGTCTAGGAATGGCAACCACCTACGCGACTTCGCATTCAACATCCCGAGTTTTACAGAGCCCACAGTCTTGCCTATGCTTCAAAACCTCAAGAAGCTTCACCTTTGCGTCGACTTCACGTGGCGCAACAGCACCAGTTCTTGGCCTGGGCAGACACATGGCAACTCTAAAATGATACCATACGTTCTGATCCGGAAATTCTTGAGCCACTGTCCTAACCTCGAGAACCTGAGAATCAACGAGAACCATACACACAATCCTGGCCTTTGCCAAATGCTGCAGTGGCTGGCAACACCCGTGCATCAAAAGGCCTCTGCTGCTCAACCACAGTCCGCACAGTCCACCACACCCAACATGACATCTCCCTCTCCTCCTCCAGTCCTACTGCCACGCCTAGAGGAGCTAAGCCTTGGCACCATGAAGGTCGAGTCTGCGCATCTTCTTTCGGTCATTCAGAAGTTCGCCTCTTCTCTCAAGCGGCTGGAACTTTGGAAAATCACGCTGTTGCGGGCACTACCTGATCACCATTCGGGCCCGCCACCTAAAGTAATATTCTGGACCAAATTCTTCGAGAAGCTTAAGGAAATACCCGACCTTGACTTGCATCACATCAAGGCTGGCATGCTACAGCAACATTGGGCGCATGCGTCCCGTCACGTTCACGTTATGTTCAAGGATGGACCAGTCAAGGAGTACACGGGCACGGATTGGAAGCACTTCGTGGGGACATCACAACACAACTTGAGGCGGATTGGCCACAAGACCGCAGCGACAGCGATACCTGGGGTGATGACCACGCGAGTGATGAGGATGTTGAAGGTAAGTTATGTTCAATTCCATTGCTAAATTGCGGACAAATGACCTCAATGGCTCCATCTGGAGGTTATGATGAACCTGGGCTGACATACAAGTTGAAGATTCGGACGTGGAGCCCTCAGAAGATGACGAAGATGAGAATGAAGATGAAGATGATTAATGCTGGGCTAACTGGACGGTTCTCTTTCGCTAAAAGCGAGCGTGCATTTTCAGAGGCGCGATAGTGCCGTTAGGGGCTGTATATTTGGAGTGTATCTTCCACGCATGATTTCGGACTAGCATCATGCTATTTGTGTGTTGGGTTTCGGGAGTGTCGTCGCATGAAATCGGCTCTTATGCAAATGACTTAGGTTGATTGTGGCATGGTTCTAAAA
This sequence comes from Albifimbria verrucaria, assembly GCA_020081605.1. Classification (NCBI taxonomy): domain Eukaryota; kingdom Fungi; phylum Ascomycota; class Sordariomycetes; order Hypocreales; family Stachybotryaceae; genus Albifimbria; species Albifimbria verrucaria. The sequence goes on from JAHREC010000062.1 coordinate 3,253,055, forward strand.
CATATGAACGCCATGTAGACTGACAGAGTCATTATTATCGGAATGACCAATCAACCAGTAATTCACCAAGTGTACCATGACCTAGACGAGCCAGTGGGGATGCAGCCCAGTTCGTAGCAGATCTGGCGGGTTTGGCAGGTTTGACGTAGACGTTAACTACATTGATCGCTTGAGGGCTAGACCAGACGGTATTGTTGGTCGACTGTTCCGGAGGAGATCCTAGATTCAAGATTCGTGCGACACTGTAGAACCTGCAAAAGTGTAGCAGAGAGCGATGAGAAGGGTAGTCTGTCTGGTGGTGAATGGGTTGGTGTTGTCTTGGTATAACGACGTGATACCATATCATGCAGGTTTTGAATAGCTTTGAAGGTCAGTTGCACCAACACTGCAGTGAAGTCGGTACTTCATGGTGGCTTGCTGCCTGTTACATCTATTAATCTCCTGATGTGGACGGAAGGAGAGTCGTAACGACAGAAGCGGCAGATCTGTGTACGCCATCGAGCTTCTTGTTGAATAAGGTGGCGAGTGGCGGTGAAATGGCTACTGCTGCCTTCCCAGCCATTTGATATCTTGAACTGCTCGATCATTATGCGTTTAGCTCTCAACATGGGGATCCATCAAATCAGGCAGACGAGCCCCAAGTGACAATCAATTAACGCCATGATTGCCCATGCACGTGATGTCGTGTTACGGTCGCGCTGCAGCCGATGTGATGGCTTGTCTCCAGAGCGCGCTGGTGCCTGAAATCCGCGCGCCAAAAAGGGCTAGATCCAGTGCTAGAACAGTGGGGCCTTCGTCAGCAAACAGCCTAAGGGAAAGCACGGCCCATTGTTGGTCGGAATCGAAAGTGAGCAAGAGCTGAGCCAAGCTTGGCCTCAACAGGAGCAAGCCGTCTCCTGAAATAAATAAAACCGCCTCTTCGACACCTGTTCCCTTCATCTTTTCATCCGAGAAGGCCTGGCATCCTTTACACGTATCAACAATTACCTCCCTCCATTTTGCATCAATTCTCCATCACGATTGGCCCTCTGATCTGATTCCCCGCCGTATTGTCACTACTGTACCCCGTACCCACTCCCGCCCATTCAATTGAGCCGCAAGCATGCGGGCAACTCGAGGAGCTGCTGCGAAGAAAGCGGCAAAGACGCCAGACCCAATTCTCGATGGATTTGTTTTCGCCATAACTGGGAACTATCGCGACTATGACCACGACCAAACCTCTCTCACTAATCTTATCCAGTCGCTGGGTGGTAAGGTTACCAAGTCGGTAGCCAAGAGCACCACCCATCTTCTGTGCAGTGACTTGGCCGAGTACAAGAGCGGCTGTGCTAAGGTCACTGCTGCCAAAGGTCGAGACATGCCTCTCGTGAAGCCTGAGTGGCTACTGGCCTCTGTTCAAGAGAACAAGGCGTTGGCACTTGATGATGAGTACTTGTGGACCGATGACAGCGCTGCCGCCCCCACTCCAGACCCCGACACGGGCAAGAAGCGGCCAATTGCCGTAGCCAACCCCTCAAACGGCAGTGCTGATGATGAGCCCAAGACCAAGAAGGCAAAAGCCACAAAGGGTGCCACCAAAGCCACCAAAGCCAACGGCAAGAACCCTGTGAAGGGTGAAGAGGACGAGGACGAGGAAGAAGAGAAGCCTCTGCCTAAAACCACCAAGGGTACAAAGGCTTCGAAGGCGAGTAGCAAGACCTCTGCCAAGAAGGAAGAGAAGAAGGAGGAGGAGGAGGTGCCTGAGGATGCCGCCACTGACGAGAAGGTGGTTGCCGAAGGTCAATTCATCAAGAAGAAGGACTTTGAGATCCCTCGCGATGAGGTTTGTCCTCTTCAAACTTACAAGGTGTACATCGACCCAGTCTCTGGGCTCATCTACGACGCTTCACTGAATCAGTCTAATTCTACGAACAACAACAACAAGTTCTACCGCCTTCAAGTAAGTGTTCTTTCAGCATGGGCGAATGCACTCTAATACCTGAGCAGCTTCTGCACGAACCAAAGTCCAATGACTTCAAGACATGGACACGATGGGGTCGTGTAGGCGAGTCTGGCCAAAACGCTATCCTCGGAAATGGCACACTCGCAGACGCTATCAAGAACTTTGAGAAAAAGTTCCGGGATAAGTCAGGGTTGGCTTGGGACAAGCGCAATGATGACCCCAAGCCCGGCAAATATGCTTTCATTGAGCGGAGCTATAACCCAGATTCCGACGATGAAGCTGATGCTGACGACAAGAACAAAGAAGACGTCAAGAAAGAAGAGGCAGAAGACGACTACACTCCACCTGAGTCTAAACTCGAGGAGCCTGTCAAGGAGCTGATGGAGCTTATCTTCAACCAACAGTACTTCCAGGCAGCCATGGCCGCCCTTAACTACGACGCTGCCAAGATGCCTTTGGGTAAGCTCAGCAAAAGCACCATAACACGGGGTTTTCAGCAGCTCAAAGATCTTTCCGCGCTCATGGATGACCCCACGTTGGCTACTACTAGGTGGCAAATGCCCATCGCAAACGCAATTGAGCATCTCTCCAACACGTACTACTCTGTCATCCCTCACGACTTCGGTCGAAACCGTCCTCCTATCATCCGCGACGAGACAATGTTGAAAAAGGAGGTTGAACTGCTTGAAAGTTTGTCAGACATGAAGCTTGCCGCCGATATCATGAAGGTATCCAAAGCTAGACCCACTGTTCACCCCTTGGATCGACAATTCGAAGGTCTCAATCTTAATGAGATGACCGTCTTGGACCAAAAGAGCAAGGAGTTTTCGATGCTATCTGATTACCTCAACGAATCTCGCGGCCAGACACACAATGTCAACTACGACATCCAGCAGATTTTCCGCATTGAGCGACAGGGCGAGAAATCTCGATTCGATAACTCGCCATTTGCCAACATGTCCTCTGATCGTCGTCTGCTTTGGCACGGCTCACGTGCCACCAACTTTGGTGGTATTCTGAGCCAGGGCTTAAGAATTGCACCACCTGAGGCTCCAGTCAGTGGCTACATGTTTGGCAAGGGTATTTATCTAGCTGATATGTCCTCCAAATCGGCGGGTTATTGCTGCTCCTATAACTCGAATGGCCACGCGCTGCTGCTGCTTTGTGAGGCTGAGCTTGGTGACCCCATGCAGAAGCTCACCAATTCGTCCTACACTGCGGGCGAAAGCGCTTACAAGCAGAAGATGTGGAGTACCATGGGCCAGGGTGGCACAGGACCCAGCAAGTGGATTGATGCCGGGGTTGCACATGAGGGCCTCAAGGGCATTAAAATGGTAAGGTCCAAACCTCCTGAGTTCAAGCTGTTTCTAACATATATCATAGCCTGACCCGTCGGTCGCACCAGGCCCGACTAATGTGCCAGGCACCTGTCTTTACTATAACGAGTACATTTGCTACGATGTAGCGCAGGTCAAGCTCCGATATCTTTTCCGCGTCAAAATGTAACGACCTATACACGCTTTCACTTAACCAGCACCTATGCCTGCCCTCAGGTAATATCTTGCGTCACCGATCTAGGTGTCGGACATCTTATCTCGCTCATTTGCTTTATTTTATGTTATAGCGTAGCCCAATAACGACTCGTAAGACTTATACTAAAAGTGTTAAAGTAATATGTGCCGCCTAATAATATGCTCGTGAGTCTAATGGTTTGGATTCAGATGACGTTAGTGTCTCATGTTAGGTAAAGCTGTGTTGTCACTGTGGTAGGTATCTACATGCGGGCCTGTGGTCTGGGTTCAACATTGCAGTTCTACCAGAGGCCTCGGACATAGTCTTAAACACAAGTAAATGAATGAAGCAATAGAGAGGAGTGTAAACAAAGGCAAAGCAAGAACAAAATATAAGCATGTAAAACGTCTGTATCATACGGCCTGAACGGCCTGAACGACTCGAACCCGGCGATTTTCGCTCAGACTGCCCCCACAGCTTCAAGGGCAATTTCCTCTACTGTCTTATCCAGTGCCTTGGCAGCAAGTGCCGTCATCAATATCATTTCGAGATAATACCCATCACAAGGAATGAACACGAGTAGCTGCTTCTGCTTCAGGTTCATCACACCATTCGACTTGAATGCTGCAACTTTTCTCCCGGCGGCGTCGTGCAAGTACAGACCTGTACGTGTAACTGGGTGCGGCTTCCATTCGAGTCGGCCATAATTGGGTGATTGCACGATGTACTTGGTGCTTGATGCACTGGTCCGAACGGTAATGGGTTGGCCCCGATGCGCAATCTCCATGGCAAGTCCCATTTTGACGCTTTCGCAGTTACCGATTGCATTGGCAGGGTGAGGCTCGCCACGATAGAACTGTTTATTTGACTTCCCATTCATGATAGTGTATATTGGAGGTGACTCTGGCGGCTGATCAATAGGGCGGGCATCAGTGACGTCTGAGTTCTGCAGGTTTGGACGAAGTATGAAGTGATGTGTTGCAGGAGGTCCATCACCATTGTCGGAGACAGAAGCACCATTGAGTAGCTTGGACACTAGTTTACTCATTGAAACGTAGGGGCTTTTGGCCTTGAATGGCGATTTCCCAATAAGTGAAGAGCTGAGAATATGATGTTTATGAGGATAACAGCCGGTTCACAATGATACTAGGATGCGTAAGTTTTCAATGCTCCCAGATGGTATATCTTAAATAGAGCCGGCCCCCAAATTGTCTATATAGGCTATCGGAATACCTTGGTACGTCATTCTTGCTTCAGCTCAAACTGATTGAACAGGGCGAAGCATGCTGACGTACTGTGAAGGAGGCGATGCCCGGAGAGCCGCGGGCACCGCGACACTATTTACGAAATACGCAACTAGCACAGGTCAGCAATTGAACCTTGGAGAAACTACAGAATACAGGCTCGCCCCAATTATGAAGGACTGGTCAAGATCACACGAAATCGCCATGTGACTATCCCAGCCGAATTGTGTCGCAGCGCAGCATATTCCCAATCCGGCAACCTCACTACTTAGCGCATCCACCTTGGACGACAGCAAACTCACCTTTTATCTAACATTGCTTCTGTTCAACTTATCTCCGGTAAGAATCTGGTAAAATATGCCGTAAGGGTTAACCCCTAGGAGGCATATGTTATCAGTGTACTATTGACTAGCAACAAAATTTACCCGCATTGACTGCTTTATCCAGATGAGAGTCTTCCGCCGGTTCGTACCAGTTATGAAATTGGTCAAGGTCGATGACCACTGCCAGCTAAGCGGTGACACGAGAGCAAGAGATAATACAAGCCCGAGATTTACGAATGCGACCAATAGACGGTCTGGGAAGCTCACGAGGGAAAGAACCATATTCATCAACTAGGCTTAATTTATAATTCAGAGGTATAATGAATACTACTAAATCACATTGTTGTAACATAATTCCTCTGCTTGGCTCATTCTGGTGCTGTTATTGATATAACTATGTAAAACCGTATAAACCTCCCTCGCAAAGCAGGGGAACAGTGACAAGGAGATTATACAGAGGGTTGACCGAAGTCTCCTTACCTAGCATCAATGAACAGCAAGTGATACATTCTCAGCCTCATGGTCATTACCGCGGTATGTCAGGAAGTCTTTGAAGAGGATAGTGGCTAATACCTGGAAAGTTCTTTACGTTGTATGCATCATTCTCGACCGCTGGGGCTGCTTTTGGCACTGGGCGTCACCATAAAGATCTCGAGCCCGAAAACATCAAGAAAGGGTTGCTGGTAGGAGAATATCACCATTTTCCTTCTCATAATAGGAGCTAACTGAAGCCAGTGCTGGTGGTTCTGTTACCTCTGGTACTCGATCGCCATGGTCGCATCCAAACTCTCTATTGGATGGTTGTTGCTGCGAATCACCAACAGCAAGGGTTTAAAATGGATCATATACGTCGCCATGGTTGCTACCACCATGTCCGGCCTCGTCTTCTTCCTGGTCATCATGTTCCAGTGCAAGCCTATACCGTTCTTCTGGAACAAGTCCCTCCCTGGAGGAGAATGCGTCAACATTGAGATTGTGATTGCACTGGGGTTCCTCTACAGCTCCTTCAGTGTGATCTCTGACTTCATCTTTGCCATATTGCGCAGCTACATTGTTTGGAGGCTACACATCAACAAAAGGTCCAAGTTGATGTTGGTCCCGTTGCTCGCTATGGGCTGCGTGTAAGTGTTACCTCTTCGTTCTGACAGGAAAAAGCTGATTGGAACATACAGGACAAGCTGTGCTGTTATTGCTCGGTTCCCTTATCTGCCAAAGTTGCGACAGCCCGACTTCCTTTGTGAGTTGAACGACCCTGCTCACAATAACACGGCATACGGCCCCCATATTGACCATACATAGGGATCACAACAGGTATTGCCATTTGGTCTACAATTGAGCAGGGCTTAACAATCACCGCCGGAAGCCTCGCAACACTTAGGCCGTTGCTCAAGGCCATCGGTCTCAAGCTCGGTACAAGTAAACCCTCCTACTCCGGTGGCATGGGACCTTATGAAAGAGCCCACGCGGAGCGCTTCAATGCCAACAACGATGTTTTAAAGTCGCAGAGGTCGTACGGCATGTCACCCATTACGCGAAAAGACATGGTAGAGGTTACCTACGAGGCACGGAATGCTAGTACGAAATCATTTGGTCTCTCTTGTCCCTTCGACAGTGGCCCCGGACGGTCAATGGTGACGGGACCGATGAGAAACAGTGATAGCCAAAAAGAATTGCGCTCACATGTGTAATGAAGGACAGGCCAGATATGCAAAACATGACGTTACCAGATTTCTATGTTTAGGAATAGAATATAAGACTTGAAGTTGGAACTCAATATTGGGAAAAGGTTCAAGGTGACAACTGACGGTTAAGGTTAACATTGCAGTTTTGTACCATCACAAAAGGATTGTATGACTTGTGACCGTGCTCGTCTCCCCACTGAGAGTAGTGAATACTTAGCACGTGTCACGCGTTTCTATTAAGATATCTTACTGATGATAAGAAATTGTGGATACGTCCTTTCAGAACTATGGCTTTCGAGATATATCACAGGCTTCTGCCACCTTCTATCGCTGCATTATTTATATATTTGACCACACTGACCTGATGTCACCAATTCACTGTCATCTGATCATGATATAAGAGCCGGGCTCTTCTAGATCTCTATGCTCCGGGGCTATACTGCACTCATCGAGAAGAGTTTCGCTTGTATCCCACTGCTCTTCAAAAGCAACCTCAAGAAGATTATCCTCTGCATCATCTTCTTCTTCTCCTCTGATCCCCACATAAACCCGCCATTTGTTATCTCCAAGTAGACCTGTTTCGACTTTGCGCGAGGAGAACCACTTAAAAGCCATTTTGCAGTATTGAACTGCATACACTGCTTCACCAGAGACTGTAAAATCGTGAGCAGACTTCTCCTCTGTTTCGTTTTCCTGGGTGACTGAAGGATCCAAGACTCCCCAAGGCGGATCCCATATAGGTTCGCCTCCACGACTGAAGATACAGGAGCTTGTATAGTGCAGCCAAGGCCTTTCTTTGCCTCGGCAGCGACGTTGACTGAAGCATTGAGAAACGTGCGATATCCTACGATGAAATAAACGTCCTTGCCATCCTCTATGGCCTCCTCTATCCATCTTCGGGTATCGTCCAGCGCACAAGCACTGCGGAAACTGCTGTCCCAATGATTGAGAATGTAGGTCCTAGCCATCGTCGACTGCACATGAACCCCTGAGCCTTTTTGCGGCTCTGAAAGAGAGTCAGGAGCTGCGTAAGGGCGACACCAACTTGAGTGTTTTTGACATGTTCCGATAATTCTCGCACATCCTTCTCTACCTGCACTGTTGAGCCCAGGTGTTCAGCTCCAAAGGCGTCATGGTAACGTCGCTGAGGGTTTTTCAAATCCACCACAAACCGACCCAAGGCAACGGCGTCGAGCGGAAGCAAATGGTTTTGAAGCAGAAGTTTGGCGGCCATGTTCTGGTAGTAGTCACAAGACCGCAGAGGTGAGCCGCAAGAGACAACCTACGACACATTGCCCTATTTTGTGCCAATAGAATCTTTATTACGATGTATGACAGTGCGGGACATAGTAAGTAAGCACCGAGGACAGGGGTACTTTCACGCAAAGACGATAATGTTAATTGGAGGAGACGGCCACCCCTCCTCAACGTTGCATCGAAGGCGGAGCAATTGTCTTCTCTGAGGACATCTTGGTCTGGGGTCAGTTGAGCCTGAATCGGTCTGATTGGAGCTTCGAGCGAAGGAGCTCAAGGCACCCGCTGAAGCGAGGCTGAGCAGTTCCTTGACTAATCTTTCTACCAAATCTTCCCAAGTCCAAAATTTAACAATTTGCAACCTGCGTCCTACTGGTTGATCTCTGTCAGCAAAGTTTTATTTGTTCTCAACACAGCTAGTTGTTTGCATTTGTTTGAATGCTTGATCCACCAACAACCAGTGATATGGAGTTGTTGGGACAAAACGGAGAGCCAATGGCCGACCAGGTCTTAGCTCAATTGCCAATGGTTGAACAGATGATGGAAATGATGCCGCAAGAAATGAGGAACGTCTTTTGGAAGGGTATCCGTGAACTCTTCCACCAGAAGTTTCTAAAAGAAAGGTCTGTTGCGGACCTGAATGAGGCCATCAAAGCTGGCGAGAAGGCCTTGACTTCGGCACATGATGAGGATCGCCCATCGGATCTGAATAGCTTGGCCTATATGATGGTTTCAAAATATGAGATCAGCTCTGACCTATCCCATCTCAACCAGGCAATCTCTTACAGTTTGGAAGCGAAAGAGCACGCCTTGACGATGGACGAGTTAAGATGGGAAATTATAAACGATCTGGGCTTCGCTTACAACTTAAGATACCAATCTCTACCACCAGGAAGAGGAATGGATGACTTAGACAGAGCCATTGACTGCTCAAGAGAAGTATTGGCACATGCTCAGCCAGGTAGCCCAGTTCATGCCACGGCTGTATCCAATCTTGCTAGTCGTCTGCTTCTCAGGTCAGGCGCGAATGACAGTCTCGACGACCGGAATGAAGCATTAGAGGCTGCCAGGCAATGCTTGGAAATTGAATGTGGGGTTCTGTGCCACGAATTGTTATGCAACAAAATCTGAGCTATACGCTTCTGATGGATTATAAGCGAACCGGCCACGGACGCGATTTGGAGGAGGCTCTGAGACTACAAAGACTCGTGGTGGACACATGCACCAATGATGACGAGCATATGGCAAAGAACTACAATACTCTTGCCGATATCTTCCATGAGAAATATCGACAGACTCTAGACTCCAGCGACTTGACGGAGTCTCTCTTGTCCAGGAAAAAGCTATATTAGCAAGTCCCCTTTCGGATGATATAGATTCGACGCGAGGGCGATATCTGCTCCACTACGTGATTCAAGTCAAGGAACTGGTAGCGCTCATCAACGATGCTGCAAAGATTGAAGATCTTATTCTTGAGGCTAAAGAGTTGATAGAATCTATGCCAGATGTCTTTGCGGAATTTGTCAGTGTGCGGTATCAGTTTGGGCACCTTCTCAGTCGAAAGTACGAGCTAACAGGCGAAATCATTGATCTCAATATTTTGCTCTGTCATACAAAGGCTGTAGCCTATTTGATCAATTGCATGGAATGCGAGAGCTCAAACTTACCAAAGCATGACATGGACGCATTGTTGTTGCTTCTTACCCACGTTCAAGCCATTTCTGCAGCGTCTCACAGTGATGACATAGTGGCTCAAATGACAGTGACCATGCACAAGGCGTATTGTACGTTGATAAAGACGAAGGACTATATAGAAAGTCTTACCGCACTGGAACTCGATACTCAGCTCCATGTTCAAATACGCATAGTCGTACAAAGTTTGGATCCTACAGATGAGGAAAGGATGATCAGGATGCGAGAGAGGGTAGATTTTGCCTCCTCTTTGGGGCAAAATCCTTCCAGTTTCGGCTGGCATTGGGCAATTTAAAACTGAAAGACCATGAAGCCAGCAACATTACAAGTGAAATGGAGGCCTTGGAAAAGGATTTCGGAAATTTAACGACGCTCAAGCCTTCTGGCGATATGCCACAAGAAAAGTACGCAGTTACCTTCGAGGAGAACATGATTGCTAACTATGATGTAGTGAAGACAATATTCTGGAGGTCGCAGAAGAAGTCTATAATGTTGCAAGATCAACTGAAAACTTTGATCAAGGGGTCTTGGAACTTCAGACTTTGTATTCAAACCAACTGACAAAAGAAAACAAGGCTCATTTGGTGGACTTGATCGCAAATCTTCATTTTCAGTCTTACTTATTTACTGGATCTCCAGAGGACTTGATGAAAGCGGTAGACAATGTAAAGAAAAGCCTTCAACTATTTGATGACCAGGTTTACTCAAAGTAAGTGACCCTACCATCCTAATAGGCTGTCAGTTAATCCATGTATGTAGCCAGGAATGGAACATGCTGCGGGGCAATGTATTATGTGATACAGCAAATGCTCTGAGAGGCTTGTTCATACAAATGCGAACAGAAGAGAGTTTGACGGACGTCTTGTCCATGGCTGAAGCGACTGTCAAGATGACAGAATACACATATGCAAAGCCAAGAACTGCAGAGGAATATGGGCTCAGGAGTGCTGCCAAAACTATTATTTCAAATGCACTCAAAGCGAAGTATCAGTTGAGAGGAGACTTCAAAGACTTGGAAGAAGCCATCAAAGCTATGCATGAGGCTATGGAAATTGACGACCAAAGCCCTTCAGTCAGCACCGAGCAAAAAGAAGTCCAGGTGAACCAGCTCGCTTTGATGATGCGTCTTCGTTTTTTTGAGACGCACGAGACCTATGATCTCGACACAGGAATACGATACATAAAGGATTTTGTGGAAGGTAAGAACTGACATATTATTGAAACCTTATGCTGTGTTACTGAATCTTCCCAAGGTTATGGGGGCAAGAGGCCAGACCACCTTCGTAATTATAATGGTCTGATCTGCAATCTTGGCTTGTTGTGCGGAACCAAGGCGGAACGCACAGGGGACTTGGACGACGTGGATCAAGCGATCAAGTATCTCAACAAAGCTTTGGATCTGACACCTACCGAGAGCCCTGCCTACTACGCGGCGATGCAAAACTTGGCGAATACTTATTCAACCCGATATGGTTTGTTTGACGAACTAGGCGACCTAGAGATCGCAGTTGGCTATGCCAAAATCCTCGGCGGACGCGCATATGAAGCGCCTGTTTCGGATGGAAACATGTTGCTTGAGTCTGCAATGATCATGAGGACCAGCTATAAAGCGACGAATAATATCGAGCACTTGAAGTTGGCAAGCCATTGGGCAAGAAAGGCAATGCCCTACTTTCCTCCAAGTTCTCATACGTATCCATATGCTCAGCTAGGACATGCCACAATCTTGGAATTGCAGTTCAACAATGATCACTCTGACCAAACATTGACAGAGTGCGTCGAGGCTTATAAAGCCGCAACGGAAGCAATAAGTGCAAGGTGGAGGGACAAGGACCTAGCCACCCAAGCTCTATACAAGCTGTTGGTGAAACAAAACAATTGGGTGGAAGCCTTGAAGTTAGTGGAAGGAATGATTGAAGGCATGGGCGATCGTTGCCCACGTTGGCTGCCATCAGGCGATCGTCAATTTGTCCTGTCAATCTTTCATGGAGTACCGTCAGACACCGCCGCTTTGCTTCTGCAACTCAGCAGCCCCAACAGGGCGTATCGGGCTTTGCGAGCTCTGGAAATAGGTCGTGGTATACTCCTGGGCTCTACCATGGATTATCGAAGCGAGATAAAGCATTTCAGGGCTGAGCAAAGAGACTTATTGCGAGACTGGAACAACCTCTGCATGAGAATGGATTCGGCTGTGCAGGAATCTAAGAAAGAGCTGGATATGAGCAAACGGCATTGGATTCGAGCTGCTTTGTCGAAGACTATCGAGCGAATACGGGCCATTCCCAAGTTCCAAAATTTCTCTCCGCTTTTGGACTATAATTCGCCACTATTGAGGGAGCTACGGTCGGAAAATCCTGAGCTTTTCGGAGTATACAACACTCTGCAACGCCAGCATGATGCTCTACCCATTGAGATTCAAGATGGACAGCAATCAAAGAGGCAACGCCAACTCTCCAAGGAAATGGATCAGATGCTTACCCTCATCAGGAAGCAACCGGGTCTGGAAGACTTCTTGCTTCCATTAAGTGAGGCTGAGATGAAGGTCTTGGGGTCCCAAGGACCTGTTGTGATAATCAACAGCAGCGAGAATATCCAACGAAGTGACGCCATCATCATTACAGCGAATGGTATTCAGGCTCTGCCGCTATCCACCCTGACTTATAGTGATGCCAAGCGGTATGCTCAATTGCATGCAGAAGCAGTCACCGGCTGGACGGTCCGGACGATGGCGAGAAAGAATAAACTTATGAGAGAATATCTTTTGTGGTTATGGTCTGAAGCTGTTCAACCTGTCCTCAACAACCTGGGCGTACAGGCAAGTCGCGCTGGACCGAAGCAACGCATACATTGGATCGGTATAGGAGTCTTCAGTGGAGCTCCTTTTCACGCCGCTGGTGATCACAGCGAGGGCTCAACAGAGAACACCATTGCCTGTGTGATGTCCTCATACATACCCAATCTCCGAGCTCTATCGTTTGCTAGAGAGGAGCCCTCTTCCAAGGATCTCAGATCACTCAGTAGTGCAAAAGATTCCTGCTGGTCTCCGTAGCAGCGGCCCCAGGTGTACCACGATTACCTGCAGTGCACGAAGAAGCCGCAGCTATAGCGAGCGTGGCTCAATCACATTACAATGTTGTTCACCTCAAGGAACCAACAACAGAAGAGGTTCTTCAAGAATTACCCTCGCAAACATCCTACACCTTGCCTGTCATGCCACGGCAGATCGGCACGACATGAGCAATAGCCATCTCATCTTGATGCCAGAAAAGAAGCATCGCCTACGAGCCTCATGTCTCCAGAGCTGGTGAGGCATATGGGCGAAGATGCGAGCAAATACTACCAGCCCGAAGCGGCCTATGGTCAACTCTCCGTCAGCCAAATCAGCTCAAAACGGGCCCCATCTGCCGAATTGGCGTTCCTCTCTGCTTGTTCTGCGGCAGAAAACAGAGTTGCAGCACTCGCTGACGAATCAGTTCACATTGCTAGCGCCTTTCAGCTTGCTGGATTCAGGCACGTCGTAGGCACCCTGTGGCAGACAAAGGACAAGTGCTGTAGAGAAGTTGCAGCGCATTTTTATCAGGTGTTGTTGGCTGAGGGAGATGGGTTGAATCTTCGAGTTCCTGAGGCTTTAGATAAAGCTGTGCTGAAATTGCGCGAGGCAAATCCGGAGAAAGTATTGGATTGGGCGCCTTTTATTCATATGGGAGCATGAAAGGAGTCCCTGATGATTAATCTGCTCGCTTACTGATTAGTATACGTGACACTAAAGGGGTTCAAGCTGCCAAAACTAAGTATAGCTAGGGCTGGTGAGATATAAAGAAATATTTAGACACAAGAGTGATGAGTCAAAGGAATAAGGGACAGCAGCTATAAAAATAATTTATAACTTTTTAAGATCTCTTTGTCGTGAGTTCTTCAATATCTATTAACACTAAACTAGCAACTTTAGAGGACAAGCATGAGCAGAAGCAATAGGCCTGCCTACAAAATCGCAAAGCCATTACTAGTCATCATATGTTACGACCCGTACTGACATGATGCCTGAAACATGTCGGAACGGACTAACCTAACATCCGCAGGATAACTAAGGACTACATACCTTACCCTCCAGTAAGCTGTGAACGATATAGAAGCCTATACTACGAGAGACCATATGCACGAGAATACCCCACAAGGGAAGCGGAAGACACGTATCGTAGAACAACGAATCAAGAGTGCAGAAAGAACCCGCGGGTGATATTAAGTTAATAGACAATAGAAAGGGAATACTACGAAAAGGGGATTAATATAGAGTGTATAATGCATCTCCATAGTAGCGTAGTGAGGACCAATATGGAACCACAAGAATATAAATTGAAGAGACAGCCAATAGGGATAGGAGCAATAATAGGAATCGCTCCTAGCATCAACACTGAAGCGAAGGAGCGAAGTGCTCTATTGCTCCTAGAACAAAGGCATCAGTATATAGATAGGAGTCTTCTCCCGATTACTAATTAGAAGACTATCAGCTATCAATAACATACAGTCACTAAGCTACCCTTAACTTAAGTTCCCAAAGGTAACTCACCTGACTAGTGACAACTACGTGATATTGCTTTAAGTTAAAGTAAGCCCCGTTTACTTATCCAAGGATAACTACTCGATCTTACCCACCCTATACCCGTCACACGGTATAGAATAACCCTGATCGTCACAGTTATCCATTAATTCAATACCACTGATGAGTTCTTTTCGGACTCTTATGTCGTCATTCCATGATACGTGTTTCCCAAACCTCTTGTTGTATACTGGGTACTCCTGTACATATGGTTCTCCGTGGTATAGGCTACTATCCCCTTGAGGCCGGTAAGGCTCAGACTAGGTAGCAAACCAGTAAATTGACCAATTGGAACCGGATAAAAACTAGATACATAGAAGGCCTAGTAAATTGGCTGATGATAAAGGTACCAGCATTGCCCCGCGTTACATATAGCTACATTATAGACATCACAGCCCATATTCGTAGTTTTAGCTTTGGGAGCCTCCGGCGGATCCGGGTGAGGGTTTTCGTCAAGGTCATCGTTGAAGTCATCGTCAAGGTCAGGGCCCGGGCCCGGGTCAAGGTCATCGTCAAGGTCATCGTTGAAGTCAGGGCCCGGGCCCGGGTCAAGGTCATCGTCAAGGTCATCGTTGAAGTCATCGTCAAGGTCAGGGCTCGGCCTGCAACGGCGTTTTCGAGGGCGTTGAAAAGGGCGTTCAGAGCTGCGAGTTCGAGGGAAATTTGCAAGCCTTTGCAGCTAAGACAACGGGATCTTTTCCTCTATTAACCCAATGGTGTTGTGATATATGGATAAATTCGTTCCCGGCTCGATATCTCTTCCGGGATCCCTTTTCCTTCCTATATATCGACCAATATTTCCTATATAATTCGTCAGAAACAGCTTCCTGCCACAGGCCCAGGGATCTATAGCGTGGCCAAGCTGGCTGCCCGTCTCTCTGCAAAATGAAGCTATTAGAAACAGCCGTCTTGAGGAGGAAGTCCCAGGCAAGGGCCCTAGCCGGGCCCCGGCGTTGACGATGATTTCCTATACGCATATTCGATCTTAGATGATCTGCAATATCTACGCCGTTCATATGATGGTTATAGTCAAAAGCCACAGCCGGGATCGGGACCTCTTTGACCGGCTCGTCTCCAAAGAACTGTTTAATTGGGCCTGAACAGCGATGTGACGATATTGGCCGCTTCCTCGTACAGACAACGGTCTCGCTACCGTCATAAACAGTGGTCAAAAACAACACTAAGGCATTGTCTTTCCAAGCTATCTGGTTGACCTTCAAGACGGTTAGTCAGTCAGTCAGTCAGTCAGTCAGTCAGCTAGTCAGTCAGTCAGCTAGTCATAGCTATATATATATATATATATATATAGCTATGACTAGATGACTGACTGACTAGCTGACTGACTGACTATGTGGGTGACTGACCTTGTTATCTGGTGTTGGCCACGATTGAATCCGGCCATAGGACCACATTTTCCGTCCTTTCCGGTCATCTTCCTTCAATTCAACGAGACGGCGATACAGACCACAGTTCGTACAGCATATGCCGGTGGCCCCTATCCCTAGCTGCCTAAGGGCAACGAAGAGGCCCAGAGACGGGAATAAGTTATCTATATAGACGTGACATCTAGATAGCGGCAGCCGCTTTATAAGGGCCACAACGACGGCTTGGGTCATAGTCAACGCCGGGGCCTTGTCTGACGAGCCGTCTGACGAGCCGTCTGACGATATGACCTTGTTCCTAGCTTTCCGGGGCCCCGGCCTTCAATGCCCACGGGACCGCAGCCGGGCCTATGCCATAGCCACTGTAACATATATCCGGCAATAGCTAGGACCCAGATCTTAAGGCCTGTGGGTGTGGGTTTTCCCTTGATCGTCACCTTCTGTTTAGAACGGCCTTAGAAGGCCTGCATAGCCTCATCGACAGTCACGATACTTCCAACGCTAACGATGCTAACAGCAGCGTTCATCATAATATTGGCCCATTCATTGACCTTATTATAAGGATCCAGGATATCCATATCTATTATATCCGGATTATCGATTCAAAGCCGTCTTTTAGTAGGGAAAATCGGTCAAACAATATATATCTTGCTATACAGTGTGTCGAGGCATTTCCCGGCCATTGGCCCCTTCCAATAGTCCCTATAGGATTTTTTAGGATTTAAATCTATATATATTATTATAGCTATCTATATATAGATTTCCGAGATAGATATTGTAATCGTACGGCCGTCAGGACCCGGGTTTCTATTAGTATAGTCAACCCAGCTTTTAATGAGCTAGATAGGTAGGAAATGCTAGAATAGCTTCAACGGCGATACAGGAAGGTCATAGACTTCAAAGGGATATTCCGGGACGTGGAACGGTTCAAATTGGCTGCCTATAGCGTCCGTGGGCTTAATATTTGGTCTATATATGCTATCTGCATCTTATTCCAGCCGACTATCGTTCAGGATAATATCGAAGTCGATACCTTCGTTAGCAGCCGGTTCAACGATGCCTTCGTCAGCAGCCGGGGCCCTGACCCTTCGAGGCCTGACCCCTTGAGGCCAGGCCTGGCCGGGCCCCGGCCCTGCTGTTGATATCTTCGTCCTTTATCTTCCATCGATGTATCGTCAAAAGTCCCTGCCTAGCATTTTTGGTGGTAAGAGGTTCAGGAAGTTACTCTATGTACCGACGTCTGACTAAGACGTTGTGGGGCTTCTACATGGTCTGAGCCTTACCGGCCTCAAGGGGATATCGTTTATAGCTTGTCGGGGGTAGGGTATATAGTCTCCGTTAGTTATCCTACGGGCGTTGGGTTAGTCTGTTCCGTTATGTCTCAGTCGTCAGGTCTGTACGGGTCGTAACACTTCGGAGAAAGGAACGTCGAGGACGCGATGGATCATCTTCTGGGCCTGTTTTTGTTTTTATCCCAATCATCACCTGGCCAGCCAGTATTCCGCATTATACAGCGTACCTCCTCAAGTTCCACTTCAAGAAACCCTGTGGTATTGTCTTGAATGTACCCTTGCATCTCATCCAAAATATAAGGCGTCCATTTGAGATCCCTGATATTTCTTTCAAAAGCTTCGAAGAAGGTATCAATGGGCCATGGCCATCAATATGTTTCGAGGCCTGTTATATCTCCGGGTAGATCAATTTGGGAATCTTTCGGGAGCCCGAGTAAAGGAGGATCACCATGCCAGTTACAATACACCATGCAATTATTCTTGGTGTCCAGATAGAGGTATGACCCGTACTCTTCCTCGGGCGCAGAACCTCCAAGGCAGATCACATGGGGTGGCGATTCATTAAACGAAATAGGTTTGCCTTCGCGCATCAAGCGACTGTCTTGTGACCATCTTGCAACATCATTAGGGTCAATATAGGACGCAGGTTCCACATTAGCCATGACCTGAATATGATTCGGTCGCTCAAAGTAAGGAATATGGCGAATTAATTCCATAACATCCTTATCCGCTCGGAAGCATGCAAAATTCTCATCGCCTACCTGGGGCCATCCCCTGGGGGTGGATAAAGCAGATCGGGCCATGCGCTGTCAGGATATGCTCGACAGAGGAGCCTGAAGTATGATGTGATGGCTGCGACAACGGCCTCACGTGATATGGTGCAACTTGGGGCTGCGACTGGGACATTGGAAAATGAAAATGAATCCGAGAATTTCTGTGGACTTGTAGAGAGTAAATTGACTCGACCGTCAGCTTCGCCGTGCTGGGACGAGGGCGTTGGTTATGTCCAATCAATGGAAATTAGCCCCAACAGTGTTGGTTGGTGGTTATAAACGGAATGAATAAAGTAGCCGTACCCTACAGACTCTACAAAATAACTTCTACCAAAGTACATCTCCCGTCCTGCTACTACCTCAATCTACAAATATTCTCATGAATTTGGCATAGCCAACCCTAACTCCTCTGGCACTGGGTTATCCATTAGCAGCAGGACATCGTATCCAACCGGTTTTCTATAAGCTACACTCTAGACTGACATTGAGTTGCAACGAGTGTGGCTGCCCTTCGTTGTCTTCGTTAACATGGTGGTAATATAATATTACATCTAAATTCGACAACAACATTTCAAATCATGATGTTGACAGGTGGAATGAGAGCAAATCCTGATATGTATCCACCAACCGATCGAATGGGTCCAACTCTACTTGACCAACTTCTTGTTGCACTCCTTATCCTGCAACTTACATTGGTCGAAGTGGCTCTCTCTCTCACATATACAGAGTAATTTTCTATCATCTGATAGCTAGCTTTATGCGAAGACTGGCATAATCATAACAGCCAGACTGAGAGTAGACCTCAATAGTTTCCTGTTCGCCTTGCAAACCACCACGCTTTGATGTATTGGCGCATTGATGTCAGGCCTAAGAGCTGAGGATTGACAGCATTAATGACACAATCCCTATTAAATATTTATGCGTCAAATAACAAAAGTTGGGTCATTCGAGGCCACACGAAGGCCGCCGCTAGAAGGCACGATACGAGTGGAAGATCAGAGGGCATTTTATGCTGTTGCTCTTGAAGACACGATGTCCAATTTGTCCGTAGTTAAGTAGTGTATTTCATTGCTCATCGTCCGCCTACTTGCAGCGTGTTATCAAGATCCAGCTGGAACTAGCCATGAGCTTGAGCAAAGTTCACCGGGCAGTATCGAGGTCTACTGCCTCTGTTGACTTCATATATTTCAAGTGCCACTAAACAGACGATCTGAGTCGCCACCAACACCGGTCGGGTGTACTACAGAGACAAAACATGTGAGAGAAATCAAGGGTTAGGCAGGTGGTACCCAAGTAGGAAGTGTAGACAGGCGAATTCTGCCAAGGCGATTTTCTCTTAACGAAATGACAAGGTCGTCACTGTTAGAACATCAGGGTCAGGTTGCGTTACTTGGCACAGCATGATACACCAGATATACGGCGAAAACAGTAGCAAGCGACCAATGGTGCCTGGACGCTGCTTTCTCCATTGTCCATGGCCCCGAAGAAATCGGGTGTGTGTAGACGTCCTTCCGAGATGTTCCTATGATAGAACATCGTTATGTGGAATCCAACCAGGGGCAAATCAATAATGAGATGGACGCGCACATAGGTGAACGTAATGATGGCGCGTTGAGGGAATTTTTGGGCGTTTGATGCCGTGTACGGGATTGGGAGCAATGATTCAGCCCCTGCCTGTGGATTCTGGCCCTGCAAAGGAACCCATTGTGGCAGTACGAACACATGCTATCCCCATGAATGTCCATTTGGAGACATCATGGTCGTGGTAGGAGTACAGTTAAGCACTAAGCCACGTACTCCATGTTCCAGAATGTCTGCATAGGTGCGTGCACGAAATCCTGCACGATTGGGGAGTAGCTGCCGCATGGAATGATGGGGTTATTCACAAGTTCCCCGGTTGCGAGAACAGTCATCACCCTTTGCTCTCAGCCAATCACGGACGTATCAAGTCCTCAATTCGACAATTTGGAATGTCAATTATTAGAATTCCCATTTTCATGGGTCTGCGTACTCATGGTGCGACCACGGACCGGGGTGACGCGGCAACGTTGCTTCCCGCCCCAATCCAGATGCTTTCACAGGGCGTCAGCATCATCGTGGGCCTGCCGGAGAGATGAGCCCGGGAGCAAAGTCCAGGAAGAAAAGGAGAACTAAGAATGGTGCGAGAAGAAGCTTATGCTAATTAACCATTTTACACAGAAAATTAGCGCCCTTTTCGGCGAGGTGAGTGTGTGCCTCGGCGACGACCAGGATGACCTCTGGGATGGATGGACTTGGAGTGGCCAGTTACAGTAGCTGGACGGGTGATCCACAAAGCTTTACACTCACTCATACACTACTACGTATGGACGTTATTCCGTCGCGACCGTGGTGGGCCCACTGGTTGATGCTGCTATGGATCGAACAGGAAGCTGGTGCCCCTACAGAGGAGAAGCTGGTACGAGGGTGCAATACCCGAATGAGAACCGAGAAACGGGAAACCCCGCCTTCCAAGTCACAAGGCTAGGTGGGCATGCAGGATTCACTCAAGAGTTCCGATGACGCCAAGGCGTTGGCCAGGCCGAGGGTGGGTACTGAGTTGTCTCGCGAGATGTGCATTGGAGGCTGACAGCCCATCTTGGTGGCGTTGGTTGTGACGAGACTTGAGCCACAGAGGCCAAGGCTAGGCCCTTGACGGAAACAGGTATTGAGAATCGAAACAGCAGAGTGAGGTGACCCAGACCGTCTCCTTGGCAAGGCGGGCAGGCTTCGATCGAGTCGGGAGCTTACGACACTTGCAGTGCTCTTGGGGATGTACAAGCTGCTGACTGGGAGAAGGGGTAGAGAGGTTGCGGGAAGACACCGAAAAGGCAATCTCACGCTCATCAGGTGTTCTAGAATGATTGGTCGTCACCACACATGCAGCTGAGGCGTCAATTACGCACGCGACCAGGCAAGGGATCCAAGACATGTGCCATGGCCACTTGGTTCGTGCATCGAATGCCGAAGATGGGAAATGCCAAAACAGATCGATTTAGGCGCGAGAGACAGAAAGAAAGTAAGAAGAAACATCGCCATGTTGAACAGTGCTGATGGAAAGCCAGGGGTCCAAGGGCGCGAATTGAATTCACCCAGAATGACACCCTCGTCACTAGCACTGTGCCAAGGTGACGAGAGCTTGCTAAGCGAGCACATCATTGGATTGTAAACGCGCCCGGATCAAGGAGGGTGGCCAGGGTACCTAGGGCTGAGCTAGCTAGGGGCTCAAATGAGGCTGCCTGGATGCCAAGAATGCTTCAGTGAGGCGCGGATCCGTATAGTCGGCCGATGAGTATGTAGAGACGGACGGCCATGCCCTCTCCTTCGGGCCCTAATAGGCCTAAATATGCCTGGCTGTGGAAGAGGTGAAAAGTGACGAGTTGCTGTTACGTAGGCAGCTCGGCTAGCAGGTTCGCGCACATTGCGAGCGTGCCTCGTAAACCGGGAATCCTGACTCGTTGATCCGCACTTTGGACGGCGAACGCTCCACCGCAAACCACATTTATGCGAAGCTCCTTCATACCAACCAGGAGGATGACCAACGGGTGTCTTTTTTTTTCTCGGGTTTTTTTGGGGTTCGCTGACGGACTGGGTATTACAAACCGTGCGCGCTTACTTGCGTCTGAAATTACCAACAGTACCTTCGCCTCCTTTTGCTGCTGCGACCTCCTACCCATTGCGGCCAGGCCAGGGCAGGGAGCCTGCCCCAGGTACCTACCTCATGTACTTCGCCACCCCTTCACCATGTGCGTGTTTGTTCGTGCCACGCTTGTACAGCAAAGCAAGGCAAAGAAAAGGAAGAGCTCTGTTCTGGAACTTTTACCTGTGGCAGCCCGTCCCTGGATCCATAACAGCGGGTCCTTCCCCTCATGCTGCCAAGTGGGGTCCTCATTCTATTTTTACATAATACGAGGAATTCTAACTGGTTTAAGCCCGTATGGGATATTCCCTCCCCTATGTGGCATTGTTGCAAAACTGAGAGGAGAGAGGCGGGAAAAAAAGAAAAGAAAAAGGAAGAAGAGAGAGAGAGAGAGAAAAAAGAGGGGAAAAAGAGAAGAAAAGAAAATGGAAGAATTGAGATACATGATGCACGTAGAGGCTGAGGCACCCCGCGTTTCCTTCATCTTGGACTGAGACCTCGCAGATCTGCCCAAACATCGCCGATCCAAACCGCCGCTTCCTTGAACAATGCTGTCTCTCTGTCTGGTACGGGACAGTGCTATTTCCAAGTAACCGTCGATCACAAAAGATCATCAATGTCCCGTTCCGGTAAACTGTCACGGGGCTTGGCTTGGTGCCTTGAGCGAACCAACATCTCAGGGGCTAAGCTCTCCGGTCTTGGGCAAGCGCATGCCGCTCTACCTGTCCTGTAATCTCGGCTATACCCAAATCTGCTATAGACCACGTGCATAAGCACCTCTGCCCTGTTCCCTACGTTGGCCGCTCGACCAATCATGCCCTCCAGGTCGTAAAAACTGCTACCACACTGAGGCTAAGACTCTGGTTAGGCTCCCATGACATGTCAAGCCAAACACGACTGCAATTTTGGCATAGCATGGCATCGCATGGCATCGCGTGTGTGCGCGCGAGGCACGACATCTTACTGTACTCGGACTCACTCCACATGGACCAGGGGCCAGCCAGGGGACCAACGAGTCGACCGCATCCATGATGAGGCTGGGGTTCGGTCCTGGGACTAACCAATATGGCTCAAGTGGTCGAGGCCCCCCGTTAGCCAGAGGTCGCACAAGCTGTTCCCAAAATGCTGGTTTACCGACACTAGAATTAGTCAAGGGTCTGAGGCTGAAAACCGCTATTCCGAGGAGGAGGATTCTTTTGCCCCTTGCTCTTCATGCGCCTCTCTCGTTCTTCTTTTAGTCTTGGCTCCTCCCCGCTGATTTTCCAAGCGACTCTTGTCACGATATTCCGTCCTTCATTTAGACACTGGAGCCCTACCGCCCAGTGCATTCTTTGTTTCTTACCACCATCCACAGCGCAAGGCTTTGCTTTTCTTTTCTGTTTTATTATTATTACTGAATATTTTTTTCTCCTTGTCTTGTTCGGCATATTCCTTGACTAGCATTGACAATCATTCTTGGCTACCGCTCCATACGCCAAGCTTCGACACCTCCCGCGACTCACTCACACCATACATGTGTCACGCCTAATCCAAATCCTGCTTACCAACTTTTGAAAAATGATGCGGCCACTGTCCGACGGGCCAGCGCCGCGTCGGTGGATGCGTTACCTGAACTCCCAGGTTGCGAACCGGCGCCTCCTCTTCACCTTTACCGCTCTGGCGCTCCTTGCCGCCAAGTTTGTTCACATCTACGCCCATGCGTCTGCGGTCCCCAGCAAGACGCTCTCGCGATGGGCCTTTTCTCTCTTCGCCCAGGACGTAGGACTCATTATTGCGATTCGAACACTGCTCGACCCGCGCACATCCCGACTATGGCTTCTATTCCGAATCCCTCTTCACCTCTTCACCACCGTTGTGGTTGCTTTCAACACCGCGCTGGCTGTCATCTCCATCACATTCTACTCGACCACGAAATCAGAAATCCATTGGCGAAACCTAGGGCTCGTTAGCGATGCTTCCTCCCGAGCTCTAGTTCTGTCCGGCACCATCTCCTTTGTCTGCGTCGTCACTGCCAACCTGCTCCTTAGTTGGCTGCTTCAAAACGTTTGCTTCGGCCTGTTCGGGTACGCTACTGACATGGCCATCGGTATCTTCGCACTTCCTTGGTACATTGTGCGCTTGTTCTACCCTCGCAAGAGCAAGTACCTCGAAATTCCTCAGCAAGATGTCGAGTCTGCTGCCAAGGAAAGCTACGACGACAGCGCCGCCTCCGAGAGCAGCGGTCTCAGCGATCGATCTTCGAGGCCTCCACTGTTCCTCACTCGCTTGCTCCAAGCCCTGCTCTCGCTCTTGCGAATTCGCATTACCATCTCCACAGCCGAGCTAATCCTGAAGACATTCATTTACATGGGCGTTCTTGGTGTTCTTCTTGCAATTACTATCTTGGCTTTCAAGCGTCCCAACGAAGCGACACTTACCTTTCTTTCTTGGACTACTGCTTTATTGCCCTTTGTCGACATCTCATCTACCTCGCCAGTTCTTCAGAACCTGAAGCCTATCTACGCAGAGGGTCTCGAGAACAAATGGAATAATCTCACTGCGCTTACCCCTCCGGTCGAGTTTGAGTGGCTTACTACGAACGAACCCCTTGCAGGTTTTGAGGATTGGTTCATGAATGGCAAACACTACAACGCTGTCGCTGATCCAATGAGGGTTTCCAACCTCGATGAGCCTGTTATTACTTCACTTCAGGAGAGCCTCGAAGACATCAAGGTTCGACATGTACTTTTGTCGCACTCGAGAGCACAAGGAATGATGTCTTCCCACTGAAGAAGGATGGCCTCATTTGGAACCGGATAGCTGATACATACAGCGACAAGGAAATCCCAGACGACGTAGAGGAGTTCCTGTCGAACCTGACGCCGAATGCCAAATATATCACCGGAGACTATGACGATGGCTTTGACCCTGATAGCAAGAAGCCCCAGCCAAAGCGAGGTGGCATCAACTTCAGCAATGCATACACTACTGCCACGTACACACTCAAGAGTCTAGTTGGAAGCATCTGTGGCATCACCCCACTGGTCGCCGATTTCAACTTGGATCACCTGCACCACCCGTATCAGCCTTGTCTGCCTCATATTTTCGAAGCCCTGAACCAAATTGACCACTCGGACGATGATGAATCTGGCCCTTTCGCCAATGCCAAGTGGCAGTCGTACTTCTTCCAAACTGCCACGCTGCAGTTCGATAGTTTCGACAAACTGATGGCCAAGATTGGATTCCCGGAAAACAACACCATCGATACCGAATACTTGAGGTCGAAGAATGCTAAGCACGGACCCGTCTCGAACCCGAACACGAACTACTTTGGGTTTGAGGAGGAGCCTCTCGAGGACTATATCCGTGATGCTTTCACATCGGCGAAGGAGAACAATGAAAGAGTGTTCCTGAGTCACATCACAAGCACAACCCACCATCCATTTGTCCTGCCAGAGAGCGAGGAGAAGGTGACTCTGGGCAAGGGTCTGGATGATATCTCAGACTATGTTAACACTGTCGGCTATGTCGACAAATGGCTGAAGAAGTTGATGGATTTGCTTGAGGAACTGGAGGTCGCCGACGAAACCCTGATCATCTTCACTGGTGACCACGGACTGACCATGCCTGAGAATGACAAGTTGTCTACTTACTACAACCCAGGCAACGGCGCCAACCATGTTCCTCTAGTGGTCTCTCACCCGAAGTTGCCTGCCATCACCGTTGACGACCCAGTTTCCTCTAGCCAAATTCTACCGACCATCCTCGATATGCTACTGGAAACAAAGTCCCTAGATAAAACCAGCAGCCGAGCCGCCAATGACCTCGTTAACAACTACGAGGGACAGTCTCTTATCCGACCCCTACAGTTTTCCAGCAACGAAACTGGCGAGGGCAACTGGCAGTTTGTGGTTATTAACCCTGGACGCGGCATGGTCTCTGTTCGTGACACTCGCGACCCCGAGTGGAATTTTGTTGCTCCTCTTGTCGAGAACGTTGAGTGGGGACTAACCAACATTCATGATGACCCGCGAGAGCAACATACTGTCCAGGCAATGAGCTTCAATGCCTTCTTGCAAGATGTTGAGCAGACCTTCGGGGTAGAGAGGGCGAAATGGGCTGAGGAGGCCGCTTTCAAAGTCCGGTGGTGGTTCGAGGACAACAACAAGCGATGGCGTTATGGTCTGTATGCTGCGGGCGAACAACTCTGATTTTCGTTACATTGTCATGGCGGTGGCGTTATTTCTGATCATTTAGACAAAGGTGTACGGGGCTCAAAGCGACTCGAATTACATCTTAGACATTAAAATAGTATTAAAATTCTATTTCATTTTTAAAAAGTGTTCCTTAGCATGACGTGATCTATGGCTGTGATATGCTTTTTGGCTAGAATAATTGAATAACCTTCGAAAATAATATCCCTAAACTGCTTACCACCACTTATATGAATCCCTCCCGGACTAAATATAACAAAGGTCTCATTCTTATAACGGAACAACAAAGGGCAAAAAGCCCATTACAAGCGACTAATCCAGGGCATTTTATCCAAAAAGCAACCCTATATATGTTT
This sequence comes from Albifimbria verrucaria, assembly GCA_020081605.1. Taxonomy (NCBI): domain Eukaryota; kingdom Fungi; phylum Ascomycota; class Sordariomycetes; order Hypocreales; family Stachybotryaceae; genus Albifimbria; species Albifimbria verrucaria. The sequence goes on from JAHREC010000062.1 coordinate 3,278,955, forward strand.
CTGAAGAGATAGGCGAGCTCCTAACTCGAATCCAGTGATCTATTTTCAATATTTCCTCGCGCTCCTGTTTATTGTTTAAATATTGAGCGAGAATATACGTGTACCCACCACATTGTATGTATCATCTAATAAATAAGATACAGGTCCTCAATTTGCCTTTTACGGTGTACAAGATGAGATATTACATCATTCAACGAATGTTTACCGTGATAAGATAGTTTTCGTAAGTCGATATCAGAGCCGTCTGAGCTCCAATCTTGGCAAATGATTCCCCCTTTTTTTCAAGTTATAGTGAATATATAACTAGCCTACTTATTGCTCAAGCTTCAGCCAGAGGGAATGGGATGTGTGTTTGGGGAGAAATGACAGTTTCGGAGATAGCCTGAATGTCTTCCTGTTCGAAATTGGAGACACCAGTGGGTCTAGTTTTGCCTGACACTTTGAGTACTTCCATTTGTGCCCAGATGTGTGATAGCCCTTCGTCGAAGCCTGCTGTAAATGGCAAATGCACCACCTAGGTACAAGTCTACATAACCGAGACCGAGTGAGATAAGCAAAGAGGCCATGGTAAGCTCGGCTCTCAATCCTTAGTTCCAACCACTGTAGTCGTGATGAAGTGTCTGTCGAGGACACACAAGACACAATAGTTTACCTCCCGCACAGTTGAGATAAAAGTATGCACTCCGAGCGGTTGTTACTTTTGTATAACCGACATACTCTTCTCGCCCTCACAGGTGAGTAGTCCAGCGGTTGTATTGCTAGGAACAATTGTGCATTGTATGAACCAACAAAAGGAGCATTTGATTGTTGGCTAGTCATATGCCAATTCAAGACCACAACGATCACATATAGGCCTGATTTTCAGTGATACTACCATCGTCCTATCATATTAGCAGTAGCTATCATATTTGGGGCATTGTTTAGTGACACGAGGTGATAGGTAGCATGACACGGACACATTAGCCCACGCTTTGTTTGATTACACGCACGGTAGATACAGTATATATAGTTACGTACAAGCACACTCTATAACCTAGGAAATAAATTACGGTGAACTGCTCATATGCTTGCAGTCTGTATGAATTCCCACGAATTCGAATGACATCATCATGAGCTCTCACTTTGACTTATGATGAGGGCTTTCGGGGCTCAGGCACGCCCATAATGCACCTGAAAAGCCGACTCCGGGGTAGCATTCAGTTATGTATTAGGTACAGTAAGCAGATGAGGAAAAGACAGCACCAAGCACGGGAAATTCCGGGCCGAATTAGGAGCATGTTTACTTCAGCAAGCAATCATAATTACTTCATTTGTTCCATACATTTCTCTTAGATCAAGACATTTCACAGTGGGGTGAATAAGGCATGCTAAGACACAACATTAAGAGGTTGTCTCACATTGAGGGTTGTCACCCTGCCGTTGTCTAAGGTAGAGAGGGCCTGATTGGAAAATACTTATACAACAGTCAAAAATGAATTAATAACCGAATCCTCAATTATTTGTATTGCCTGATTATAAATGCTTCATGTGTGCTCTAACAAACGGAAGCTTCACATCACAGCATATCAACACTTCCTCAACTTTGACCCTGAGCTTCAAGAGCATCTGAGAAGCGCCTTCAGCATGGAAAATAAAACCATATATATATTGTCTAGGGAAATGATTTCCAATGACGGGTCTATCAACCAAGTTATACGTGCCTTCGTTCTGGTGATAATAATAATATTTCTTCAGAAAATCACACGTCGTCTCATAGGAGTCCATGAAAATATCTCGAATATGCCTCTTATTAATGGACCGAAGCTTTGGGGCTTTTCTACTGCTGCAGAAAAACAAAACTTCATGCAAAATGCTAGTTCTTTATTAGAGGAGGGGTTTAAGACTGTGAGTAGTTTGTATTTATATAACTACTTTATACTGACGCTCTAGGTTTAGGGTCGTAAAGCATTTAGAATCTACACAGATCATGGGATCCGTCTTGTTTTGTCGGCAGAGTATGCTGATCGCATAAAGAATCATTCTGATCTCAGTCTTCCGATTGATACTGCATATGATTTCCATGGAAATATTCCTGGCTTCAATCTATGGGCAATGGTTGGCTCAAAGAATCGACTTATTGTTAGAACAATCAAGGAGCATATGCTAAATCGCAGTTGTGAGCAAGATTATTCCCTTCTCGTTGCTCTGCGACTTGATTGGAGCTCGAGGTCCTATTTCTACCAATCTAATACTTCGTCATAGCTGTTTTATATCAGCCCCTATCATCAAAAACAAACGATATCTTAAAACTGATTTGGAGTGATAAAACTGGTGAGTGGAACTGGATTATCAATCATGCGAAATAAACTCGTTTACTGATTTGTTATTCAGAGTGGCATGAAGTATACGCTCACCCAACTGTATACCAGATTATTGGTCGACCCTCGTCTTTTATTTTCTCCGGGCCGAAACTCTACGACGACGAGAACTGGCTCCCATATATTACTTTATATGTAATGAATTCATTTAAAGCAGCGCAAGACGTCCGGAAATGGCCAGAGTCGCTACAACCAATTGTGCATTGGTTTATACCATCATGCCAGAAGCTGCGGACAGAGTTTGGCAAATGTGACGCACTTATCAGACCGGCTCTTAAGCAGCGCCGAGACGACAAGAAAACACGAGTTGCCCGAGGACTTGAGCCTGAAGAGCATAACGATGTCATGGACTGGCTTGAGAAAACAACAAATGGTCAGCCTTATGATGCTACAGCGGCACATTTAACATTCGGGATGGCAGGGATTGGCAGTAGCACTGATATTGCTGTTAAAGTGCTTTATAACCTGTGCGACCAACCGAAACTTATGGATGACTTAAGAAAGGAAATTATTGAAGTTAAATCGGTAAATGAATGGGGAAAAAGCATTTTCTCGGTTAAAGCTTATGGATAGCGTTATGAAAGAGACACAGCGGCTTGAGCCATTGACTATGGGTAAGTACTCCTTAAGGACTGGATCCTGACTCTCCAACAACAGGACTAACATGCTTAAAGTTTCTATGAACCGCTTCGCCATCAGAGATACCACTCTGCCTGATGGAATTCGTATATCGAAAGGGACAAGGCTTGTGGTCTCTGCTAACCATTCATGGGATGATTCTATTTACCCAGATGCAAACAAGTTTGATGGCTATCGATTCCTTCACTTACGTGAAAAGGGCTCAAAAGTTGCTCAATTTGCAACAACAAGCTCCAGCACCTTAGGTTTTGGACATGGAGAGTGGGCATGCCCAGCACGTGGCTTTGCATCAGAGGAGATTAAAATAGCTTTGAGTCATATTCTGCTTAAATATGATTTAAAACCAGCTCCCGGAGTTAAGCCTAAAACCATATCTATTGGCTTTACAACTTCAGCTGATCCTATAGGCCGTATTATGATACGAAGGCGGAAAGCGGAACTTGATTTATGAGGAGTTATATAGCTGGGACTAACGATATTAGATTTTATTCTAACAACCCAGAGGTACTCGTTATTAATATCCACTATAATTTATTTTCAGTCTTTCGATTAATAGGCGAATAGTAGGGAGAATAGAAACACTATTATAGCTAGTTAAAATATATAGAAGAGACTCCTCAGTTCTAGCTTCTATAGATTATAATATATAACACTTTTAGAGTTTCATTATATTCGATCTTTACTTATTGGTTCAGCCTGTGTTATCTGCATACTATTATCTTTATTTATAGTTCCTATCTAAATATTGAGTTACTACTCTTTATCTGAGACACAAACAATAAAGCATCATGCTAGTTATTGTTAAACTATGCCTTCGAGTGACTGGCTTTATCCTCCTAGAATCTAGTGTCGTTTCGTCTAAGGAACTTCTAGCCCCTTATGGTATGGTAATTTCTTGGTAATTCTGATCCATTTGGGCTGGAAGGCCTGACAATCTGCCACTTGGTTCCTTTTGTGAAGGCCTGGTGTTCAGTTGTGGCAAATCTGAGTCTTGTCTTTTTGGTGTCCTGGGGGCCTAACCTGGCTTATGTTTGAGAATTCTCTCATAGATCAAGTATTGTGCAGGCTCGCTTTGGTCTTATGTTTCATATGACATATTAGGGTGGCTGGTTTGAGACATAACGGAAAATGCTTACTATGCTATCATTAGCATCTCCAAATAGATATATAGGTTAAACACTCCTCGAAGACACACCATCCTTCCTTATGGGTCTGTTATAGCTATACACACCTGCCCTGAGTATACATAAAATAATTGGTTCAAATACTGTATACCATTTAAGAAATACCCGTCACAATCAACGCAATAGATACACGCCACGCCATGACTGCTACATCGGGTACGAAGCGGGCGTCTGTTGGGGCTCCATGTAATGAGGCCGACGCCGTGCTTCTTGAAGAGCTAGCCGGTATTCTCGGCGTCGAAGTTGGCATCTCAGACAACTTCTTTGATCTTGGTGGTGACTCACTTACAGTGGTAAAGTTCACCACCAGAATCAAAGAGCGAACGAATATCGATATCTCAACCAACGACGTATTTGATCAGCCCGATCTCGCCGATCTCGCGAACGTCGTTCGATCCAAGATTCTAAACGCCAAGTCACTTAACAATACGCAAAACTTAGTAGTGCTGGCTTATGCGCCGTTCCAGCTACTATCTCTTGATAACCCAAAGAAATATATCATCGAAACAATTTCTCCTTGTCTTAAGGATCACCAAACTAGTATTTTGGATGTATATCCTGCTACGTTCGTACAACAAATATGTCTTCACGACGCTATAACAGGACAAGTACGCCCTCCGGAGGTCTTCTACATGGACTTTCCCGCTGGTTCAGACTCCGACGCTCTAGTTAAGGCTATTAAATCTCTAATCGAGCATGTGGACATTTTCAGAACAGTCTTCGTATCTAATGCAGGTACTATCTATCAAGTTGTTCTGAAACATCTTGAAGTGCCTATTGACTCTATCAAAGTAGAAGACGACATTGACCAGGCGACATATACACTAGCACACGGAGATTTTCAAAACCCTCTCAAAATGAACCATTCCTTGCTTCGCGTTGCTATCCTTAAGAAGAAAGAATCATCAGCAGTGCGGGTAGTGTTTCGAATGTCTCATGCCTTGTACGATGCTCTGAGCTTCAAGCATGTTTTGGAATCTCTTCATGCCTTATACAATGGTCAAATTCTCCAGCCGTCGCCCAGATTCGCTCAGTATATGCAACTCATGGCTCACAGTCGTAAAGATAGCTATACGTTTTGGCGTTCAGCATTAGAGCATTCGGCCTTAGCGATGTTCCAAAGAAGCAATATTCCTCAGTGCCAGCCTGAAATGAACGGCATGTGGTTTATAGAAAAGTTCATTGATGCCCCTACTAAGAGCAATTCATACGGTATCACGCCAGCTACTATATTCACCACCGCATGCGGGCAAATGCTAGCTACAGAGACACGACTAGAAGACGTTGTATTTGGACAGGTTGTGTCAGGAAGGCATTATTTGCCGGCTAGCTGCCAAAACATAATCGGTCCCTGTGCCAATTTTATACCTATCCGCTTGCGTGTAGACAACAAGCACAATCTTCGAGAATTGCTACGAAACGTGCAAGATCAATATCTCAAGAGCCTGCCGTTTGAGACATTAGGATTCGACGATATGAAAACAAACTGTACGGATTGGCCGGATCAGGTTTCTAACTACGGCTGTTGCACAGTGTATCAAGGCTTCGACATACAGCCTGAAAGCAAAATCGGTAATCAGCAGATCCGTTGGAGACAACTGGGGTTGCATAATGATCAACCGGTCGAGTCTACGAAGCCCGGCACCGTGCTAACAAGGCAGGCGATCCCCATGACACCACTACAAGATTTATCCATAGTTGGTACAGCTCAACGCGCTGGAGTTGCGTTGCGGGTTTTCGTGGCGGGACATCAGAGAGTTTTCACAGAGGACAGAGTAGAGAATATACTCGATGAGATAGCGAGGAATATTCGGATACTGAACTCAGCTTTACAACATCCGCCCGCTGATGAGAAAGTTCAGGGGCAGTAGCAACGTTTGAGTTGAGAGAGGAGATTCTGTGTTAAAGTATATAGTGTAGGAGAAGGAGGTAATTCAAAGAGGGAGCTTTGTAAGTCTAATTCGAGAATGCTAGGACAGATTTCTCTTTAATCTAGCTACAGTACACGACATGACTAGTTGCACTACATGCTCAGTAGATATAGAGATAATATTCCTCATTCAGACTTAGCAACTAATAGTTTAGCCGTTGGACTAATATCGTGACACTTTCACAGCCATTGGTGATATCCTTCGACGTGATTGGATGGCTGATGTTAACTGCTCAGCCGCACAAGGCTGGCGGCTAAGGCAGCAATGAGCCCTTTTGGCGACCTCTTTGCCTCCAACCCCTCTATTGAGTGAGATGATGTTTGCATCCCCGTGAAAGCGTGTATGAAAACGTGCAGCCTTTAGAACTCAATGGCACGAGACTATCGCATTCGTGGTATTCCTCTTGAATGGAACTCTGACCAGGTAAGGGTTTTTCTGGCAGAGAATAGCCGTGATGAACCGCCACTTCTACACTCTCTCGCCCGCGAAATTCACGGCCGGTCGCAATCAGCGACAATCTCTTTCCAGAATGTAGACAGTACACTGCCTCGACAGACACGGCTACCGGTTTCAAACCAATTCTCGCGACCGCAGGTCATTACAATCGATGATAATTTTCATGGCATAACCACCTTGCATATACCACCTCGACAGAATCACTGTATCGAGTGAGTCTAGCTAGCGTATCCGGCATCTAATAAGGTTCTGATAATAACTAGTGTTATTGCTATGTCTGGTCTTGGTGGACATGCCTTTGGATCTTTTAAACAGAGAGGCGAGGACCATATGTGGATCCGTGACTCGCTTCCATATGATCTTGTCTTAGACGACACCCAAACCTCCGGAATAGGTAGAGTTATGACCTATGGTTACGACTCTATCGTAAAGGGAAGTACTAGCTTCCAAAACATCGAAGATCTTGCAGTATCTGCACGCGACTCGTTACTCCCAGTCACCAATACTACCGATGCTACCACTTCTCGGCCGATTATATTCATTGCTCATAGCTTGGGTGGTCTGATTCTGAAGCAAGTACGTAATGATGCATATTATAAAGAGGTCTCATAGAACTGATAGCTCTAGCTGCTTATCCTATTATCTAAATCGGAGAGAGACGAGGATTTGAATTTGCTTAATTCGGTTTATGGCGTCGCCTGTTTCGGCGTTCCACATGACGGCATGGATACTGGTTCACTTATACCGATGGTTACAAATGCACCAAACCGGTTCCTCATCGAATCTATCAGCAAATTCAACCCCCAAATTCTGAATATACTGCGTCGAGATTTCCATACTGCATTGGGAGAAAAGGGCGGATCAGAGATTATCTGCTTTTATGAAACGAAAGAATCACCAACAGCTAAGCAGGTAAGGGATTCTTCTCACATTGCTGAGTATATAAAGCGACAAGAGGTAACTTTAGACAGGATCTTGATGGCACATGGAAAATGAATGGCCCCAATGCGATATTAGTGACGAAATCATCAGCCACGCATGGCCGATACTGGGAAGAAGGACCGGAGTACATTTGTGGTATAGATCGCACACATTCCGAAATTGTCAAGTTCGGACCGCAGGATCATGAATACGAAAAAGTGCTACAATGCCTCCAAAGTTTGGCCAAACGGGCACTTGCAGCACCACGCCGGACCAAACACACCCCTCCACGCATGCCCGTACACAAGCGGGTATGTAAGGCGCCAGCAAAGTACTAGGAGAAACATGACAGAGGCAAAAACTAATAGCATAACAGACGCTGGCCCTGAAACGTACTACCACATCCAGCTTGCTAAAAACACCCGGTTCACCGGGCGCACCGCAATCCTAGGTACACTAGAGGAGACACTCTTTGGTCCGGAGCCGAACCGGAAGGTGGCGCTAGTCGGACTCGGTGGAGTTGGCAAGACTCAAGTCGCTTTACATTTTGCTTACCAAACAAAAGAAAAGCGGCCAGACTATTCCATCTTCTGGGTACCAACATTAAGCGAGCAAAGCATAATACAGACTTACACGGAGATAGCTAGCAAAGTCGGTCTAAGAAAGAGTAAATAGGATGAGGATATCCGAGAGCTCATTCGTCAACACTTCAGCTCAAATAAAGCTGGAAAATGGCTCATGATTGTGGATAATGCTGATGACCAGGAGCTTATCTTTGGAGACGCTGAAAAGCCAGGTATAGAGGAATATTTGCCTAAGAGTGAGGATGGTTTAATACTCCTAACCACCCGGTCTAGCCAAGTTGCAGTGGACTTTGCCGGGCCCAATATGATTGAGGTACAACAAATGGACCCGGTAGAAGCGACATATCTCATGGAGAAGTCTTTAACTCAGAAAGACCTTATTCAAGATGAAGCTATTATTAACGAGTTACTAAACTTTCTAACCTTCCTTCCTCTAGCTATCGCACAGGCTGCAGCTTACCTAAACATCACCAAGGCGCCTGCACGAAAATACATGGAACTCCTACGAGGAGCAGAAAGCAATATTGCTAAAGTGTTAGGGAGAGAGTTTAGAGACCCTACGCGATACCGAGGATCACGGAATGCTGTGGGAGCAACGTGGCTCGTGTCATTCGAACAAATTGAAAAGACTAATCCGGTCGCAGTCCGTCTGCTATCGTTTATATCATATATCGAGCCAAAGGCGATTCCTCAAACTATTCTGCCCCAAGAAGAAGTGGCAGACTTGGATTGGGCTATCGGCACGCTCTGTAGCTACTCATTTATACTGCGCCGGGAGGGAGCAACACATTTGATATGCACAGCCTTGTGCACATAGCGATACGAGGCTGGCTTGAGATGCGTGGTCGAAAAGATCATACTGTGAACCATGGAATAAGCCATCTTGCAGAGATATTTCCATCAAGCGACCGAACCAACCATACATTGAGAAGAGAGTATCTGCCACATGCAATGCGGTTTACTAGACCATGTTAATACGCATAAGACAGAACATGTGTATCTGCTATATGAAAAGGTTGCAGATTCTCTCGAAAGCGAAAGAAGATTTAAAGAAGCAGTGAAATATTATGAAGAAATATGCTGGTGGAGGCAGGGTGAACTTGAAGAAACAAATGAGCGCCGACTATTATCCGAACATGAGCTTGCTAAGGCATACCTTGATAACCGACAAATTACAGAGGCGATCTCGATACTCGAGCGTATAGTTGAGATTAGAAAGGAGACCCTAGATAAGAGGGACCATTCGCGACTAGCATCCGAACACGAGCTTGCTAGGGCATACCTTAATAACCGACAAATTCTAGAGGCGATCTTGATACTCGAGTATATAGTTGAGATTGAAAAGGAGACCCTGGATGAGAGGGACCATTCGCGACTAGCATCCGAACACGAGCTTGCTAGTGCATATCTTGATAACCGACAAATTCCAGAGGCAGTTTCAATACTCGAGCGTATAGTTAAGATTAGAAAGGAGACCCTGGATGAGAGGGACCATTCGCGACTAGCATCCGAACATGAGCTTGCTAGGGCATACCAGTATAGTAGATAAACCTGTTATAATACAGGGTGATCCGATTATTAGGCGGCTGCGAATGATTGGTCACTATATATATTACGACCCATGCTGACATGATGCCTGATATGTCGGAACGGACTAACCTAGACCCGCAGAATGACTAAATACGACTACGTACTAAACCCACCTCCACGATGTGGACGGTGTAGCAGCCTATACCACGGGAGACTATGCACGGAAATATATCAAGTCAAGGACAAACCAAAGGGAAAACACGTCGCATGGCACGACGAAGTAAAGACGCATAAGACAGTCAGGACCAACCAAGTGACGGATTAGAAGAATAGGATTAATAAGGAAGCATAGCGGGCCGGAAGTAACCAACCAGCCAATCAAAGGAAGGCGAATGAGTGTCATTCAACCTCCCCGGGCCGCAAGGCGAACAAAGCCGGTTCGACTCGGTTCGACCAACACAGCCCGGCAACAGTAAATCTCACATTTTGGGGAGTGGTATTGTTTTGTCTCAATAAAACAGCATAATTCACCTTATATCTCTGTCCGACCAGGATATCGGCTTTAGCCTACCCTTGCTGCCTGCATGAGTAAGGTATCATTATGCGAGGCATCAAATTCCTACTACGGAATATTTACTACATATTACAGTCGAGTGCTGTAGGACTTAACATCGTCTAAGTGGATGTTGGCATTTAACCCCATCCAGCCCACAATGCTGGCCATTACAAAGACATTACAAAAGTGGTACGCTTGCTAGATGTATGTATGTACAGCCATCACTTGCCGAAGCCACCTGCAGTCCTAGATTTTATAACCTGGCCACTGACCCTGTTTTCTAAATCTTCCCGAGTGCGAACCCGCACCACGGGAGAAATATTACCGAAATAGGATATTGCTGCCAAGCAAACGACGCTACCTTCTCTATAGAGTATAAACGGTGGATCGATTGAGTGGAATCATCAGACATCAGCGAGTATTGCCAGGAAGCATTTAGGATAGATGGCTGCGCCTTCTTCCATTCTGTTGGCGTCGTGATAACCGGCTTTAAACAGTTCCATCTCTTTGTTCAATATGCCTCGTCGAATCACTGTCTTGGGTGCCTTCGTCTCTATGCTTGCCAATGCGCAAGCATGGAACAGCTACGAATACTCATCTACCAGCGCTGGTAAATGCGTCACCAAATCCAGCAGTGGAGGTATGCAACCAACTCCGGTCCCTACCCGTGGCGCCGACCAGACATTTACATCTGTCCTGTCTGGTTCACCCGTGATTACGCCATCTTATGTCAAGGTCAGCGGCACGGCGACCGTGACCGTCACAGAGCGAACTCTTACCGAATACCCAACCACCACAGTAACTATTGTTGTCCCGACTTCCACCTCCTGGAGATCGGTTAACTCCGTGTTTGCGACGGCTACTTGGCTATCAACTGTATGCAGCAACGGGGTCAGGCCAAAGACGAAGACGGTATATACAGGTTCTTATACGCCTGTGTCCGGACAGGCTACAACTTCCCCAGCTACTTATCCCACTGAGGTATCCTGCACGGGTGGTGTTACTAGCTTCGTTATTGAGCACCCTGTGGTTACTGCTGGGGTTTCAACTACCACTATCAACCCAACGATAACAGTTAAGGACTACAGTAAGTGGATCTGTATTCTCATCCTTCTCAATCTAAAGCGAGTTTCCTAACTACACACCATTTCTGTTTCTGGACAAGTTAGTCCTAGCTTTAAATCTTCGGGTTTAAATTTTCTAGCATAAATTCAGAACACGTGCTAACGAAAATAGCCACCACGGTGACAAACTTCGGCTTCGGGAGTGTTACTACCGTATATAGTACAACTATCACCAAGACTACCACAGGCTACTCTGTAGCTACCAGTATCAAAACTATCAAGACCACATGCCAGCCAACTTACACGACAACTTACGCAGCCAAGTGTGCCCCTACAAATCTTATTAGAGCCATCAACAATATCGGTCTTGTCTCTGGTCAGTATGCAGATGGAACTGCTGTTAACTACGGCCCCGAAGACCTTAACGACCAGTATCATCATGACCCAAGTCTCTGCTGTCAGTTGTGTCAAGATAACAAGGGCTGCGGTGCGTCTTTGTGGGGACCCGGACCCGGTGCTTGTGGACTGCACTTTACTCCTGCCAACGCCACTATAGATGGTGCGGAGTGTGGCGAGTTCGTGCTTAACTATCAATCCCAGGACTCCGTGCTCGCCGGACAGGGCTTGATCGTCCAGTCAGGTTGTGGACTTATCGAGTATGCGGGTAACCTTGCAAACTTAGTAGGATCCCTCAGTGTGTAGCGAGCCAATATGCAGGTGTTTAGTTTTTAACTTAATCTTAAGTTCGCCCATAGCACTGCACTTGCTTAAAACCGTCTAATATCTATTACTCGATTATAGTATACAATAGTTAAAAAGCGAAAAATATATAGTAATGATCAGAATCACCTTCCGCTTTTTAACCACTGTTTAAGATTGGAGAAGGTCTATACAGTGTGATTATATAGCTTTACCAATAGTATATAACTTTTAGCGTCATTGACTTTGATCTAAGAATTTCAACTAGTTCGCAAATCATTGGCTGCCTGCACGTTAACTTCTTTTATAAGAAGGATTAATAACAGTTTTCCACATTGCTGATTTTCCAGCATAATTCAATGCGCTCATAAATTCAGGACATAATCAAGAGACTTGAAGAATGTATATATATGTAGATTAATTAACTCCCTCTTCCATTCATCTAAAGTGAAGAATGACGATTGTGTGTTCGGATGATCCGACCCTAGTTTAGCCTTGCTAGAGCGAACACACATCTGCATTAGATCAATAGCTTCAGATACCTTTCCCTAGAATACCATGTATAGGCTAGATTATTCATGCTTATCAATGTATCGGGATGGTCTACTCCAAGCTTCGACTTGCCTGTTTCCAACACTTGCACCTCAAGCTTCTCTGCCTCTTCCCATCGGCCTTGGTCGCTGTATATTGATGCAAGATTAGCCATGCTCGTCAGTGTATCGGGATGGTCTGCTCCGAGCTTTGTCTTGCTTATCTCCATCACTTGCATACTAAGCCGCTCTGCCTCCGCCCATCGGTCTTGGTGCATGTACGTTTCGGCAAGATTATTTATACGCGTCAGTGTGGACGGATGGTCCGATCCAAGCTTTAGCTTGCTTATCTTCATGACTTCCACCTCAAGCTTCTCTGCATCATCCCATCGGCCCTGGTGCATGTATGTTGATGCAAGATTGCTTATGCTTGTTAGCGTATTGGGATGATCTGCTCCAAGCTTCGTTTTGAACGTCTCCATCACCTGCATCCCAAGCTTCTCTGCCTCCTCCCATCGGCCTTGATTATTATATGTTTTAGCAAGATTATTCATGCTTATCAGCGTATCGGGATGGTCTACCCCAAGTTTTATCTTACTTGTCTCTATCACCTGCATCCCAAGTTTCTCTGCGTCTGCCCATCGGCCTTGGTTACTGTATATTGATGCAAGATTATTAATGCTCCTTAGCATAGAAGGATGGTCTGCTCTAAGCTTCGACTTGCTTATCTCCATCACTTGCACCTCAAGCTTTTCTGCTTCTGCCCATCGGCCCTGGTGCATGTATGTTTTTGCAAGATTGTTCATGCATATTAACGTATCAGGATGGTCTGCTCCTAGCTTCATCTTGCAAGTTCCCATTACTTGCACTTTAAGCTGCTCTGCCTCTTCCCATCGACCTTGGTCACTGTATGTTGATGCAAGATTGCTTATGCTCTTTAGCGTATTAGGATGATCCGATCCCAACTTCGTCTTAAAAGTCTCTATCACCTGCATCCCAAGTTTCTCTGCGTCTGCCCATCGGCCTTGGTCGCTATATATTGATGCAAGATTATTAATGCTCATTAATGTGGAGGGATGATCTGCCCCAAGCTTCGACTTGCTTATCTCCATCACTTGTACCTCAAGCTTTTCTGCTTCTGCCCATCGGCCCTGGTGCATGTATGTCTTTGCAAGATTATTCATACATATTAATGTATCGGGATGGTCTGCTCCTAGCTTCATCTTACAAGTCTCCATTACTTGCACCTGAAGCTGCTCTGCCTCTTGCCATCGGCCTTGATCCCTATATGTTGATGCAAGGTTGGCTGTGCTTCTTAGCGTATTAGAATCGTTTTCTCCAAAGAGTGCTTTTCTTATCTGCCATGCCTCGGCATTAAGCTTCTCTGCATCATCCCATTTGCCTTCGAAATCAAAGTACGCTGCCACACAATGCAGAAGAGATGCCTTTGCTTCTACTTCATCCCTTGAGGTTAAGCTCTCTGCTTGTAGGATAGCATTTACATGCGATAGATATCTAGCGCACACTTTTCGTGTCTCATATTCACCATAGGGATAAAGGTGTGAGACTACCATCAATGCCTCCTTCCCGAATCGATCGATCGTACCAATACTAGTCAGCCACTTACGCGTGACTAGCTGGACGAGCCGATGCATATCGTAACTCCGCTGTTATCTTCAGTTATAAAGGAAAATGCTTTTAGAACTCCTAAAGCTTCGGTAAGCTCCATGTCGCCAGGTGATTCTTCACTTTCTTTTTGCTTGATATAGTGCGAAAGAAATAGCGCTGGAATATCTTGTCGATCCAGGAGGCTCATGAAAGATAGCAGCTCACTGGCTAAAATGTGCTGCTGCTCGATCTGCTGGAATGAGAGAATCCACGTTTGCGCCACAGCCCGCGGAGCAGATGAGTCTCGCCCAACTGTCTCAAACTCTTTGCTTAAAAAGTGTATAGTATTCTTATTGTTATCACCTAACAGCTCAAGGTATTTCGATGCTGTTATGCATGTCTCTTGAATGAAAGATGCGGCCTGAGCAAGAGCCAATGGCAGATGCTCCAATCGAGACGCTAACAACGATAAGTCTGCAGATGCTGTACTCATACCGTCGAGTTTGGTGCGAAGCAATTGCATCGACTCATCTTCATTCATGTGTATCACTTCAACCGGCTGCTGTCCCGCGGCCAGTCTAACACCCAGTTGCTTGTTTCTTGTCGTAGCGATAAGAGATCCATAGCGACATTCAGGCAAGTAAGCTGACAAATTGCCTGCTTCACTTGGCTCAGCTGAGCTTAAAGCAGCCGCTGATCCTGCACCAAAGAAAAGCTGCATATCATCTGCATTGTCAAGTACCATAAGCCATGGCTCGCTATGATTCCGTTCGAGCCAATGTTTCACTAGCAGCAGCACATCGATCTTAGGATCAGCATAGCCGGGAATCTGATACTCTTCTGCGATGGATGTGTACGATTGGCGGAAGCGATCGGCGTTGCTGGCGTGGACCCACAGGATCGATATAGCAGGGGTTGTCTCTCGTAACCAGTAAACGTACGCCAGTACAATCTGCGTTTTCCTGATTAATTTAGTCCCATGATTGTAGACCAGATCAGAGCACATACCCGACACCACCTAAGCCAAAGAGTGATACTCTTAAGTGAGACATTCTATTTGTCTGCTGTGCATGATCCAGCTTATCCTTGAGCTGCTGTAGAATACCTGAGCGTCCGACGAAGTCTGTGTTGCTGGGATACGGCACAATGACTACGAATTCATTCAGCGTATATACTTTTCAATCCTTATTCTGTTCACTCACATTTCGCAGCAGCCCTGAAAATAATTGGGTAGGTGACTGACGGTTCCCAAAACTCTAAGAAAGCCTTTGCACAAGCGGCCGCCGTTGCAGCCCCATATCGCTGCCACTTCTTGGTCTTGTGACTGTCGGCATAGTCGCAGGCACCTTTAATGACGATACATGGAAAGGTATCCCAGACTCCCGCACCCTCCATTTCGAAGCCGATAATATTTTCCCGCTTTGCGATCTCGTCACGCTCTGTCCCAGACTTCATCACGGTATCGCCGGAAGCGATCAACCCGAAGTGTACGGCTGGCTGGGTGTCTTGTTGTTCCAGGCGGATGCGCGCCACGAGCTGTCCGTTGCATTTAGATTCTTCACATGTCTTGCCATCGCGAAGATGGCGATAGCTAGCCTCATATAGCTCATCGCACGCAGTACCGGGATACTGCGCTTGTAAATCGGGTTCTTTTGCAGCTCTGAAAGATATATGATGATCTTCTTATTCAGCGTCATTCGAGCACGCCTACCCTCGAGCTTCCCCAACAGTGCGCAAATTTCCAGATTGGGCCTGCCCAATGAATCCTCAAGTGTATCTTTACGTACGAAGCAGTCAGGAAATCGTCGGCCAAAGTCATATTGAATGACGCTCTTGCTTATAATAATATCGCCAAGGATAATCTCGGTGTCGTTCGAGACGAATGGCACAGCACCACATACGCCCACCACCAGCGCTAGCTTGATGTTGGGATAGCTGGTCTGGCAGTGTGCCGCAACGATGGCAGCGTTTGCTTTTCCCATGCCAGGCATATAGGCGAGAACGACATTGTGACGGCCGATGGAACCAGTGGTATAAGCGTTAGGATCGCCAGGTGCTTTGCCGAAGGAGTGATCCTCGTCCCAGTACTGGTCGAAAAGGGCCTCGATGGCATCAGCTTCGATCGTTAGGGCACAGATAATGGCGATGTGGAAGCCGAATCGCGAAGGAGGCCGTGTAGGCTTCATGGCGAAAAGACATAGGATTTCAGTGTTATCAGCTTAAGTGGGGACGTTTTCTATCGCCCCTAGTTTCTGGCATTCATCTTGTTGCGAGAGATGGTATTGTAAGGTACGGGCGCAGCAGTGAGGGAAAGACGGTTTCGTAGACACGATGACCATGTGGCCATGGCGTCCGATATTCAGTTGACAGGCCTTGTTGATGACTAAGGGTTAGGTTTGGGCAGCCACGCTGTGACTCTAAGCCATTTGTGAGACGGAAAACGTACAGGGGCACCTTAGGCTACGACACCACGTGACCGCACGCGAACATCACTCTTTAGGTAACAACTCGCCAACCTTGCGTGGCAAGGTTCAGCAAGTTGAAATCTTGCAATACACGGGATGCCACCTTCTCCTACCTGACTACCCTAGACTCCACAATCTTTCGTAACAATTTGAGAGACTACTTAGTTCTACATGAAGTAACATCCTTGGAAGCCACTACTAACCTCTACGAGACTCTACACTAGGGGAAAAGGACTATTTCAGGCGCAATCATATATAGCCAGATGGAGGTATATAGCATTTATATAGCATGAAATAATACAAAGATTGTGCAACAGAAGATCATTTTGCACATGACTGTATCTCGTGGTTATAGTCTGTTATAAAAGATCATTGGGTAAAGGGTAGTCAAGGAGTCAGATAGTATCAGATATATTATGTGGTTTTAACGTGCCAGGTCTAGCTGCACTAAGCCTGCAAAGCCCGGGGTGAAAGCCAGGATCCCCGGGAAGACGTAGTGAAGTGGCGAAAGGCAGACTGCATACACTTCTTAAAAATATAGTGCTTCTTTTAAATATTAATGCATATACTTTAAAATTCATTAGCTAGTTAGATATGTGGGTATATCAGGTTCAAGATAGATATACACGGGATAGACTGTAAATGTAATAATTAGATACCTAGGTTATCACATAGACCC
>JAHREC010000062.1:3296257-3301257 GCA_020081605.1 Albifimbria verrucaria
GCGCAAAACCCACATCCAGGTGCCGGAATATTGACCGGCTTCCTTTCGCCAGACGGCGCGAAGTGCGCCTTTGAAACGGAACTTCCCTATGGCTTAGGATCGACTAACCCATGTCCAACCGCTGTTCACATGGAACCTTTCCCCACTTCGGTCCTTCAAGTTCTCATTGAAGTATTTGCTACTACCACCAAGATCTGCACTAGAGGCCGTTCGACCCGGGCTCACGCCCTAGGCTTCGTCACTGACCTCCACGTCCGCCTACTCCTCAGGGCATCGTTTCTACCCTGAGGGCGAGGTATGGGTGAGACGCTTGAGCGCCATCCATTTTCAGGGCTAGTACATTCGGCAGGTGAGTTGTTACACAGTCCTTAGCGGATTCCGACTTCCATGGCCACCGTCCTGCTGTCAAGATGTACTAACACCTTTTGTGGTGTCTGATGAGCGTCTACTCCGGCACCTTAACCTCGCGTTCGGTTCATCCCGCATCGCCAGTTCTGCTTACCAAAAATGGCCCACTAGTGTTGATACATTCGAATGCCCACGTTCAATTAAGCAACAAGGGCTTCTTACATATTTAAAGTTTGAGAATGGATGAAGGCTAAATAGCGCCCCCGAGTCCCTAATCATTCGCTTTACCTCATAAAACTGAGTTCAACACTGCTATCCTGAGGGAAACTTCGGCGGAAACCAGCTACTAGAAGGTTCGATTAGTCTTTCGCCCCCATGCCCATATTTGACGATCGATTTGCACGTCAGAACCGCTGCGAGCCTCCACCAGAGTTTCCTCTGGCTTCACCCTATACAGGCATAGTTCACCTTCTTTCGGGTCCGGCCCCGTATGCTCTTACTCAAATCCATCCGAGAACATCAGGATCGGTCGATGATGCGCCGAAGCTCTCACCTGCGTTCACTTTCATTACGCGTAGGGGTTTTACACCCGAACACTCGCATACGAAGACGACTCCTTGGTCCGTGTTTCAAGACGGGTCGTTGATGACCATTACGCCAGCATCCTTGCAGAGCGCGGACCTCAGTCCACCGCAGGGTATTACGCAACGGGCTATAACACTCCCGGAGGAGATACATTCCCGAAACCTTTATCCCCGCGACGAACTGATGCTGGCCTGACCGGCAGAGTGCACCAGCCAGAAGGCTGGATGATCAACCGGGCCAAGTCTGGTCATAAACGCTTCCTTTCAACAATTTCACGTGCTATTTAACTCTCTTTTCAAAGTGCTTTTCATCTTTCGATCACTCTACTTGTGCGCTATCGGTCTCTGGCCGGTATTTAGCTTTAGAAGACATATACCTCCCATTTTGAGCAGCATTCCCAAACTACTCGACTCGTCGAAGGAGCTTTACAGAGGCTCGGTGTCCGACCAGACGGGGCTCTCACCCTCTATGGCGTCCCGTTCCAGGGAACTCGGAAGGCACCTTGCCAAAAGCATCCTCTGCAAATTACAACTCGGGCCTAGGGCCAGATTTCAAATTTGAGCTGTTGCCGCTTCACTCGCCGTTACTGAGGCAATCCCTGTTGGTTTCTTTTCCTCCGCTTATTGATATGCTTAAGTTCAGCGGGTATTCCTACCTGATCCGAGGTCAACTTTCAGAAGTGGGGTGTTTAACGGCATGGCCACCGCCGCGTTCCAACTGCGAGGTTGTGCTACTACGCAGAGGAGGACTACAGCGAGACCGCCACTAGATTTCGGGGCCGGCGGCCTTGCGAGAAGGCTGGGCCGATCCTCAACACCAGGCACTGGGGGCCTGAGGGTTGAAATGACGCTCGAACAGGCATGCCCGCCAGAATACTGGCGGGCGCAATGTGCGTTCAAAGATTCGATGATTCACTGAATTCTGCAATTCACATTACTTATCGCATTTCGCTGCGTTCTTCATCGATGCCAGAACCAAGAGATCCGTTGTTGAAAGTTTTTATTTATTTGTTTATGTGTCACTCAGAGGAGAAAACCACTAAAGACATAAGAGTTTGGGCCTCCGGCGGGCGCCTGGTTCCGGGCCCGAAGGCGCCGGGGCGGTCCCGCCGAAGCAACAATATGGTAAGGTTCACAAAGGGTTTGGGAGTTTGTAAACTCGGTAATGATCCCTCCGCTGGTTCACCAACGGAGACCTTGTTACGACTTTTACTTCCTCTAAATGACCGAGTTTGGAGAACTTTCCGGCCCTGAGTGGTAGTTTCCCACCTCTCTGGGCCAGTCCGAACGCCTCACTGAGCCATTCAATCGGTAGTAGCGACGGGCGGTGTGTACAAAGGGCAGGGACGTAATCAACGCAAGCTGATGACTTGCGCTTACTAGGGATTCCTCGTTGAAGAGCAATAATTGCAATGCTCTATCCCCAGCACGACGGAGTTTAACAAGATTACCCGGACCTTCCGGCCAAGGGAGTACTCGCTGGCTCCGTCAGTGTAGCGCGCGTGCGGCCCAGAACATCTAAGGGCATCACAGACCTGTTATTGCCTCAAACTTCCATCGGCTTGAGCCGATAGTCCCTCTAAGAAGCCAGCGTACTGCCAAAGCAATACGGGCTATTTAGCAGGTTAAGGTCTCGTTCGTTATCGCAATTAAGCAGACAAATCACTCCACCAACTAAGAACGGCCATGCACCACCACCCACAAAATCAAGAAAGAGCTCTCAATCTGTCAATCCTCATTGTGTCTGGACCTGGTGAGTTTCCCGTGTTGAGTCAAATTAAGCCGCAGGCTCCACCCCTGGTGGTGCCCTTCCGTCAATTTCTTTAAGTTTCAGCCTTGCGACCATACTCCCCTGGAGCCCAAGCACTTTGATTTCTCGTAAGGTGCCGAACGAGTCAATAAGTAACATCGTCCGATCCCTAGTCGGCATAGTTTATGGTTAAGACTACGACGGTATCTGATCGTCTTCGATCCCCTAACTTTCGTTCCTGATTAATGAAAACATCCTTGGCAAATGCTTTCGCAGTAGTTAGTCTTCAATAAATCCAAGAATTTCACCTCTGACAATTGAATACTGATGCCCCTGACTGTCCCTATTAATCATTACGGCGGTCCTAGAAACCAACAAAATAGAACCACACGTCCTATTCTATTATTCCATGCTAATGTATTCGAGCATAGGCCTGCCTGGAGCACTCTAATTTTTTCAAAGTAAAAGTCCTGTTTCCCCGCCACACCCAGTGAAGGGCATGGGGTTCCACAGAGGGAAAGGCCCGGCCGGACCAGTACACGCGGTGAGGCGGACCGGCCAGCCAGGCCCAAGGTTCAACTACGAGCTTTTTAACCACAACAACTTTAATATACGCTATTGGAGCTGGAATTACCGCGGCTGCTGGCACCAGACTTGCCCTCCAATTGTTCCTCGTTAAGGGATTTAAATTGTACTCATTCCAATTACAAGACCCAAAAGAGCCCTGTATCAGTATTTATTGTCACTACCTCCCCGTGTCGGGATTGGGTAATTTGCGCGCCTGCTGCCTTCCTTGGATGTAGTAGCCGTTTCTCAGGCTCCTTCTCCGGGGTCGAGCCCTAACCCTCCGTTACCTGTTGCAACCATGTTTGGCCACTACCCAAACATCGAAAGTTGATAGGGAAGAAATTTGAATGAACCATCGCCGGCACAAGGCCATGCGATTCGAGAAGTTATCATGAATCACCAGAGAGCCCAGAGGGCATTGGTTTTTAATCTAATAAATACATCCCTTCCGAAGTCGGGATTTTTAGCATGTATTAGCTCTAGAATTACCACGGTTATCCAAGTAGTAAGGTACTATCAAATAAACGATAACTTATATAATGAGCCATTCGCAGTTTCGCTGTATAATTGCTTATACTTAGACATGCATGGCTTAATCTTTGAGACAAGCATATGACTACTGGCAGAATCAACCAGGTAACTATCGTTCGCCGGGTTAGCCACCGGCGCATGTTTCAGCGCCGGAGAGATGTTACAAGTTACTGGTAGGCGCCCCGAGATGGGGCGCGCCGCTTCGCAGTGGCCGTCGGCTGAGCGCCGTAGGCCGCCGCGGGCGGCAATCCGCTTTCCCCTCTTCGTTCCCCAGGGCACCCGTCGACCGCACCGTTCCACGCTGTGGGTGGTGTGGCCTAGGGGCCCCAGGAGGAGGACCCGGCCGCGCAGCTTCTCCCATTCGGCGTCCGCTGCACGGGGGTTATCTCCCGCTGCTCAGGTGGTAGGACTTGCCATCGGCCAGTCGCCCACAGAGCCCATCCGTCGGCGGAGGGAGGACAAGCCTCCCGCCGCCATTGGGCATCCCCAGTACGCCGTACAGCGCAGAGGCTGCCGGCTTCGTGGGGGCGATTCCCCGGAGACTCTCCCGCGGCGATGACCAGAGGCCTACAAGCCGCAGAAGGAGCCCCGCAGAGGGTCTCTGCAAGATAAGGTACATTTCCTACCGCACAGGGCGGCAGGTTCGAGATTTGTGCGCTGGAACGCCGCCTTAGAGGCAGCGCCCGGCGGGCGGCACTCGCTTCAGCTGTTTTACTTGCTTTCACGCTTGCCCCTCTCACATACCCTCCGACCCCTCTTTAGCCCGGGCCACGCCACGCGGGCTTCCGGGGCCACTTTTTATTTTCCGCAAAATTCATTTGTATGGGAAAACAAAAAAATCGACTCACGACCACACAGCGCCCGCACCAACCCGCACGCAACCCCGGCCAGGCCCCCGAGGCCCCCAGAGGCCAGCCCGCGCAGCAGCGCACCCTTCCCTTCGGCCCGCGCCCTCGAAGAAGGGTCGAAGGTCCCGGGTAGGCCGTGTGCAGGGTAGCTACCCTATACCTCGACCCGGCCAACGCGAGGCAGGGAGGCCCGAGGAGGCCACGGCATCGTAGGAGCAGAGTTCTCTCTTATTTGCAGTCCTTTTCCTATACACATCTGCCCACCTCGGCCGGCCTCATGACACCGAGCCCTTCTTTTCCCAAAAGTAAAACATAGACCCTTTTCCCACCGACCCTGCCCACATCCCTTACCTCGACCACATCCATCAACAT
>JAHREC010000062.1:3306257-3308757 GCA_020081605.1 Albifimbria verrucaria
GTAGCGCGCGTGCGGCCCAGAACATCTAAGGGCATCACAGACCTGTTATTGCCTCAAACTTCCATCGGCTTGAGCCGATAGTCCCTCTAAGAAGCCAGCGTACTGCCAAAGCAATACGGGCTATTTAGCAGGTTAAGGTCTCGTTCGTTATCGCAATTAAGCAGACAAATCACTCCACCAACTAAGAACGGCCATGCACCACCACCCACAAAATCAAGAAAGAGCTCTCAATCTGTCAATCCTCATTGTGTCTGGACCTGGTGAGTTTCCCCGTGTTGAGTCAAATTAAGCCGCAGGCTCCACCCCTGGTGGTGCCCTTCCGTCAATTTCTTTAAGTTTCAGCCTTGCGACCATACTCCCCCTGGAGCCCAAGCACTTTGATTTCTCGTAAGGTGCCGAACGAGTCAATAAGTAACATCGTCCGATCCCTAGTCGGCATAGTTTATGGTTAAGACTACGACGGTATCTGATCGTCTTCGATCCCCTAACTTTCGTTCCTGATTAATGAAAACATCCTTGGCAAATGCTTTCGCAGTAGTTAGTCTTCAATAAATCCAAGAATTTCACCTCTGACAATTGAATACTGATGCCCCCGACTGTCCCTATTAATCATTACGGCGGTCCTAGAAACCAACAAAATAGAACCACACGTCCTATTCTATTATTCCATGCTAATGTATTCGAGCATAGGCCTGCCTGGAGCACTCTAATTTTTTCAAAGTAAAAGTCCTGTTTCCCCGCCACACCCAGTGAAGGGCATGGGGTTCCACAGAGGGAAAGGCCCGGCCGGACCAGTACACGCGGTGAGGCGGACCGGCCAGCCAGGCCCAAGGTTCAACTACGAGCTTTTTAACCACAACAACTTTAATATACGCTATTGGAGCTGGAATTACCGCGGCTGCTGGCACCAGACTTGCCCTCCAATTGTTCCTCGTTAAGGGATTTAAATTGTACTCATTCCAATTACAAGACCCAAAAGAGCCCTGTATCAGTATTTATTGTCACTACCTCCCCGTGTCGGGATTGGGTAATTTGCGCGCCTGCTGCCTTCCTTGGATGTAGTAGCCGTTTCTCAGGCTCCTTCTCCGGGGTCGAGCCCTAACCCTCCGTTACCCGTTGCAACCATGTTTGGCCACTACCCAAACATCGAAAGTTGATAGGGAAGAAATTTGAATGAACCATCGCCGGCACAAGGCCATGCGATTCGAGAAGTTATCATGAATCACCAGAGAGCCCAGAGGGCATTGGTTTTTAATCTAATAAATACATCCCTTCCGAAGTCGGGATTTTTAGCATGTATTAGCTCTAGAATTACCACGGTTATCCAAGTAGTAAGGTACTATCAAATAAACGATAACTTATATAATGAGCCATTCGCAGTTTCGCTGTATAATTGCTTATACTTAGACATGCATGGCTTAATCTTTGAGACAAGCATATGACTACTGGCAGAATCAACCAGGTAACTATCGTTCGCCGGGTTGGCCACCGGCGCATGTTTCAGCGCCGGAGAGATGTTACAAGTTACTGGTAGGCGCCCCGAGATGGGGCGCGCCGCTTCGCAGTGGCCGTCGGCTGAGCGCCGTAGGCCGCCGCGGGCGGCAATCCGCTTTCCCCTCTTCGTTCCCCAGGGCACCCGTCGACCGCACCGTTCCACGCTGTGGGTGGTGTGGCCTAGGGGCCCCAGGAGGAGGACCCGGCCGCGCAGCTTCTCCCATTCGGCGTCCGCTGCACGGGGGTTATCTCCCGCTGCTCAGGTGGTAGGACTTGCCATCGGCCAGTCGCCCACAGAGCCCATCCGTCGGCGGAGGGAGGACAAGCCTCCCGCCGCCATTGGGCATCCCCAGTACGCCGTACAGCGCAGAGGCTGCCGGCTTCGTGGGGGCGATTCCCCCGGAGACTCTCCCGCGGCGATGACCAGAGGCCTACAAGCCGCAGAAGGAGCCCCGCAGAGGGTCTCTGCAAGATAAGGTACATTTCCTACCGCACAGGGCGGCAGGTTCGAGATTTGTGCGCTGGAACGCCGCCTTAGAGGCAGCGCCCGGCGGGCGGCACTCGCTTCAGCTGTTTTACTTGCTTTCACGCTTGCCCCTCTCACATACCCTCCGACCCCTCTTTAGCCCGGGCCACGCCACGCGGGCTTCGGGGCCACTTTTTATTTTCCGCAAAATTCATTTGTATGGGAAAACAAAAAAATCGACTCACGACCACACAGCGCCCGCACCAACCCGCACGCAACCCCGGCCAGGCCCCCGAGGCCCCCAGAGGCCAGCCCGCGCAGCGAGCGCACCCTTCCCCTTCGGCCCGCGCCCTCGAAGAAGGGTCGAAGGTCCCAGGTAGGCCGTGTGCAGGGTAGCTACCCTATACCTCGACCCGGCCAACGCGAGGCAGGGAGGCCCGAGGAGGCCACGGCATCGTAGGAGCAGAGTTCTCTCTTATTTGCAGTCCTTTTCCTATACACATCTGCCCACCTCGGCCGGCCTCATGACACCGAGCCCTT
>JAHREC010000062.1:3313757-3316257 GCA_020081605.1 Albifimbria verrucaria
GCAATGCTCTATCCCCAGCACGACGGAGTTTAACAAGATTACCCGGACCTTCCGGCCAAGGGAGTACTCGCTGGCTCCGTCAGTGTAGCGCGCGTGCGGCCCAGAACATCTAAGGGCATCACAGACCTGTTATTGCCTCAAACTTCCATCGGCTTGAGCCGATAGTCCCTCTAAGAAGCCAGCGTACTGCCAAAGCAATACGGGCTATTTAGCAGGTTAAGGTCTCGTTCGTTATCGCAATTAAGCAGACAAATCACTCCACCAACTAAGAACGGCCATGCACCACCACCCACAAAATCAAGAAAGAGCTCTCAATCTGTCAATCCTCATTGTGTCTGGACCTGGTGAGTTTCCCCGTGTTGAGTCAAATTAAGCCGCAGGCTCCACCCTGGTGGTGCCCTTCCGTCAATTTCTTTAAGTTTCAGCCTTGCGACCATACTCCCCCTGGAGCCCAAGCACTTTGATTTCTCGTAAGGTGCCGAACGAGTCAATAAGTAACATCGTCCGATCCCTAGTCGGCATAGTTTATGGTTAAGACTACGACGGTATCTGATCGTCTTCGATCCCCTAACTTTCGTTCCTGATTAATGAAAACATCCTTGGCAAATGCTTTCGCAGTAGTTAGTCTTCAATAAATCCAAGAATTTCACCTCTGACAATTGAATACTGATGCCCCCGACTGTCCCTATTAATCATTACGGCGGTCCTAGAAACCAACAAAATAGAACCACACGTCCTATTCTATTATTCCATGCTAATGTATTCGAGCATAGGCCTGCCTGGAGCACTCTAATTTTTCAAAGTAAAAGTCCTGTTTCCCCGCCACACCCAGTGAAGGGCATGGGGTTCCACAGAGGGAAAGGCCCGGCCGGACCAGTACACGCGGTGAGGCGGACCGGCCAGCCAGGCCCAAGGTTCAACTACGAGCTTTTTAACCACAACAACTTTAATATACGCTATTGGAGCTGGAATTACCGCGGCTGCTGGCACCAGACTTGCCCTCCAATTGTTCCTCGTTAAGGGATTTAAATTGTACTCATTCCAATTACAAGACCCAAAAGAGCCCTGTATCAGTATTTATTGTCACTACCTCCCCGTGTCGGGATTGGGTAATTTGCGCGCCTGCTGCCTTCCTTGGATGTAGTAGCCGTTTCTCAGGCTCCTTCTCCGGGGTCGAGCCCTAACCCTCCGTTACCCGTTGCAACCATGTTTGGCCACTACCCAAACATCGAAAGTTGATAGGGAAGAAATTTGAATGAACCATCGCCGGCACAAGGCCATGCGATTCGAGAAGTTATCATGAATCACCAGAGAGCCCAGAGGGCATTGGTTTTTAATCTAATAAATACATCCCTTCCGAAGTCGGGATTTTTAGCATGTATTAGCTCTAGAATTACCACGGTTATCCAAGTAGTAAGGTACTATCAAATAAACGATAACTTATATAATGAGCCATTCGCAGTTTCGCTGTATAATTGCTTATACTTAGACATGCATGGCTTAATCTTTGAGACAAGCATATGACTACTGGCAGAATCAACCAGGTAACTATCGTTCGCCGGGGTTGGCCACCGGCGCATGTTTCAGCGCCGGAGAGATGTTACAAGTTACTGGTAGGCGCCCCGAGATGGGGCGCGCCGCTTCGCAGTGGCCGTCGGCTGAGCGCCGTAGGCCGCCGCGGGCGGCAATCCGCTTTCCCCTCTTCGTTCCCCAGGGCACCCGTCGACCGCACCGTTCCACGCTGTGGGTGGTGTGGCCTAGGGGCCCCAGGAGGAGGACCCGGCCGCGCAGCTTCTCCCATTCGGCGTCCGCTGCACGGGGGTTATCTCCCGCTGCTCAGGTGGTAGGACTTGCCATCGGCCAGTCGCCCACAGAGCCCATCCGTCGGCGGAGGGAGGACAAGCCTCCCGCCGCCATTGGGCATCCCCAGTACGCCGTACAGCGCAGAGGCTGCCGGCTTCGTGGGGGCGATTCCCCGGAGACTCTCCCGCGGCGATGACCAGAGGCCTACAAGCCGCAGAAGGAGCCCCGCAGAGGGTCTCTGCAAGATAAGGTACATTTCCTACCGCACAGGGCGGCAGGTTCGAGATTTGTGCGCTGGAACGCCGCCTTAGAGGCAGCGCCCGGCGGGCGGCACTCGCTTCAGCTGTTTTACTTGCTTTCACGCTTGCCCCTCTCACATACCCTCCGACCCCTCTTTAGCCCGGGCCACGCCACGCGGGCTTCCGGGGCCACTTTTTATTTTCCGCAAAATTCATTTGTATGGGAAAACAAAAAAATCGACTCACGACCACACAGCGCCCGCACCAACCCGCACGCAACCCCGGCCAGGCCCCCGAGGCCCCCAGAGGCCAGCCCGCGCAGCGAGCGCACCCTTCCCCTTCGGCCCGCGCCCTCGAAGAAGGGTCGAAGGTCCCGGGTAGGCCGTGTGCAGGGTAGCTACCCTATACCTCGACCCGGCCAACGCGAGGCAGGGAGGCCCGAGGAGGCCACGGCATCG
>JAHREC010000062.1:3321257-3323757 GCA_020081605.1 Albifimbria verrucaria
GTACAAAGGGCAGGGACGTAATCAACGCAAGCTGATGACTTGCGCTTACTAGGGATTCCTCGTTGAAGAGCAATAATTGCAATGCTCTATCCCCAGCACGACGGAGTTTAACAAGATTACCCGGACCTTCCGGCCAAGGGAGTACTCGCTGGCTCCGTCAGTGTAGCGCGCGTGCGGCCCAGAACATCTAAGGGCATCACAGACCTGTTATTGCCTCAAACTTCCATCGGCTTGAGCCGATAGTCCCTCTAAGAAGCCAGCGTACTGCCAAAGCAATACGGGCTATTTAGCAGGTTAAGGTCTCGTTCGTTATCGCAATTAAGCAGACAAATCACTCCACCAACTAAGAACGGCCATGCACCACCACCCACAAAATCAAGAAAGAGCTCTCAATCTGTCAATCCTCATTGTGTCTGGACCTGGTGAGTTTCCCCGTGTTGAGTCAAATTAAGCCGCAGGCTCCACCCCTGGTGGTGCCCTTCCGTCAATTTCTTTAAGTTTCAGCCTTGCGACCATACTCCCCCTGGAGCCCAAGCACTTTGATTTCTCGTAAGGTGCCGAACGAGTCAATAAGTAACATCGTCCGATCCCTAGTCGGCATAGTTTATGGTTAAGACTACGACGGTATCTGATCGTCTTCGATCCCCTAACTTTCGTTCCTGATTAATGAAAACATCCTTGGCAAATGCTTTCGCAGTAGTTAGTCTTCAATAAATCCAAGAATTTCACCTCTGACAATTGAATACTGATGCCCCCGACTGTCCCTATTAATCATTACGGCGGTCCTAGAAACCAACAAAATAGAACCACACGTCCTATTCTATTATTCCATGCTAATGTATTCGAGCATAGGCCTGCCTGGAGCACTCTAATTTTTTCAAAGTAAAAGTCCTGTTTCCCCGCCACACCCAGTGAAGGGCATGGGGTTCCACAGAGGGAAAGGCCCGGCCGGACCAGTACACGCGGTGAGGCGGACCGGCCAGCCAGGCCCAAGGTTCAACTACGAGCTTTTTAACCACAACAACTTTAATATACGCTATTGGAGCTGGAATTACCGCGGCTGCTGGCACCAGACTTGCCCTCCAATTGTTCCTCGTTAAGGGATTTAAATTGTACTCATTCCAATTACAAGACCCAAAAGAGCCCTGTATCAGTATTTATTGTCACTACCTCCCCGTGTCGGGATTGGGTAATTTGCGCGCCTGCTGCCTTCCTTGGATGTAGTAGCCGTTTCTCAGGCTCCTTCTCCGGGGTCGAGCCCTAACCCTCCGTTACCCGTTGCAACCATGTTTGGCCACTACCCAAACATCGAAAGTTGATAGGGAAGAAATTTGAATGAACCATCGCCGGCACAAGGCCATGCGATTCGAGAAGTTATCATGAATCACCAGAGAGCCCAGAGGGCATTGGTTTTTAATCTAATAAATACATCCCTTCCGAAGTCGGGATTTTTAGCATGTATTAGCTCTAGAATTACCACGGTTATCCAAGTAGTAAGGTACTATCAAATAAACGATAACTTATATAATGAGCCATTCGCAGTTTCGCTGTATAATTGCTTATACTTAGACATGCATGGCTTAATCTTTGAGACAAGCATATGACTACTGGCAGAATCAACCAGGTAACTATCGTTCGCCGGGTTGGCCACCGGCGCATGTTTCAGCGCCGGAGAGATGTTACAAGTTACTGGTAGGCGCCCCGAGATGGGGCGCGCCGCTTCGCAGTGGCCGTCGGCTGAGCGCCGTAGGCCGCCGCGGGCGGCAATCCGCTTTCCCCTCTTCGTTCCCCAGGGCACCCGTCGACCGCACCGTTCCACGCTGTGGGTGGTGTGGCCTAGGGGCCCCAGGAGGAGGACCCGGCCGCGCAGCTTCTCCCATTCGGCGTCCGCTGCACGGGGGTTATCTCCCGCTGCTCAGGTGGTAGGACTTGCCATCGGCCAGTCGCCCACAGAGCCCATCCGTCGGCGGAGGGAGGACAAGCCTCCCGCCGCCATTGGGCATCCCCAGTACGCCGTACAGCGCAGAGGCTGCCGGCTTCGTGGGGGCGATTCCCCGGAGACTCTCCCGCGGCGATGACCAGAGGCCTACAAGCCGCAGAAGGAGCCCCGCAGAGGGTCTCTGCAAGATAAGGTACATTTCCTACCGCACAGGGCGGCAGGTTCGAGATTTGTGCGCTGGAACGCCGCCTTAGAGGCAGCGCCCGGCGGGCGGCACTCGCTTCAGCTGTTTTACTTGCTTTCACGCTTGCCCCTCTCACATACCCTCCGACCCCTCTTTAGCCCGGGCCACGCCACGCGGGCTTCCGGGGCCACTTTTTATTTTCCGCAAAATTCATTTGTATGGGAAAACAAAAAAATCGACTCACGACCACACAGCGCCCGCACCAACCCGCACGCAACCCCGGCCAGGCCCCCGAGGCCCCCAGAGGCCAGCCCGCGCAGCAGCGCACCCTTCCCCTTCGGCCCGCGCCCTCGAAGAAGGGTCGAAGGTCCCGGGTA
>JAHREC010000062.1:3328757-3331257 GCA_020081605.1 Albifimbria verrucaria
AGTGGTAGTTTCCCACCTCTCTGGGCCAGTCCGAACGCCTCACTGAGCCATTCAATCGGTAGTAGCGACGGGCGGTGTGTACAAAGGGCAGGGACGTAATCAACGCAAGCTGATGACTTGCGCTTACTAGGGATTCCTCGTTGAAGAGCAATAATTGCAATGCTCTATCCCCAGCACGACGGAGTTTAACAAGATTACCCGGACCTTCCGGCCAAGGGAGTACTCGCTGGCTCCGTCAGTGTAGCGCGCGTGCGGCCCAGAACATCTAAGGGCATCACAGACCTGTTATTGCCTCAAACTTCCATCGGCTTGAGCCGATAGTCCCTCTAAGAAGCCAGCGTACTGCCAAAGCAATACGGGCTATTTAGCAGGTTAAGGTCTCGTTCGTTATCGCAATTAAGCAGACAAATCACTCCACCAACTAAGAACGGCCATGCACCACCACCCACAAAATCAAGAAAGAGCTCTCAATCTGTCAATCCTCATTGTGTCTGGACCTGGTGAGTTTCCCCGTGTTGAGTCAAATTAAGCCGCAGGCTCCACCCCTGGTGGTGCCCTTCCGTCAATTTCTTTAAGTTTCAGCCTTGCGACCATACTCCCCCTGGAGCCCAAGCACTTTGATTTC
Organism: Albifimbria verrucaria; assembly: GCA_020081605.1. Lineage (NCBI taxonomy): Eukaryota > Fungi > Ascomycota > Sordariomycetes > Hypocreales > Stachybotryaceae > Albifimbria > Albifimbria verrucaria. The sequence goes on from JAHREC010000062.1 coordinate 3,329,383, forward strand.
TCGTAAGGTGCCGAACGAGTCAATAAGTAACATCGTCCGATCCCTAGTCGGCATAGTTTATGGTTAAGACTACGACGGTATCTGATCGTCTTCGATCCCCTAACTTTCGTTCCTGATTAATGAAAACATCCTTGGCAAATGCTTTCGCAGTAGTTAGTCTTCAATAAATCCAAGAATTTCACCTCTGACAATTGAATACTGATGCCCCCGACTGTCCCTATTAATCATTACGGCGGTCCTAGAAACCAACAAAATAGAACCACACGTCCTATTCTATTATTCCATGCTAATGTATTCGAGCATAGGCCTGCCTGGAGCACTCTAATTTTTCAAAGTAAAAGTCCTGTTTCCCCGCCACACCCAGTGAAGGGCATGGGGTTCCACAGAGGGAAAGGCCCGGCCGGACCAGTACACGCGGTGAGGCGGACCGGCCAGCCAGGCCCAAGGTTCAACTACGAGCTTTTTAACCACAACAACTTTAATATACGCTATTGGAGCTGGAATTACCGCGGCTGCTGGCACCAGACTTGCCCTCCAATTGTTCCTCGTTAAGGGATTTAAATTGTACTCATTCCAATTACAAGACCCAAAAGAGCCCTGTATCAGTATTTATTGTCACTACCTCCCCGTGTCGGGATTGGGTAATTTGCGCGCCTGCTGCCTTCCTTGGATGTAGTAGCCGTTTCTCAGGCTCCTTCTCCGGGGTCGAGCCCTAACCCTCCGTTACCCGTTGCAACCATGTTTGGCCACTACCCAAACATCGAAAGTTGATAGGGAAGAAATTTGAATGAACCATCGCCGGCACAAGGCCATGCGATTCGAGAAGTTATCATGAATCACCAGAGAGCCCAGAGGGCATTGGTTTTTAATCTAATAAATACATCCCTTCCGAAGTCGGGATTTTTAGCATGTATTAGCTCTAGAATTACCACGGTTATCCAAGTAGTAAGGTACTATCAAATAAACGATAACTTATATAATGAGCCATTCGCAGTTTCGCTGTATAATTGCTTATACTTAGACATGCATGGCTTAATCTTTGAGACAAGCATATGACTACTGGCAGAATCAACCAGGTAACTATCGTTCGCCGGGGTTGGCCACCGGCGCATGTTTCAGCGCCGGAGAGATGTTACAAGTTACTGGTAGGCGCCCCGAGATGGGGCGCGCCGCTTCGCAGTGGCCGTCGGCTGAGCGCCGTAGGCCGCCGCGGGCGGCAATCCGCTTTCCCCTCTTCGTTCCCCAGGGCACCCGTCGACCGCACCGTTCCACGCTGTGGGTGGTGTGGCCTAGGGGCCCCAGGAGGAGGACCCGGCCGCGCAGCTTCTCCCATTCGGCGTCCGCTGCACGGGGGTTATCTCCCGCTGCTCAGGTGGTAGGACTTGCCATCGGCCAGTCGCCCACAGAGCCCATCCGTCGGCGGAGGGAGGACAAGCCTCCCGCCGCCATTGGGCATCCCCAGTACGCCGTACAGCGCAGAGGCTGCCGGCTTCGTGGGGGCGATTCCCCGGAGACTCTCCCGCGGCGATGACCAGAGGCCTACAAGCCGCAGAAGGAGCCCCGCAGAGGGTCTCTGCAAGATAAGGTACATTTCCTACCGCACAGGGCGGCAGGTTCGAGATTTGTGCGCTGGAACGCCGCCTTAGAGGCAGCGCCCGGCGGGCGGCACTCGCTTCAGCTGTTTTACTTGCTTTCACGCTTGCCCCTCTCACATACCCTCCGACCCCTCTTTAGCCCGGGCCACGCCACGCGGGCTTCCGGGGCCACTTTTTATTTTCCGCAAAATTCATTTGTATGGGAAAACAAAAAAATCGACTCACGACCACACAGCGCCCGCACCAACCCGCACGCAACCCCGGCCAGGCCCCCGAGGCC
>JAHREC010000062.1:3336257-3338757 GCA_020081605.1 Albifimbria verrucaria
GCTGGTTCACCAACGGAGACCTTGTTACGACTTTTACTTCCTCTAAATGACCGAGTTTGGAGAACTTTCCGGCCCTGAGTGGTAGTTTCCCACCTCTCTGGGCCAGTCCGAACGCCTCACTGAGCCATTCAATCGGTAGTAGCGACGGGCGGTGTGTACAAAGGGCAGGGACGTAATCAACGCAAGCTGATGACTTGCGCTTACTAGGGATTCCTCGTTGAAGAGCAATAATTGCAATGCTCTATCCCCAGCACGACGGAGTTTAACAAGATTACCCGGACCTTCCGGCCAAGGGAGTACTCGCTGGCTCCGTCAGTGTAGCGCGCGTGCGGCCCAGAACATCTAAGGGCATCACAGACCTGTTATTGCCTCAAACTTCCATCGGCTTGAGCCGATAGTCCCTCTAAGAAGCCAGCGTACTGCCAAAGCAATACGGGCTATTTAGCAGGTTAAGGTCTCGTTCGTTATCGCAATTAAGCAGACAAATCACTCCACCAACTAAGAACGGCCATGCACCACCACCCACAAAATCAAGAAAGAGCTCTCAATCTGTCAATCCTCATTGTGTCTGGACCTGGTGAGTTTCCCCGTGTTGAGTCAAATTAAGCCGCAGGCTCCACCCCTGGTGGTGCCCTTCCGTCAATTTCTTTAAGTTTCAGCCTTGCGACCATACTCCCCTGGAGCCCAAGCACTTTGATTTCTCGTAAGGTGCCGAACGAGTCAATAAGTAACATCGTCCGATCCCTAGTCGGCATAGTTTATGGTTAAGACTACGACGGTATCTGATCGTCTTCGATCCCCTAACTTTCGTTCCTGATTAATGAAAACATCCTTGGCAAATGCTTTCGCAGTAGTTAGTCTTCAATAAATCCAAGAATTTCACCTCTGACAATTGAATACTGATGCCCCTGACTGTCCCTATTAATCATTACGGCGGTCCTAGAAACCAACAAAATAGAACCACACGTCCTATTCTATTATTCCATGCTAATGTATTCGAGCATAGGCCTGCCTGGAGCACTCTAATTTTTTCAAAGTAAAAGTCCTGTTTCCCCGCCACACCCAGTGAAGGGCATGGGGTTCCACAGAGGGAAAGGCCCGGCCGGACCAGTACACGCGGTGAGGCGGACCGGCCAGCCAGGCCCAAGGTTCAACTACGAGCTTTTTAACCACAACAACTTTAATATACGCTATTGGAGCTGGAATTACCGCGGCTGCTGGCACCAGACTTGCCCTCCAATTGTTCCTCGTTAAGGGATTTAAATTGTACTCATTCCAATTACAAGACCCAAAAGAGCCCTGTATCAGTATTTATTGTCACTACCTCCCCGTGTCGGGATTGGGTAATTTGCGCGCCTGCTGCCTTCCTTGGATGTAGTAGCCGTTTCTCAGGCTCCTTCTCCGGGGTCGAGCCCTAACCCTCCGTTACCCGTTGCAACCATGTTTGGCCACTACCCAAACATCGAAAGTTGATAGGGAAGAAATTTGAATGAACCATCGCCGGCACAAGGCCATGCGATTCGAGAAGTTATCATGAATCACCAGAGAGCCCAGAGGGCATTGGTTTTTAATCTAATAAATACATCCCTTCCGAAGTCGGGATTTTTAGCATGTATTAGCTCTAGAATTACCACGGTTATCCAAGTAGTAAGGTACTATCAAATAAACGATAACTTATATAATGAGCCATTCGCAGTTTCGCTGTATAATTGCTTATACTTAGACATGCATGGCTTAATCTTTGAGACAAGCATATGACTACTGGCAGAATCAACCAGGTAACTATCGTTCGCCGGGGTTGGCCACCGGCGCATGTTTCAGCGCCGGAGAGATGTTACAAGTTACTGGTAGGCGCCCCGAGATGGGGCGCGCCGCTTCGCAGTGGCCGTCGGCTGAGCGCCGTAGGCCGCCGCGGGCGGCAATCCGCTTTCCCCTCTTCGTTCCCCAGGGCACCCGTCGACCGCACCGTTCCACGCTGTGGGTGGTGTGGCCTAGGGGCCCCAGGAGGAGGACCCGGCCGCGCAGCTTCTCCCATTCGGCGTCCGCTGCACGGGGGTTATCTCCCGCTGCTCAGGTGGTAGGACTTGCCATCGGCCAGTCGCCCACAGAGCCCATCCGTCGGCGGAGGGAGGACAAGCCTCCCGCCGCCATTGGGCATCCCCAGTACGCCGTACAGCGCAGAGGCTGCCGGCTTCGTGGGGGCGATTCCCCGGAGACTCTCCCGCGGCGATGACCAGAGGCCTACAAGCCGCAGAAGGAGCCCCGCAGAGGGTCTCTGCAAGATAAGGTACATTTCCTACCGCACAGGGCGGCAGGTTCGAGATTTGTGCGCTGGAACGCCGCCTTAGAGGCAGCGCCCGGCGGGCGGCACTCGCTTCAGCTGTTTTACTTGCTTTCACGCTTGCCCCTCTCACATACCCTCCGACCCCTCTTTAGCCCGGGCCACGCCACGCGGGCTTCCGGGGCCACTTTTTATTTTCCGCAAAATTCATTTGTATGG